>JAJHZJ010000470.1:3194939-3569939 GCA_023548195.1 Bettongia penicillata ogilbyi
ACTGCAGAATCTTTAGCGACTAAGAACCTGTCAAGGTGTTCTCCAGACTTTGCTTGATAATTTCCAAGAAAGAGGAACCCACTATCTACCAAGGCACACAACACATTTCTTAAATAGCTTTATTTACTCCTAAAAAGTTTTTACTTATGTCAAACCTAAATTTCTTGTGTTGCAACTTCTGTTGCTCTTAGCTCTACCTTTTGAGGTTAAGCAGATAAAAACCTAAACTTTCTTCCACACAGCCTTTCTAAATACTCAGGGATACTATACCCTATCTCCCTTCTACCTCTCCCAAGTTTTCTCTTCTATTGACTAAATATTCTCAATTACCCAATTCTTACATACCATGGAATGGAGTCCCTTTCTCCTAATTTCTCTTCTTGAGACGTTCTCAAGATTAAAATTTTGATTACATCTCCAGCTGTCTCTTAGACACTTGAACTGGATTTCCTGTAACTCTTAAACTTGGCAAGTCCACAATTAAACTTGTTCTTCCCCCACCTCTAACCCCAATAACCATTTAGGGTTATAATAATCATTGTATTTTTTCCCCTAACTTCTCTCTTACCATTGAGACAACACTATTCTCCCAGTTGCCCAGGCTCAAATCCTAGTTGTCATCCTTAAGTTTTCACCGTCTGACTCCCCCTTATCAAATCTGTTGCATGTTTGTATTGATGATACTTTTGTAAGATCTGACTTCTCCTCCACTTTGCTACAGGCTCTTATCACTTCTTGTCCAGACTGTCATGATCTTCTCTAGGCTGACTTACCTGACTTATCCTCCTCCACTTCAGAACAACCTCTACTCCTCTATCAAAATGATCTTCCTAAAGCACTGCTCTGATTATATCACCTCCCTGTTCAATAAACTCCAATGGTTCTTTGTTATCTCTAGGATGAAACATGAAATATTCTCTTTAACTTTTAAAGCCCTTCATAACCTGAAACATTAGCACCTTTTCAGTCATCTCATACCTCATTTTCCTCTGCGTAGCCTGTGATTCAGTGACACTGACCTCTTTGATGCTACAGTCAACAGATACTCCATCCCTAAAGCTGCACATTTCTACTAGTTATCCTCCATCCCTAGAATACTCTCCTTCTTCTCCCCCTCCTAGCTTCCCTGATTTTCTTTAGGTCTTAACCTAGGTTGACCCCTTGCAAGAAGATTTTTCCTGACGACCTAAATGCTAGGGCATTCCCACTAAGATCACCTCCAATTTATTCTATCTATATCTTGTTTGTGCAGAAAAGCACTTAGCACTGTCCCTAGCACATAGTGGACCTTTAGTAAATGTTTTTGGCTTAATTTGAAGTGTTTATATAGAAATAAACAAAGTCTTTAGGTATGGTCTAACTAAGACATCACCCTGGGGGACCATAGATTCCTTAATCCTGGAAATCAAATTTAAATACAAATTCAATCAATAAAATATAATATGTAATGCAATCAGAGAAATAAAAGATTACGTATTTATTGAATATTATCTTGCAATGTACCAGTCTAATAATTTTGCTTTAATTTCATTTTTCCAATAAATAAAAATCTGATTTCTTTTTCCTATATAACATCTTCCCCAACAATTAAGTTTCTAAGCATTTTTCATGCTTCCAAGAAGCAAGAAATACCACATTTTAAATAAACTTTCATGAAAATAGCACTGATAAAGACAATCTGACCTTACAGTGCTTACATGCTGAATGTCTTTATACTTTCATTGCATAATATTATAAAATATAAAATCATGCAGAAAATCTTTGGCAGACTGTAGTATTGCTGAAATGATTGAGCCTAATGTAGACTCCCAAGCCATGATCTGTAGCTAGAATACATGTGCTGTATCCTTCTGTTAAAAAAGCACCTTTCTATCATTTGTCAAAGGATCAAAATAAAAACAAAAATTGGAAATTGGACCACATAAAAAGCTAGAAATGTATGAGACTAGGGCAGGTTTCTTTTCTTTTTTCTTAGTGAAATTGCATTAATAAGATTGTTATGAGTGAGTATCACTGTCTTTACGGTTTTAAATGTTAATGTAAATATATCTTTCCAAAAATATATTTGTAAGACCCACTAAAGAAGATAGTATAATGTGGCAAAAAAAAGTCTTTTGTGTTTTAGGACTGGTTTATTTTTCCCTCCAACCTACTGGCCATATCTAACTCTGTTCCTTCCTCCAGCCTTCTATATCCATCTTTCTTCCCTTCCACTTTTCTAAAATTATTCACATCTAGAATCTCTTCTTTTGAGAAGTTTCCAATCTAGATATTTCAAATATCAATCAACAGATTGTTGTTTCCATGTCTATGATGTTGAAGTTAGGAGCAAACCTGACTTAGGTGAGCCAGACACGAAAATCACCAGATCTTCTTGCACCCTATACCCTATCTCAAAACTTCCCTGAGGCAAGAAGCAAAGACTGAGTGACTGTAAAGCTGTTCCAAGTTCTGGAAGCAGCCTTTTCCAAGACCATTGTGAATTTCCTGCTGTGGTCTGAAGACCTGAGGCCTGAGATTCCTTGTCTTATTACACATTGATTTCTCTATAATAGCCCCCCACCCTAATCCAATTTAATTATTCTTTTAAATTCTATATCAACTACATGTAAACACACACATGTGTATATATATATATATACTATATATATATACAAACTACATATATAGTACATACATATAACACACACATATATACTGTATATATGCAAACTACATATATATACACATACGTACGTACGTACATACATATATATAAGTACGTACATATATACGTACGTACATACATATAACACACATACGTACATACATATAACACACATCATAGAGTTTGCTTTTAGGTCCTCAAGGATTTTTCTTTGTTGTGCTCTTGAAAGACATTTCTCTAAGACTACATAAATTACAAACAAGTTCTTAATCTGGATTGGAAGAGTATAAGGGAGATTCAGCACTAAGACACCCCTCCACTGGTGATAAAAATGAGTGGTTTGAACCATCAAGTTCTATAGTGTGAGTTTCTCTCTAGCTTACAATAATGATAAGGTTTTACATATATATATATTATATATACACATATATATGTACATACATGCACACACATGCACACACACATATATGTGTGTATATATATATATATACATATTGCTTTGAAAACAAAGAAACCGTGCATGTAACATGTAGAATCTATATTGTTCTATAAGAGGAGTATTTACCTTTCTTGTATATCATTAACTCCTTGATTCTCTAGAGAAGCTTATGAATTCACTCTCAGAAGAAAGTGTTAACATACATAAAATAGAATTGTAGAATTACAAAGGAGACTAATTATAGTGAAATAAAGGTGCTATTTTTTTCCACCCAAAGCCATATACCCCGAGTAATCTCTCCATGAAGACACTGGGAGTCCATGGACTGCAGGTTAATAATCCCTGTCTTACATCATTCTTCCACCCATGCTCCTTTTCTGTCGCACGAAGGTTTCTACTCCTTTACCTTTTAAATTCATAGAATTTAAAAGAAAAACTTGACTTCTTTAATTTTCTTTCCAATTATATTCTATAATTCACTTATCTCTATGTAGTCTCGTTAAATTCTAATAGTTTTAATTATGTTACTAGTAGTTGGACTTTTACATAAACCGTTTTTACAATCTTACTTCTGTCAGCTATGTGATGTGACCTGTAACTTCCTTCAGAAATACTAAGGATTGGAATACATTCTCCCTTTCCGAGTAAAATTAACCTTGTCACTTACAGATTTTCTATTTTACCTAGCAGCTGTTGAGTTGTTGATTGAACAGAAAACCTTCACAAAGGGCACAGGTAGATTTTGGGGAGGTTGGTTTGGAGAAGGAATATTTAAAAATCATCCCTTTCATTAAAAAATGGCAGAGGTTATTTATAGTTTCCCGTCTTTCCCTTATCTTAATGGCAGTGCAGTATATGATATTTTACAACCCCTGTAACTTCCATTATCAGTCTGCAACTCGGCATTTTTTTCTTTATTGACTCACATATTTGCAAATTATTTATTCATCCCAAGTTGCTTCCATGCAGTTGCAGGAAAAGACTGTCAAAGCTGAGCATGAGTAAAGGTAACTCTGTAAATGCTACATAAATCACTTTCTCTCCCCCTCTTGCCTGCATTTCAAATTTAAGCCATGCAGCATTTTAGAGCACAGTTTGAAAAAGACTGAAAAAAGCATTAAGCAGACCAATGACCTAACTTGCATATCCACAACGCTACCAAATATACTTTGCTTAAAAACCAAACCAAAACAAAACCTCTAAAGGAAGTCATATGGGTGGCAATATGGTCCAAAGGAGAGAGAGCTGGGATATGGAGCCTCTTGTGCAGTTTTTAAATCCCACCTCTGAAATTTACTACTTATGTGTCCTGTAGCAAGTCATCTCTTCTCTCTCTGTTTTATCTGCAACATGGTGGAAGCTGACTTAATAGACTCTAAGATTCCTTCTAGTTCTAAATATATCACTATTTGGGACTTTTTAAATAATACTGTCTCTTTCATCACTTTTTCTTCCCACATATTTCTTAAAAATATATCTTGTCTCATATGGGCAAGAATTATTTCTTTGTGTAGTCTCATGATTCCCCATAAATTTCTTTGGAGGATAAAATAAAAGGCTTTGATTTTACCTTTGCAAAATTCTTTTTTTTTATCTGATGTTGGTACAGTTGAGTTAGCCAACAAGTACTGTATTTATGTAGTACCCAGAAGGCAGAATGGATGCATTTTACTAGATACTTGGAAAACATATAAGAGAATAGACTATGACCTTAAGATGCTTAAAGAACCTTTACTTTATAAGAATGCATTCTCTATAAAAAATACTTGGTGCTTGTCTTACACATTCTCTTTTCCAACTGTATCAGCAAGGACCCTAGGAGGGCCTGCTGTATGGGTTCTTAGTCCTGTTTTTCTAAAAGGAAAGCAACTCTCAAGGAGTCAGCAATCTACTTTAATCAAGCACATAGATCATTCATTTAGTTCAGGGGGAAAGCCAGCACACTGAACTTCAGGGAAAACACAAATAAAAACCAATAGACAGGGCTTGCAATGGTCTGATGATAAGCAATGCATGCATCACAGATCAACAGACAGGTCCAACTGTCTGACCATACATACATAGTTACTCGAGAGAAAAGCACCAACATTAAGGTTCTCAAAGCCAAAGGGTTCCTTAGTGGTTTCCCAGAGTCAAATTTAGTACACAAACCTTCTTCTAAAAAGTAAGCCCCAAAACAGAACCTCACCTCAGAGTATTTATTCACTTTTCAGAACCAGAGAGTAGAACCCTCTGCCCCTGTGCTTCAATAAAAATTAAAAATAGGTAGTGAGGCCTATTAATGGACAGGGAAGATTTTTAACTCTTCCTCCCCAGCCACCATTAACCTTAAATTATCATTACACAGACTCCAGATCTCAATTTCTCCCTTGCCTTCCTTTTCCTTTTCTTGCATTCCCATCTGTCCCCTCCTTTCTCTTTCCTTGCCTTCTGTCAATTGAGTATAGAAATGTATTACACAATAGGTAAATAAAAGAAGGGGATAATAGAAAAGGGGTTATAAAAAGGAAGGGAGATTAAGGGAAGTCAGAAATAAAACAGATGTTAGAGGAGAGACAGGATATAAAGAGAGAGAAAGAAGGATAAACAGAAGAAAATAGAATGGAGGGAAACACACAGTGAATAATCATAATTGGGAATGGGAATGGGATGAATTCACCCATATAACAGAAATAGATAACAAAGTGGATAGAAACATGAATCCAACAATATGTTGTTTCCAAGAGTCACAACTTGAAATAAAAAGGAACACATATAGAGTTAAAATAAGGAAATGCAGAAGCATCTATTATGCTTTAGCAGAATAAAAAAAGACAGGCATAGCAATCATGATCACAGACAAAGCAAAAGGAAAAATAGGCCTAATTAAAAGAGATAAGCAGGAAAATTATATTTTGCTAAAAGGTATCATAGACAATAAAGTACGGTCAAAATTCTTTACAGCAAATTTCTCTGATAGAGGCCTCACTTCTGAAATATATAGGGAAGTGAGTCAAATTAAAATAAGAGCTTTTTCCCAATTGATAAATTGTCCAGGGATATGAACAAGCAGTTTTCAGAAGAAGAAATCAAAATTTTATATACTCACATAAAAAGTGCTCTAAAACATTATTAGGCGGGGAAATGTAAATTAAAACAATTCTGAGGTATTACATCATATTTATCAGAGATAACAAATGCTGGAAGGGATGGGAAAAAATAGGTACACTAATGAACTCTTGGTGGAATTACGAACTAGCCCAACCATTCTGGATGACAATTTAGAACTATACTCAAAGGGTTATAAAACTGCATATCTTTTGACCCAGAAATATACTTCTAAGTATGTAGGCCGGAGAGATCAAAGAAAAAGGAAAATGATTTATATGTACAAAAATATAGTGACTCTTTTTGTGGTGGGAAAGAATTGGATATCAAGGGGATGTTCATCAGTTGGGGAATGATTATACAGGTTGTTCTATATGATTGTGATGGTGAACTCATGTGTTATAAGAAATAATGAGGGGATAATTTCACAAAGAAAAAAAAACAAACTAAAATAAATGGCAAGACCTATATGAATTAATTCAAAGAGAAGTGAGCAGAATAAGGTGGTTATTGTACACAGTAACAGCAATTTTGTAACGATAGACAAAGCAAAAGGAAAAAGAGGCCTAATTAAAAGAGATAAGCAGGAAAACTATATTTTGCTAAAAGATATCATAGACAATAAAGTACCGTCAATGATCCAAGACAATTCCAAAAGACATATGAGGAAAAATATTATCAACTACAAGAAAAAGAACTGAGGAACTCTGAGTTAAAATTGGATAATCTTTTTTTCTTTCCATTTTATTTTTCTTGCTTTTTTATGGCTATATGAGTAATAGGGAAACGTTTTTTATAATTTCACATGCATAATTAATAATATAATGCTTGCCTTCTCAATGGATGGAGGAGTGGCAGGAAAAAAGAAGATAATTTGGAATTTAATGTTAAAAAATAGAAAAAAGACTGTCATAAAATAAAACGAAATATAGCCAAAGTACCTCTTAGACAGGACCTATTCTGGTTTTTCTTATGATACTAGCATGAATTCCCGTCTAGGCTTCTTTCTTTTTTTCTTTTTCTATTGACAACAGTGCCTGGAATAGGATGGACTCTTAATAAATATGTGTTGGGGAGGCACAGCAAAGATGGTGGAGTAGAAGCAGGCATCTGCCTGAGCTCTTCCCCCTAACCCCTGAAAATACCTGTAAAAATCTCTCTAAATAAATTCTAGAGCAGCAGAAGTCACTAAATGACAGAGTAAAACAGATTTTTAGCCCAAGACAATTCTGGAAGGCTGACAGGAAGGGTCTATTGCACTGGGCTCAGAGTGAGAGCAGTCTAGTTTGGGTCACACAGCATCTGTAGAGCTTTCCAGACTTTTCAACTCACAAATACCAAAGACAGATTCAAAAGTCAATGGGAAAATCATCTCACCGGGGAGAGAGAGAGGAACATGTTCCTGCCCCAGCCCCAGCCTCAACCCCAGGGTGTTGGTAGCCACTGCTGCAGAGACAGCTACTTCTGCAGCTCTCAGACCTACAGACAGTGCACCTGATCTGGGTCACAGTCCTAGGTGGCTGTCCTGGGGCAAGGAGAGGTACTGGCATGGCAGAACTGGTGGCAACTGTGGAGAGGGAATCTTACTCACATTTCTAGGGCAGAAAAGAATGCTTGTTAGTTGCTCACAGACCTGAGGACAGGAGAGGAGAAAACTCCTTTCCTTTGATTATACCACTTTGAAGGAACTGAGAATTTACAGGTCCTTGGAGATATCTCTGAAAACAACTTCACAAAACCCCCAAAAGTTGGGAGAGTAAACACTCCACTTAACAAAGAACTCACAAATCAATTTGCAAAATTACCAAAAAGGGAAAAAAATAAGACTATAGAAGGTTACTTTCTTCGTAAAAAGGTATTTTCTTATGATGATGAAGATCAAAGCATGCAACCAGAGGAAGATAGCAAGGTCAAGGCTCCTACATCCTAAAGCCTCCAAGAAAAATATGGCATAGTCTCAGGCCATGGAAGACTTCAAAAAGAATTTTGAAAATCAAGTAAGAGAAGAAGAGGAAAAATTAGGAAGAGAAATGAGAGTGATACCAGAAAATCATGAAAAACTAGTCAACAGCTTGCTAAAGGAGATCCAAAAGTACTGAAGAAAATAACACCTTTAAAATGAGACTAACTCAAATGGGAAAAGAAGTTCAAAAAGCCAATGAGGAGAAGAATACCTTAAAAAAACAGAATGGGTCAAATGGAAAAGGAGGTCCAAAAGCTCACCTAAGAAAATAATTCCTTAAGAATTAGAATAGAGAAAATGGAAGCTAGCAACCTCATGAGAAATGACAAAAAAAGTATAAAACAAAACCAAAAGAATGTAAAAATAATAGACAATGTGAAATATCTCCTAGGAAAAACAACTGATCTGGAAAATAGATCCAGGAGAGACAATCTAAAAATTATTGGACCATCTGAAAATCAGGACAAAAAAAAGAGCCTAGACATCATCTTTCAAGAAACTATCAAGGAAAACTACCTTGATATTCTTAAGTCAGAGGGTAAAATAGAAAGGGAATGAATCTACTGATCACCTCCTGAAAGAGATCCCCAAAGGAAAACTCTTAGAAATATTGTAGCCAAATTTCAGAGTTCCCAGGTCTAGGAGAAAATATTGCAAGCAACCAGAAAGCAACAATTCAAGTATTGTGGAAACACAATCAGGATAACACAGGATTTAGCAGTTTCTACATTAAGGGATTGGAGGACTTGGAATATGGTATTCCAGACGTCAAAGGAACTAGGATTAAAACCAAGAATCACCTACCCAGCAAAACTGAGTATAATACTTCAGGGGGAAAAATGGAATTCCAATAAAATTGAGGACTTGCAAGCATTCTTATTGAAAAAAAATGAGAGCTGAATAGAAAATTTGACTTCCAAATATCAGAATCAAGAGAAATATGAAAATGTAGAAAAGAAGGGGGAAGTGACAGGGAATAAATGAGCCTTAGTCTCATTGGATTTGGCTTAAGGAAGGAATAAGAACATATTCAATTGGGAAACCCTGCAGGAAGGCAGTGGTTGGGGTACATGCTGTCCTGGGTTGGGGAGAAAAATTTGGAATTCAAAATCTTGTGGAAGTTAATGTCAAAAACTGAAAATAAATAAATTATATTTAAAAATCAAAAAAGGAATAAATATGTGCTGACTGATTTTTTAAAAGAATATTGTAGAAAAGATCCTTGAATTGAACTGGAAGATCAAGATGAATGATTTTTGGTGTCTCAACTCACAAATTGTAAATAATAGTTCAAAGAGATTGATAAGGATAACCACTTGAGCTTTTAAATAACTTAAAATGTTGTCATTTGATGAACAGAGGTAAGAGAATTATATTTGAGGAGACAATGAATGATAGCAGAACACACAAATCCTTGATGAAGACAGGAAACTGGCAAAAACATATAAACAAAAGACAATATTAATTTGGATGGGGTGAAGGGTGTATGAAAACTATGCCATGAAGGCATATCAATCAATCAAAAAATATTTACTACGCACCTACTGTGTGCCAGAGACTGTGCCAAGCACTTGGAATGTGAAAAAAGGCACAAGATAGTCCCTGTCCCCAAGGAGTTTAGAATCTAATGCCAATAAATATGTACATATATGTATATACATATATGCAAACATACATGTATATAAGCACACACAATGTGCATACATATGTGTATATGTATATTATATGCACATACATATACATACAAAACTAGCTGTATACAAGAAAAATAGGATGTAATTAATAGGAAGGCACTAGAATTAAGTGGGATTGGAAAAAAATCCTTAAAGAAGTGATTTTAGTTGAGACTTGAAGCTAGAGAGGCTAAGAGGAGGAGGGAGAATATTTCAGGCATAGGATACAAGCAGACAAAAACTTCCTGGAGCCAAGGAATAGAATGTCTTGTTTGTAAAATGGCCGGAAGGCCCGTGTCATTGGATGAAAGGCTATATATTGGGGATTAAGGGGTAAGAAGACTGGATAAGTCATCAGGAAATAGGTTATAAAGGACTTTGATCACAAACAGCATTTTGTATTTGCTCCTGAAGGTAATGGGGAGTTTATTAGAATTTATTGAGTAGGATAGGTGACATGGTGGGACCAGGACTTTAGGAAAATCACTTTAGTGGCTGAATGGAGGATGGATTGGAATAGGAGCAGATCTGAAGCGGGTAGGCTCAACAGCAGGCTGTGACAGTAGTCTAGCCTTGAAGTAAACAAGGTCTGCACTAGAGTGATGAAAGTATCAGAGCCGAGAAAGGGACATATAAGAGAGATCTTGCAAATGTGAACTTGGTCAGTCTTGGCAACAGATTTCATGGAGGTGGTGATGAGAGATAGTGAGGTGTCCAAGATGACGCCTACATTGTGAGTCCTAGGACTGGGAGGATGATGTTGTCCTTTACAGTTATGGGGAGAAGGGGTTTGGGCATACTGAGTTTAAGATGTCTACTGGACATGAAGTTTGAAATGTCTGAACGGCATTAGGAAATGTGAAATTGGAGGTCAGCAGAGAGGTTGGAGCAAGATGAATAGGCCTGGGTGTCACTGGCATAAATGGCAATTAATAGACTTGAAAGAGTCAATTCAATTTATAAAAGTCCTTTTTCACTCACACAGTACATGAGAAAGCAGATCTTTAACACTAAGGTCATCTTGAATACAACAGGACAGCTGATCATCTCAATTTATTTTCAAGTCCATGTAACACTTTTTTCACTGTTTGAATCTTAAATTTAAAATGTTTGTAGTTTATTTTCACGGTCTGCTTTATGGTCCCAAGTATTAGTGCAAAGCTGAATAAATGGTGTTGACTAATTCATTTAAATTACCACCTAAACTTCTATGAAAACAATCCCTATAATGTGTAAATCATTAGCTATTCATGTCATTGATGTTTACTTCTCATCTTCCATTTTCTTCAGATGAGGATGATCTTTTCCAATGCAGTGTTTAGGTCATGAATACAATGATTCAACAGGGACTGTATCTTGCCCATTATCACCCCATCTAATATATGTGAGAAAGGCATCTTGAAACTAGGTCATTTTTCTCTAAAGCTGGCTTCCTACCCACTATACATTGTATTTGGAGAATATGATATTATCTAATGAGACAGACAGACAGACAGATAGATAGATAGATGGTAGATAGACAGATATCAGTTTTAGGCCTTTGGCACATAGATAAGAATTTATTTTCAGACATAAATATATAATTTATATATATATATATAGTTTATATAAAATTCAAATATTGGTATTTCACACGATGGTGTTAAAAACTATCTGAATTAGAGAGATGTCTGAAATATAGGAAAATTCAAGGAATAATTTTTAACTTGCAAAAATGTAACTATTCAAACCAGGCTAATGCAAGTATATCTGGTAAAAAAACAAAACAAACCCTTAAGGAAATTACTGACTGGATAGCAATCCTTCATAATTTGATTTAAATCTGTTTATTTTAGATGGGAGTTTTTAAAACATTTGAGATGTAAATATATTGTTCCCTTAAGCAGTTTAAATACAAACCCTGAAACTTTTTTAAAGCAACAAATGAAGGTCAATTTCACCTGAGAGCCTGTAACAATTGCTTTAAACTATGAATTATTTGTATTTGAATTAGTCATGCCTAGTTGTACATGCAGATGTTGAACAGAGCTTTATACAAAGCAAATACTTCTTTTAAAATAGATGAAAATAGAAGTGGTTCCAGGGTCAGCAGATTACATGAGTAGAAATACATGAGCTTGAAAATTCAAACATATCATTTAACAAAGAGAGAAAAGTAAGCTTCAGAAGTCTTATTTAAGCAGTGGCTGAAACTTTTAAGTATAGTGTGATATAAATGTGCCAGCCTAAATCACTATGCTTTGACAGAGCAAAGATTGCCATTTAGAACAAACTCCCACTTTTTATATGGCAGACATAGCCATCAGATAAACAAGCTTTTGTGACAGTCTTTAGACTAAAATAAAGCACCAACAACTTCTCTTTTATTCATTCAAACTTTATGAACCAAAATACTTCAAATTATTTAATTAGTTTTTAAATAAACACTATTGTTATGAATATACTCAACAGTACCCTGTTTTCGTTGTTGATTAATCATTTTAATTGTATCTGACTCTTTGGGGCTTTCTAGGCAAAGACATTGGAGTGATTTGACATTTCCTTCTCCAGCTCATTTTACACATGTGGAAACTGAGGCAAACATGGTTAAGTGTTTTGTCTAGAGTCATACAGCTAACTGTCTGAAAACAGATTTGAGCCCAGGTCTTCCTGGTTCCAGTCCCCTGTCCCCTGTGCTACCTATCTCCCCCTTTGGGTCCCTTAAATTAACAATCCATTTTCTATTAAGCACTTTATATGTGTACACACTGTACCAAATGGTAGGTGTACAAAGTCAAAAAAACAACATGGCTCCAGCTGTGTGGAAGCTTGTGTCCTATGTATAGTGCTTAATTGAGACTATCTAGTTGTATGACACCTGGGATAGTATAAATGAAGACTGTGCCATTTTCTTCTTTATATAGCAATAATGAAGTCCAATTCTACCAACCAGTATGCTTTGTAAAGATTTTCCTAGTCTTCTGAATCCTTCTTTCCACTTCATAGTCATATCCTGGTGCAAACCTTCATTACTTCATGCCTGGGCTGACTACTGCAGTCAGCCCTTCCTTTGATTTCCGTATCTCAAGTTTTTCCCCACTCTAATCCATCTCCTAATTAGCTTCAGAAGTAATTCCTAAAGGATAAGTCTGACCATGATTCCCACCTATTCAGTAATCTCCAGTTGCTCTCTACCTCCAGGAACAAATATAAAGGGCTCTGTTTGGCTTTTAAAGCTCCTCAGCATCTTTCCATTTCCTAGTCTTCCTGTCTTCTATTTTACTCTCCTACATGTACTTTATGATCCAGGAACACCTTGCTGTTCTTGGTAACAAGACACCGCATCCCTCTAACTCTGTGTCTTCTTGCTAGCTGTACTCATGCCAGAATCACTGTTCTCTTTCACCTCCTGGATTCCATGGCTACCTTCAGGACTCATCTTAAATCCCATCTTCTACAGGAAGGCTGTCTTAGCCCTCTCTACTATTAATGCTTCCCCTCTGAAACTATCTTCTCTATATAGTTGGTACATATAGAATTTATTTTTTCTCTCCCATTAGAACACAGTCTACTCTAAAGCAAAGATTTATGGTTTTGTTTTCCTTTCTTCTCATCCTCAGTAATTGCACATCACCCGACACATAGTAGGTGATTATTAAAAACTTCTTGTGTAACTGACCATACTGATTCCCCTCTCTTTAATCCATGGCAATGCAAAGTTTTAAGAATCTGGTAGATTTCTCTACTAAAATGACTGATGTCATCTTCCAACAAGAGCAAATAATCAATGTCTTTATTAAATGACAAGTGTGTGCATAAAAGACAAAAATAAGGAAATAATTATTGATTGTCCTTTGTTCTCAAAGAGAACCAGTTGTATCAGGAGAGTGATGTCTTGACTCGCAGGTGAATTGGATTGAAGTGAGGCAGGGCTGTTCAAAGTCAATAGCCTCTTTCCCCCAGAGTCATCAGAGTCCAGTGGCAAGATGTAGATCAGGACAGCTGGGGATGGCCCCAGATTCAGTGGGAGACCTTGGCCTTTTCAGTCTAAAGTCTTTCCCAGTTCTCTGCCTGTCTGGTGTAGCTCTCATTCAGTAGTTAAAGGTTAGGTAAGAATTGAGGCAAAAACTAGCCTAATTTGCCTTCATGGAAGAATCAATCTTGGGATAGCAAGACCTGCAGAGTTTCCTGTCAGAAAAGAAATCATATGGAAAAATATCCCTATTACATGAAAAGAAAAATTCCTCTATTGATTCATGCTACTTAAATTGATAGTTCATTTCTATATATTATGTAATAATATATCATTTGTAATTATAATTTGTTGATGTAGCTTGTTGTTAAGGACCTAATTCAACTGAAAATGCTGAAAATGTGAACTATTATTCATTAATAGTGATTCCCTAGACTGTTTCTACCAGTTAATAAATGAGTTTTAAGAAGATTTGTGTAACTATGCCCAATACTACATCATTGACTAAATCATAAAGGTAATAATATAACACCTGTGTGATCTTGGACCAGTTACTCAACTGTAAATTGGAGGGTTGTACTCAGTGGCCTCTGAGATTCCTTCAGGCACTAAATCTGTGTTGCTATGATCCTACTTGGCTCATGTGGAAAAACTTGAGTCAAAACTATCTAAAAATATGGGCTGTTGCCAAAGGGAAATTTCAGGCCTAAGTTCATTCAACTCCCTGCCCAAGGTTCTTCTAGGTTGTTCTACTGGTCCAAATTTACTTGTTCATTTAAATTTTAATTTTTTTTAATGCTTGTTTTCAGCATAGTTTCTCTTACTAGACATCTTATGTACTAAATGTTCTTACTTGGGATGATAGCTCATTGGATAATATATCTAAAACTGGAGAAGATCTCAGAGGCCATCTAATTCAACCTCTGTATTTTCCAGATGAACAAACCAGGGTGAGGTAATGAAACTTACCAAGGTTACATAGATAGTAAGCAGTAGTCAGTATTTAAATACGAGTCTTAAGATTCCAAGTTCAACTTTAATTCCATTACACATATCTTCCTATTTCTTCCAAAGATAGAGTTAGTCATTAAAAAAAAAAAATCAATGCAAGACTGAGTTTCTACCATCCCTCCTTTGTCTGAGTGCTCCATAAGCAATCACCAAACATTTATTAAACAATTTTATGAGTCAGGAGCTGTAATAAATGTTGGATATACAAAATAAAAGCCAAAGCAGTCTTTGCTAGCTTTAAGTAAAAGAATAATGAGTACCAGAAAGGATGGCCATGATGAAACTTTGTCAGGAATGAGCCAGGTTTCATGAATGTCAGTAAATAGGAGTAAGAAACCTAGTGAGATGCGATGAAGGTCATTAATGATGGAGCAGATATTCCAAAGTGTACCATGGACAGAACAAGAAGACCTGAAATAAGAGGTGGACCAGGATTAGTTTTGCAGTGGATGAGGAAGCATGCAGCTAGAGGAGGAGAGGAAAGTTGTTTTTCAGTAACCCAGACTTCAACACTTCAGAGATTAGGAGAATAGAAGGGTATGGGCATAATATTCTAATCATTTGTGAATGAGCCCATACGGAAGAATGCTGAGAATTACTAGACAAAGTAGTTGATTAGAAGGTGCAAGATCAACCCTCTAGGTTTAGCACAATTCTCAATTTACTCAACCTGCCATGTTATATGTCCTTAAAAGCATTTGAAAGTCCTTTGTATGGCAAGTATGAGCAGGAGGTGATGTGTTTCAAGATGGGAGATTGGTGTGTCATGAACACAATTTGGAATAAGCATTACAGCATTGTGACTCATTGCTGCTGGGAGGTGGTTTAACCCAGTCCTACCTCAGGGAATGTTCAAGAAGAGCCAGTGTAAGCCATAACTCAGGTGGACAAAAACATCTAAAGAATGCCCAGATATAGAACAGATTGAATAAACCCAATCTGAAGTAACTGTGGATCACATCATTACGCAGTTGCAGAGTTAGCTGGTCGTTTTACCCAGCTGAAAGGAATGGAATGCCAAATTACCTGGCAACAGAATGAAAACATTACCACTATTTGGAGAAACTGGCAATTTATGCATCGAATTAAAAATCGAATAATGGTCATCTTTCCCAATCTCTCCAAGGGACACTGAGATAAATCTAACAGAAGGAATGCTCCCAGACACTTGTTTATATCACATCATTTTAAAATATACACTGATGTACTCTTATCTCAAAGAATGTCATTCTGCAGTTTTCCTTGGCAATTCCAGTTTCTGGCCTTTGTAACTTCATGAATTTGGTTCAAAGGTTTTTTTAGTTGTGTGAGTTAAAGAGCATCTACATTCACATTAGGTTGAGTGACACGAGTAGAGAAATGTTGCCAGTTCCTCTAGACTTGAAACGTTATGGGTTAAAGGAATCTTCTAAAGTAACTAATTTTGTATAGACTTGGTTTATTAAAAAGAAAATAAACTGCTCCAAACCATCATCCTTTATTCTTTAATATTTTATGATGCTCTCTCAAGCATTCTATCTCAGCTTTCTTTAGATGATATCTGTTCTAGCTGCATCAAAGTTGAATTTTATGCTTATTTGACCCTGGATATGTTGTTATTTTTATAGTAACATCATAAGCTCATACAGTTTTGATTGAAATCTCAAGGCTTGAACTCAGACATGGATAAAGATTTCAATATTCTATCATTGTTTCTTTTAAGTTATTGAGATCATTTCTACTCATAAATTTATACAAGGGAAAACATTTAATGACTATATGAGAAATTGGGATTGTTGACATAGCCTATTAAATTGGGTTGTAATGACTTATAACACAGGAGAGTGTACTTTCCCATACTGTCTCAGAATATGTTGTTTTCCACTAAGCTTTTCTTTATTAAAAATGGCAAAGATCCTAAAATCCAGTAGAAAATAAGTTATTTTTTTAAATGGTGTTTTCAACTTTTACCCCAAAATACATGTCTCCTTCCCTGGTTAACTTAAAAGTTAGTAAAGAGAAACTTAATAGAAACAATCAAACATGTTATGCTTGCATATCAGCACTTCTAACAGAACAGCTTATATCATTTATTTAGCTGGAAATAAATGTTTAAGCAATAAATAAGCAAGAAATGAAATGAAGCCAAGGTTTCAGTTTTTGTGTCCTGTAAGTAATCTAATGAGCTTATTCTCTCTCTCTAATATGTCTCTTATCCCTGTCTACAATATGTCCACACAGTTGCCAAATTTAAATTCCTAGAAACAGGTCACTTACCTGCTAACCAAACTCTTTTTACTCCTACTCTCCTGTAGGATCAAATACAGACTCGACTTTAGGGTTTTAAATTCATTCACAATCTGGCTCCTAACTACCTTTCCAGATTCACTGAACATTATTCTCCTTCCCAGATTCATGGTCTATCCAATTTTGTTGACTTGTTGTCCGTATTACCCAGCATTTTATCTCGTCTCCAAGAATTTGGAATAACTTTTCCACAAGCCTGGAATGGACTTCCTCCTTATCCCTACTTTATAGCATCCATGACTTCCTTCAAAGCTCATCACAGGTATCATTTCTACAGGAAATCTGTCCTAATCTCTCCAGTTGCTAGTACTCTCTCATAGGAAAAAATGAGAAAACTTTCACAGGTCAAAATAAAAAAAAAAACCACATTCTAACAATCAGAAGTGTCCGAAACTGGAACAGACTACCTAGAGAAATATCAAGTCTTCCCTTACTGGAAGTCTTAAAGTAGTGGCTGGATGAGAACTTAACAGGATATTTTCCATCAGGTATGGTTTGGGCTAAATGGCTTTTGCATTCCCTTTCAAGTCTGAAATTTCATGATTCAAAAAATGTTGTGTTTTTTTTTTCAGAGAAAATATAATTTCTGTTATACTATTTTACCTTTGTAGCTGGAGTTTTTAATGTGAGCCCTCTTACATTTAATGAAATATATAAACTTTTATATTTCCATATAATTTGCTTCTTTTGCAAATATATGTCTCATGCTTTTAGCATTTAAAAACATGATTCTAAGAAGGGATACATAGACTTTACCAGAGTGAGTGCCAAAGGAAGAAAAAAGGTGAAAATCTCTCTTCTATTGAATATTCAGTCTTGTCTTCTGCACTAGTTCCTTTCTCTTCACTTTCAAACATAAATAAATGTCTTATGTATGTATGCATGTGTGTATGTACATTAAAAAAGAGAGCTTTCATTTGATCCTACAACACCTTCTGGGGCAGCTAGGTGGTGCAGTGGATAGAGCACCAGTACAGGAGTCAGGAGGACCTGAGTTCAAATCTCACTTCAGACACTTGATACTCACTAGCTGTGTGACCTTGGGTCAGTCACTTAACCCCATTTGCCTCATTCTGGGTCATCTCCAGTCATCCTGAGGAATATCTGGTCACTGGATTCAAATAGCTCTGAAGAAGTGAGGCTGGTAACCTACACAGCCCTCCCTCACTCAAAACAAAGTCAAGAGCAAATCATGTCATTATTTCTCTGATGGCATGGTCTTCTTCCGCAACAAAGGATGAAAACACACACAACCTCTTCTTATTTCTATAATGTTCTCCTTGCTTTAAGGGCTCAGCTCCTAGAGTATGCTAATCTCTTTCCTCAATCATCCTTTCCCTCTTGACCTCTGGAATTCCAGCTTATGTCCCCATTATTATGCAGAAATTGGACTCTAGAAGCTGATTAGTGACCACTTTCTTGCCAAATTCAATGACCATTATTTTGTTCTTCTTCTTGATCACTGCAGTATTTGAGAGTACTGACTTTTCATTTTCACCTGACAAAAAAACATTGAAGTCTCATTTCCTCTTTGATGGCCACCATCTTGGTATATTGTCTTTCCACTTCTTGATCCACAGCTAATATTTTCAGTGTTTTGAGGTTTATAAACTGCTTTGCCTACATTTTCTCAGTTGAGCCACACAATGAACTCTGAGAATTACATACTTCAGGAATTATTTTACAAATAAAGAAACTGAGCCTCAGAGAAATAGCTCATGATCATGGATTTCATCTATGCTAGAGTTGCAATTTAAATCTTGGTCTTCCTGTTTCTTAGTCCATCACTGTATGCACTGTTTCACATGTTTGCCTGAGAGAAAACTAGGTCTTACAATGAATTTGTTTATACCTCAATAGCCTCTTAACTAGTATTTCTTCCACTATTACTTTTTTTCTGAGGCCTATTGTTGCCTGATACCATTTCCATGCCATTCAATTTTTTAAAAGACATTTTAGAACCTACTGTGTGCATGTGTGTCTAGAGTGATAGACCTTGGGCATAAGAACTACAACTACATTTTTTGGATTGTCTAGAGTGATAGACCTTGGGCATAAGAACTATAACTACATTTTTTGGATTCAATGATATAAGGAACTCTCAAATGAGGAAACACTTCTATCAATGAAATAGGTGTCCTTGTAACTTTATGAGAGAACAGATGAGGCACAGAAAGTTTCTATTACTTGCCTAAAGTCCACGGAACTTTCAGAATTTTGATTGCTATGGATAAGTTCACTTGGCGATATACTTTCCAGGGACATATGCATAGATGATAAGGTTGACACATGCACTGTCAGAGTTACTTCTATGTTTGGGAGGCTCCAAAGAAACATGTGTGAGAGAAGAGATATTACACTGCCTACCAAACAGGTCTACAGAGCCATTGTGCTGACCTTATTGTTAGAAACCTGGACAGCATACCAGCACCATGCCAGGAAACTGAATTGCTTCCATTTGAATTGTGTTAAGAAGGGTCTGAAGATTACCTGGCAAGATAAAGTACCAGACACTTAAGTCTTTTCTTATGTTGACCTACCAAACATTCAAATTTAATTGAAGAGAGCCCAACTCTGACAGGTTTGTGTAATGTTAATGTAAGGTTAATAGCGGGTGGAGAAAAGAGTTAAAGATCTTTCCCACCCATTAATAAGCCTTAATAACTTTTGTTAATTTCTGTTGAGGCACTGGGTGAGAGTCATACTCTCCAGCTCTGAAAAGTGTATAAATACTCTGAGGTGAGGTTTTAGTTTGGGGCTTACTCATTGGAAGTGCTTGTTTGACCAAATGAGACTCTGGATAGCTGCTAAGGCTACCCATCTCCCCCTACCCTCCTCGAGATTTGAAAACCTATATGCTGGTACTTGCTTTCTCATAACTATGTATTGCT
Source organism: Bettongia penicillata ogilbyi (assembly GCA_023548195.1). Classification (NCBI taxonomy): domain Eukaryota; kingdom Metazoa; phylum Chordata; class Mammalia; order Diprotodontia; family Potoroidae; genus Bettongia; species Bettongia penicillata. The sequence continues at coordinate 3,214,889 of JAJHZJ010000470.1, forward strand.
TGTGGTCAGAGAGTTGGAAGTCCTGTCTGTTGGTCTTTATTTCTCTGTGTGTATTTCCTCAGAAGCTCAGGGTACTGACTTTTTTCCCTGAACTAAGTGAATGATATATGTGCTTGATTAAAGTAGATTGTTGACCCCTCAAAAGTTGCTTTCCTTTTAGAAAAGCAGTACTAGCAACTTGTACAGCAGGTCCTCCCTGTATATGCCACAGTCCTTGCTCTTACAGATGAGTCTTTATAGAACATAACTACTGTGTATATATAACATAAATAGATGTGCATGTGTATATAAAAGAATTTTGAGGAAGAGAGAGAACAGAGAGTACAAACAGTTCTCTAACAACTGGGGGTACGGGTGGGATGAGTTACCTTTTAATGAGGTAGCATTTGATTCTAGCCTTGAATGGAGCTAGGAATTTCAAGGAGAAAAATCCCAGACAGAAGGACAGCCTATGGAAACACAGAGCTGAGGGAATTTGGTGTATTGCAAATATCTCATAGACTCATTTGGCACCTGAAGCTATACTGCTTTCCTGGTCTGGTTCTGTCCTGAGTGCCCTGGTAGTTTAGGTTCATTATTAGAACAAAATGAGACACTTTTCTCATATGCTTGTAGTTCATTAAATAGTTAATAAAAGGGGATTTACTTAGTCATAGCAGGGGAAAGATACCCCAAAAGCATATTCAAGTCAACAAGTACTTATTAATCACTTTCTATATCCCAGATATTTTGCTAAGCACTAGGAATACACATAGAAATAGAAAGTTTCTTTTATTTCTTTTATTTATTATAGGGGAAGAAAACACATTAAGAAAAACAAATCTGAAAAACAAGGTAGAGCTGGAGAGAGTACCCATTATATGGATGATGAAACTCAAGCATAGGGGAATTAAATAGTTTCCTCAGAGACAAACCACCAGTAAATTTCAGATCAAGGATTCAAACTTGGGTCAACTGACTTAAAGGTCAGAGCCTTTTCTGCCCCTTGTTACTGTAAGAGGTAAATTTTGGTAAGAACTTTTGTAACTACATAGATTTCCTGGTATGAATTTCTTAGATGCTTGTGGGCTTTCCTTTAGATACAGTAATGCCTCATTTCTTTAGCCATCAGATTTCCTGTAACATCTACTATATTAAATACAGCCAAGAACAGAAAGTAGTTAAAAACAAATAAATATAAAAAGAAAAGTGGCAAAAATAACTGAGATAAAGCCCATGCACAATATTATTCAATGGTAGAAAGCCTCATGACATACCTGAAATTTGCAATTTATATAGTTTGGGAGCTGGGAAGACTTAAGACATAATTTACTCCAAATCCCTGGTTTTATCTATGAAAGAATGGAAGACAATGAAGATGAACTGATTCCTGAGAGGAGTGGGAGATACTGGCCTAGACTAAGATCTCCATACTTAAAAGTCCAGTCATCTTACCAGAATTAATGACCTTCCATTTATACCATATTCTATGAGCTTGATTATATCATTTTACAGATCTAAGCAGGTTAAGATAAGAACTTTACAAAGAAGATGGCTGCAGGAGGCAACTTTACTGACAATTGATGTGATAGCCTGACAAGGAATAAAATGGAACAGTCATCAGAAACAAAATCAATCCTCTGTATTACACCACAGTTCAATAATTCATATTCATAGTGAGGTCCTATATCATCAAGAAGAGATTAAATTTTGCTTTATAATTTTAACTTAAGAAGGTTCAGGAATCATACAGTACATTTCAGCACAATTTTCAATGAAAATAGATTAAATCTTAAAATTCCCCCCCCAAAAAAATTGGGAATATAGAGGAAAGGGAACAAGTATTGGTAATGAAGGAACACATGAATGAATAAATCGTTTATTAAATTCTGATGGTGCTCGAAGAATTGTGTTAACTGAGAATACAGACAGCCCCTGCTCTCAAGGAGCTCACATTCAAATGGGAGAGATAACGCATAGGAAAGGTTTCTTGTGTAAATCAGATGTAAAGACTCCATAGGGATCTTCAGGATGTCCTTAGGGTGTGGTGCCAAAGCAAATGGTAATGCATCATGTTTAATGTTATTTCCACTGATACAACCAAATCAGTTGTTTTTTTTTCAATTTTGAGCATCTGGAATTTGAGGGTAATAGAATTATTCCTTCATATTATCAAAAAGGCATATTATTGAAATTAGCATTACATTTAATCATTTTAAATAAAAGACCCAAGAATGATTTGGGTTTTAATCCAAATTTTAATCCAAAGAACTCTTTGGATTAAAAAACTACCAGGAATTTTCTTTGCTGGGTAGTTGAGAAAATAGAGTTGATCTTCTACAATCCATTTTAACTGCTCTGGTTATTAGTTTTTCTAGACTCTTCTATATAGAGTATCAGTATCATTTTTGGAATATTTCCATAGGAGGGAATTTCTAGATTGTGTGACTAGAAGATGAAGGCCCATGGATCCATTTGACATCTGACCAGAGATGAATCATACTTTTAGAAAGTTTGAGAAAACATTTTGAAACTGTTCTTGGGATACATGGAGGAAGGATGCTTACCTGGAAACAATAGAAATAGCTTTAAATGTTCTAGTTTTAAATAACAATCCCAGACTGAGGGTTTTATCTGTGAAATAATTCTTGAATTTGGGACAAATTCAGCTGAGATGGAGAGTAATGTGAGGTGTGGGAGGAAGGGGATTGGGAGTGGTTTGGCATTGTGGAAGATGGGGTGGTCTGTTTCCAAAAGAATCTAACTTTCATCCCTCTGGAGATAAGTCAAGTTTGTGGTTGGGGGATCAGGTTATGCATTGCTAAGGGAACCAAGGAGAAGGTCAACACAATTCCAAGGAGTCAAGGTTGTTTGGTTGCTTTTTGTGGGTTTATTTTGTATTATACATTAAGGGCTTATGAAACTGAGGTGAGGCATAGGGATTTCTTTTTTTTTTTCAGAATAGGAAGGAACACTGTTTTCTGTTCTTTCCCCCCCTCTAACATTCCTTCACAAATTAGTACCCTGAAACAAATTCCCAGTTTCTCAGGCTGGTTATATTCTTGATATGACAGAATCTGATAACAGAAATGAAATTCTTCAATGTTCCTAAGGGCCCAAACACAGGAAATGAAAGTAGAAGATGAAGGAAGACACCTATCACAGCCTATAGTCAGTGCTCAAAGGCCACTAAAATAACCCTTTCAAGAATGTTTGCTAGATTTTCTCCACATTATTTAAAGCTGTAATATGACCCTCCCTAGTGCAATGTGATGGAGGGCCATCTCATTATTTGGAATCAGTTGGAAGACACCCTGAAGATATATTATGACACAGGACACAGCTCCAGCTGGGACTTATAAGGAATTCAGTGTGTTTACTACTAGAAATCACTTCCTGTTGAAAATAAATTGTATTCCCACTTGGAGATGGGCCTTTGCAGCAGTTCAGAATACTCTATCAATAATTCTGGCAGCTGCGGGGACTGCATTGTCAATGTTATGGCAGTGACATAGCCTTAGGAAAAAGAATAGTTTTCCACTATTTTTAAATTAAATTTCATTTGCTTGCATTTAACAAGCACTTATTCAAAAATGCTCCCAAGGGAAGGAAAAAGAAAAAAAAGGAAAGAAAAAACTTCTTATAATAAATATGGATAGTCAACTTTCTGCAATTTTCATGACAATTCAGATCGATAGAGAGTGCATTTATTCAGCTTTACTATGTCCTAGGCATTGTGCTAAACAATGAGAATACATATACAAGCACAAATACAGTTCCTGTACTCAGCTAGCTTATATTATCAATGAAAGGAAACAAATTGAGAATTTGGTACTGAAATCACCAATTGCGAGAGGAAGTTGTAGGAAAGAGGTTTTACCAGCGTAAGAATGTGACTGGGTAGAGTTTGAGAAATAATCAGAGGGATCATCTGTTGAGCTTAGTTTGAAGTTTCAATTTAAAAATTAGTTATTAAGCACCTACTACGTGCAAAGCACTGAGCTAGGTACTAGAAAAAAAGAAATATAAAGCAATCTCTGGCCTCTAGGACCTTTGCAGTTGTATTGTTTCTGACTCTTTATAACTCCATTTGAGTTTTCTTGACAAAGATAATGGACTGGTTTGCCATTTCCTTCTCCAACTGAGGAACTAGGGTAAACAGCATTAAGTAACTTGCCCAGCCAGGGTCACATAGTCTCTGAGATTCATAAAAATGAGTCTTCCTGGCTTGAAGTCTCGTGCTCTATGCATTGTGCTACTCAGCTACCCATGGATGCTCCACAGATACAATATTTGAAGTGCTTCAAGCTAATTTGAAGAAAGGGCTAAAAGCAAGGAGGAATGACCTAAGGGACCAGAACTGGGATTGCATCAGGCAGTTGAAGATGCATGTATCAGAAAATCATTTTCTTGAAAACCAGTATTCTGGTTTGTGATTCACTTTTCTAAAATTTAAAAAAAAACTCTGCATTTATTAAATGCAAGAATCAAGACTTTGATGAGAAATATTAATTCTGAGTTAGAAGTTGGGCTTATTCTGCATAAGCATGCTAAAATGTTAAATGTGGGTTAAAATCATCTTCAAACTTTTTGTATCTGAACAAGTGAACTGTCCTGCACAAGGTTCTGCTTTCTCAAATTTACTCAGAGCACCTCCTGAATTCAATTAACTCAGACCTTTCTACAAGGAAATCTTTTTTCTCATGGTTTTCTTTCTATACTTCTTCTCCCACCCAGGATCAGGAAGTGTATAGGCGTGTGAAAATGAAAACTAATAAGAAAAAGAGATGTCTTAAAGCTTAGGTTCACTTTACGCTCAGAGTAAATGTTTGGATTAGTTTTCATCTCATTCCAAAAAGACCCACACATTCTTGACAAAAGGAAATACAACCTCAGGGGGCAAGAGAGAGTGTCTGAGGGGAGGGTTGTCCCAAAGAAACATGGGACATATGATGGGATTGGAGACATCTGGCATCCCACACATTTCTTAAGTTAGAAGACAAGTTCTAGCTTTCCTCCTTTTTTCTGTAGATATCTCTAATTTCTGCAGTCACCAGTCAATGAAGACAAACTATAAAATAATGAGCCTGCACAAGAAAACTAAGATTTCTACTCAAACTATCGACTATTCTTGTGTAAAGATATGAAAATATCAACCAAAAAGTACTAATATATTCCTGTTTTCATGTATTAATCTAGTCATTAACTGATAATTCTCCATCTCATTTGCATCTTTGACCTCCTTTAAAATAATCTATCAATTTAAGACTGAAAGAAAGTTTTCTTTATGCCCAGCGATAACTAACAGTCAAGTTTGCTCTCATGTGACTGTGGTTCTTAGTGAGTGAGCAAGATTGGGATACAGATTTATAACAATACATGGATGCACTGAATTAGAAAAGACAGTTTCAGAGCAATGACATGTTTTTTTCCCCTTTGAAGCACAATTCACTGAGATCTGTCCAATCAACTGTATTAAAGCTGGATGAGTTTTGAAAGCTTTTCCTGCTCTCTTACTTTTTTTTTTTTTTGGTCATTTCAAATTGCCTTATTTTCTTTTCTGAATAACAGAAACTCTTTCTAGATTGGTGTGTGGGGAAGTGGTGATGGTGTCTACACTTTTATTTCCTGTACTCTTGTTAATCCAATTCAATAGAATCCAATCCAACAATTGTTAATTAAATGCCTACTGTTCTAGTCCCTGGGGAATGCCAAGGCAAGAAAAAAAAATAATCTTTTCCCTTAAAAACCTTATATTTCTCTATGAGAATATAATATGTAAATAAGTATTTCATTGATGATGTGAAGGGGAGGAAAACACAAGTTTTAAGAACTTAAAATGTATATATATATATATATATATGTGTGTGTGTACGAATATATATACACATATATTTATGTATATGTGGATATACACATATGCACACATATGTGCATATGTATGTATGCATAGATAGATAGATAGATAGATGGATAGACAGATAGATTTCCTTTCAAATAAGCAACACTGCCATACCAATACATCAGAGGGAATCATATTTCGGTCTTTAAGAAGAAAGAATGCCATGGTGCCCAGGTTTAGAAAATTTTGTAAAGAACAACTCCATTCAATATTTAAGAAAAGTTTGTAGAGCACAATAAGGCCCACCATCATTTAAATTTTATAAATATTTTGACTTGGGTTCAATCTTCTACACTGAAATGAAGAAATAAGATTTTTTTAAAAGATATGTAGAGAAATGCAAATTCAAGCAACTCATGTTTTATCTCATAGCTATTATATTGGCGACTGTTTCAGTAAGTACCCCAGCATACATAGGGGGGCCTGCTATCACAGGTTCTCAGATATGCATTCATAAAAGGAAAGGCAACTTCTGAGAGATTAGCAATCACTTTTATCAAGCACATATACAAAAGAATGCAAAAATAAAAGACAATGTGAAATATCTCATTAGAAAAACAACTGACCTGGAAAATAAGTCCAGAAGAGACAATTTAAAAATTATGGGACTACCTGAAAGACACAATCAAAAAAAGAGCCTAGACATTATCTTTCATGAAATTATCAAGGAAAGCTGCCCTGATGTTCTAGAACCAGAGGGTAAATAAATCCACCAAAGAATCCACCAATCCCCTCCTGGAAGTGATCCCAAAAGGAAAACTCCTAGGAATATTGTAGCCAGATTCCAGAGTTCCCATGTCAAGGGGAAAATATTTCAAGCAGCCAGAAAGAAACAATTTGAGTATTGTGGAAATACAATCAGGATAACACAAGATCTAGCAGCTTCTACATTAAGGGATTGAAGGGCTTGGAATATGATATTCCAGAAGTCAAAGGAACTAGGATTAAAACAAAGAAACACCTACCCACCAAAACTGAGTATAATACTTCAGGGGAAAAAATGATCATTCAGTGAAACAGAGGGACTTCCAAACTTTTTAGATGAAAAACCAACGTTGAATAGAAAATTTGACTTTCAAGTGTAAGAATCAAGAGAAGCATGGGTGAACAGAAAAGAGAAATCATAAGGGACTTACTAAAGTTGAATTGCTTACATTCCTACATGGAAAGATAATGTTTGTTACTCTTGAAATTTTTCTCAGTATTTGGGTAGTTGGAAGGATTATATACATACATACACATGTACACACATACGTACATATATACATGCATGTAAATATATGTATATATGTTTACAGAGGACACAGAGCAAATTGAATAGGAAAGAATGATATCTAAAAAAATAACATTAATGGTGAGAGAGGAATATATTGGGAAGAGAAAGGGAGAAATGGAATGGGGCAAATTTTCTCACATAAAAGAGGCAAGTAAAATCTTTTTCAATGGAAGCAAAAAGTGGGAGAAGCAAGAGAGAAAAACTGAAGCTTACTCTCATCACATTTGTCTCAAGGAGAGAATGACAAGCAAACTCAATTTGGTATGAAAATCTATTTTACACTATAGTAAAGTAGGGGAGAAGGGGATAAGTGAGGTGTTGGGGGTATGATAAAATGGAGAGAAAATGGGAGGATAGAGCAATTAGAAGTAAACACTTTTGGGGAGGGACAAAGTCAAAGGAGAATAGAATAAATGGGGGCAGGATAGGATGGAGGGAAATATAGTTAGTCTTTCACAGCATGACTATTATGAAAGTCTTTTGCATGACAACACATGCATGGCCTATATTGAATTTCCTGCCTTCTTAGTGGGGATGGGTGAGGAGGGAGGAAGGGAAAGAATTTGGAACTCAAAGTTTTAGCAAGGAATGTTGAGAATTGGTTTTGTATGCAACTGGGAAATGAGAAATTCAGATAATGAGGTTTAGAAATCTATCTTGCCATACAAGAAAAGAGAGAAGATGGGCATAAAGGAAGGGAGGGGTGTGATAGAAGGGAGGGCAGATTGGGGGAATGGGTAATCAGAATGTATGATGTCTTAGGGTGGGAGGAAGGAAGAGATGGGGAGAAAATTTAGAACTCAAAATCTTGTGGAAATTAATGTTGAAAACTAAAAATAAATGAATTAAAGTTTCAAAAATAAAATAAAATAAAATATCCTTACACATTAAAAAAAAAAGTCGCCAACCTCACTCTCTTCCAGAGCCATCACAGTTCAGTCATCGGATATTGATCAGGATGACTGGAGATGATCCAGGATGGAGTGGGAGAGCTTGTCCTTTTCCAGTTGGGCAGGTTAGCTTATCCTGTCCACACCTCCTCTTCCCTTCACTTCCCTCCCTTCCCCTTTTCTCCTTCCCTTCTCTCCTCTTCTCTCCCCTTCCCTCCTCTCTCCTTATTTGAGGATATTCTCCACAAAGCAAAGAAATATTTGAAGGCCCAAAGCTACCCAGTTAATTTGGGTTTTACTGGCTAGATTTCTTTCTGAAAGACCAAACCTTAAACTCAGTTCACTCTGGGTCACAGGGACTGGACAGAAATAGGACTCTGCCTAAGCACCGCTTAATGGTTATGTTTTGGGCTCTCCTGGCTCAGAGTGAATGGTAACTGTTTCTCCTTAGGCCAGTAACCCTGGGGGTCTCCCCTTCCTAGTTTTATTTTCTTTTGTTAAAAAGGCCATCCTGTAATTCACTCGTTAAAGAGGTCTATTCACTGAATGGGAGTTGCCTCCCTCAAACTGAAAACCTGGAAAGACCTTAGCTTAAAAGTGCCACGGTCTCCCACTGCATCCTGGGTCATTTCCACTCATCCTGGACATTGATATCTGGCCACTGGACCCAGGTGGCTCTGGAGGAGAAAGTGAGGCTGATGACCTTGAACATCCTTCCTCATCAAATCAAAGTCAACTGCAAATCACATCATCTCCTCCCTGATGTTTTAGAACACTAAAGGGCCCAACAAATGAAGAAGTAATATCACTTAGAAGGTAATAAACAGTTACATGGTGGAGAGAAGAGGTGTAGCACTGACCACATTAGGAATTATGGATAAGAACTGAAGCAAAGGATGTCATCAAGGAAATGTATGTTTCTTGAGGGCTGGGACTATTTTCATTTTTTTTCTTGGAGGCTCAGAAAAGGGCAGCTGTTGAGGGGCATTGTAGTGGATAAAGGGCTATACTTCTAGGAACGAAGAGTTAAGTTCAAATTTTGCCTCAAATCCTTACTAGTAAATAATTTAATTTCTTTCAGCTTCAGTTCCTTTATCTATAAAATAGCTATAATAGCACCTACCTCAAAGAGTTGTAAGAATCAAGTGAGATAAATGGAAAGAATTTTTGTAAGCCTTGAAGTACTATATAAATATTATTATTTGTATTTGCAGTGTTTAGTATAGTGCCGGGCACATAATAAACACTTAATCATGCTTGTTGACTAAATAGAAATATAAACATTGTATTAGATCTGGAAAGTTCTGTCAAAAAAAGAGGTAGGGGACTTTCAAGCTAAACCAAAGACTAGATAAGTCAACCAGGAGGGAAAGTCTTGAGGAATCTGAGAGTTATGTCATGAGAAGCAATACCCCCACTTTTGATATTATGAATGCATTGGAGAATTGGAGTAAGATAGCATTAAGAGAATACATTGGTGTAGCCATTAAGAATTTACCAAACACTTTCACTGCAAGCTTGCGATAAAGATAATAATAATAGGGATCATGATGATGATGATAAGGAAAATAATAATAAAAGCTAACATTTATAAAGCAGCTAAGTGGTACAGTGGATAGAGCACCAGGCCTGGAGTTAGGAAGACTTCCTCACACACTTACAATTTGGGTAACTCTGGGCAAATAACTTAATCCTGTTTGCCTCAGTTGCCTCACCTGTAAAATGAACTGGTGAAGGAAATGGCAATCCAGTATCTTTGCCAGGAACATCCCAAAATGACCAAAACAAGTCAACACAACTGAAAAATGATGAAACAAAAAATTTAAATAGTGCTTAGTTTGTGTTAGGCACTGTGCTATGTGGTTTATTTTCTCAATGATTCTCATTTTCTCATAATGTTCATTTTATTATGTCATTTGATCCTTACAGTAACCACATGAGGTAGGTATTATTATCATTTCCACTTTAAAACCAAGGAAACTGAGGCAAATAGAGGTTACGTGACTTGTCTGGGGTTCCAAAGTAAATGTGTGAAACCATATTTGAACTCCGGTTTTCTGGACTCCAGGCTTGGACTTTTACCCACTGCTCCATCTAGCTACTAGGAATACCTGTTTTCTGAAAGAGAAAATTAGGTTCAGAGAAGTTGATAGACTCATCCTTTGTCATAGGACCCAATATCTGAATTCACACTTCCTGAGTTCAAGTCCAACATTCTTCTCATTATAAACTAACTCCTGCCTCTAAAAATAACAACTCATATTTATTTTTAAAAAATATCTCTTATTTTTACAATAAATCTGTAATGAAAATAGTACAAATACAAACACGCACACAGACACAGACACACACACACACACTTTCTTTTTGAGAAAAAGAAGCAACATGGCATGGTGGATAGTTAGCAGGCTTTGGAGCTAAGAAGACCTGGTTCAAGTCTTGGCTCTGACTGTATGACCTTGGAGAAATAACTTAATTTCTCAGAACTCAAAGAAAGTGACACTGCAAGGTGTCAAGCTGCATTGGTAGAAGGAGTTTCCTTATCCAGAAGTTCCCTATACCCATAAAATCACAGGTCCAATCTCTAATTCTATGTCTAGGGATGAGAAAATCAGAACTTTTGAGAGTACTCAAGATGCAATAGCCACTAAATTTCAGATGTACAACTAAGACCCAGATTTTCTGACTCCAAAACTAGGGCCCTCTCTACACCACCTTATTACCTTCTGTCTAGAAGCCGTGTGTAACTGTCCTATTTAAAATTCTAATGTTATTCATAGTGGTAACATATTCACTTGACTCTTCATGATGGAACCCCATAAATTAAGCTCATAGCTAATAGTAAGCTTTTCTGGAAAGGATCCAGCTGGATCTTAATTTACTCGGTGATTGCAAACCATCTAAAGTTTGAAATGTTAGTCATTCTGTCATGTTGTTTTGATTGCTTACCAAGCTTTTCTTTTTTTTTGCTAAAGAAATTAAATGTTCTTGAATTTGGCAGATCTCTATTCCTTCCAAAAGCCATGTCTCTCCAAATCCCCAAGGAATATATTGCTTTTAAATTAGTTCTCTGGGTCATCTGACAGCTTCATTAAAACTTCAGAAAGGCAGGTCAGACCAGCTTGTTCTGCATTTGCTAATAAATTTAGTTACAGGTGTAGCTACATTTCCTGGGCATAGGTAGAAATGCATATTTCTGGTAACAATGAGTAATAGCACTTATTTTCCCACTGAGTAAGAATTATTTAAAACTAGTATTCCAGAGATTCTTAGGACAAATGGACTATGAATTCAACAAGCAATTCAGCAAGAATTTCTTTGGTGTCCATTTTCTGTTTTCTCTATACTAGGTCCTGGAGATATATAGAAAAAAAGCAACAACTCCCGTCCTCATTCCACTGGGGGTGGAGGAAGGTTTGGGGGATAAAGGAAGTCATTTCAGAAGTCCCAAGAACATTAAAAGCTGAATTGTTCAAGAGAAGACATCATGGAGGAAGTGGTCCCTGAGTTGGGCACTTAAGGAAGACATGAATTTTGTAGGACGAACATGAAGAGGAAGTGTATTTCAGGAATTTATAAAAACTCAGAAGGGAAACATGGCAGACCAGATTTGGTTAATGGTTACATAGTCTAGTTTGTCTAGAATGTGAGGTTCAGAAAGGAGGGATTATGGAATGAGAAGGGAATGACAGATTACCCAAGGCCTGCGTAGTAGAGTGTTGCTCTTAAAGTCAGATCTGTGTTCAAATTCTACTTCTGACACACATTAGCTATGTGACCACAGTAAATTTACTTAATCCCTCGGACCCTCACTCTCCTCAACTATAAAGTAAGTATTATCTACAGTAGACTGTTGTGAAGAGTAAATAATAAATTATTTATTGAGATTTTGATTATATAAATGTCAGTTACATAATGATCATAACACTTGTTATTTGAACATCATCCTACTGACTCTTCTCTAAAGTCTAGGCTAGGGAGCTGATGGAAGTAAAAACTCTGCTCCGAATCTTTTCATTTTTCTCCTTATTTCAAAATAGCACATTGTCTCTAGTTATGTTTCCTTTATCTAACAGTGACTTTTTTTTTACCAACAGCTTTCCAGGTCCCTTTTAATCACATAGGAAGATTATGCACCTGAAACATTTTAAGGTTCTGATGAAACTGACATTCACTCAGTTCAACGCACCGATTTGTGTATTTTTCAGGAGAATCAGGTGAGAGGTATGAAGGAATTTGTAAATCCAAGAAATGTTTTAAGTTCACTGTGAGATGAGATTAAATGAATTCAAGTTTCAGAAAAAAAATGCATGCTATAATTTCCAGATTCAGGGCAGATATAGTATGTGACTTACCTTAGAAGCTGTAATTCCTGAGCATGGCTTTAGAGATGATCTCCATCAATAACTGCTCTTTGCTTCAAGTTGTTCTTAAAAGTCCTAGATGATTTTTTCAGACTTGTGCTCAGCAATGTGAAATGAGAGCATGAAAAACATGGTTTAATGCTTGGATATTTTTCAGAGAGTTTTCTTTTGCCATTTTGAGGTAGCTTAGGACAATAAGATGAAAGTTTACAGAAATCAGTCTTCATAGTTCTATTTTAGGGATAGTAGTCAAATATCTCTAAGGTCTATGTCTTACCCCAAAAATACGTATGATAATTTAGGATCTGTGATCTCAGTGACAAAAGTGTTTTCTCCAACAATGCAAATCGCAACATAACCATTTCCTCTCATTCTGTAATAATAATAGTGATGATGATAGCTAGCATTTATACAGCACTTTTAGGTTTGGAAAGAACTTATAAATGTTATCCTTATAACAATACTATAAATAATACTATAATATTATAATTTATCCTTATAACAATACTAGGTACCGTTATCTCCATTTTATAAATGAGAAAACTGAAGTTGAGAGGTTAAGTGATTTGTCCCAAATCACACAGCTAGTAAGTATGTGAAGGATTTGAACTCAGACTTTCTCTTTGTGTGGTTTTGTGTTGACCACGTATGAGCTATGCAGTAGTAGTCATTGTCCTCTTTTATTTATTCCACTAAGGGTCCATCCAACATACTGAAAGTCTTTCTCACAGTTATCTTGATATTATGTGAATATCAATGAAACATAGATTCTGTGTATTTGTTATCTGTCATTCTCATTATTTTACCTACCCACCTTCTATTCTTGTTGCACATAAGTTTGATGGCATCATGTATGACACTTTTCTTGTGCATGCCTTGGTTGCTAATGTGCTGTCTTCTACTCATACCCACCATACATGTCCCCATGAGTCTTTGGGTGACCCTCAACATTAAGTCTTCAGACACTTTTCTAGTCTATGACTTGCTGCCAGAGATTATTCTGCATTGTGTTTTCATATGTAATTTTCAAAACACAATATCAGATAATTCTTCTAGTAGCATGTCTCACGTATAAACAAGTAAAGAATCTGTGATCTTTTTTATAGGGAATTTTCTATGTAAGTATTCCATCCACCAACAGATTATGATCATTTTGCACTTAGTAATAAATGACTGCGAAATGTGGAGGCATAGTGAATTGCCCAGGATCTCCTAGCTACCAAGTATTAGAGATAATATTCCAGCCTCCATCTTCCTTACTCCAAGTCCAGCATTCACTACACAAAACTACTTTTTGCATATGTGATAATGTGCTTAAAATATACTATAATGCATTAAGTCCCATTTGTTTATATTTTAGAGTTATGCTTTTGGATGAACTGATTGGTACTAGCCTTTCTATCTATTAACAAGGATGCATAGAGGTAGCTTTTTGGTATTGCCACATCTTACAGTCAAAATAATACTGTTCTATTCTGCCATGGAATAGCAATAACTTTCACTTATAAAATCTACACTTACAAAGAAAATGGAAATAGAAAAAATACAAATAAAAAACAAAAGGTAAGGCATTTATTGAAGGAAGAAATTTATATGAGGTGACAAAATTAGAGCTAACCTGAATGGATGCAGTGTGTTACCATTTACAAAGTGCTTTACTTATAACCTGTCTCATTGTTTCCTCGCAACAGTCCACCTGGGTAGGTACTAGTCATTCCCATTTTACATAGAAGGAAACAGATGCAGATAGTGGTTAAGCGATTTGTTCAGGTTCATACAGCTAACCAAGTAGAGGAAGAATTAAAACTCAAGTCAGACTCTTAAGTCCAGTACTCTACCCAGTACTCTGCATGAGATTATGCTAGTAATTAAGAGAAAAAGAAAATGTTGAAGATATGACTTAAAGTTGAAATCCATGTAACATAGTGGAAAGCATACTGAGTTTGAACCCAAAATGAGAGAAGTTGAATTTGGGTTCTACTATGTCCTACCTACCTTTGTGATCTTTGGCCATGATGATGATAGTGGTAGTAGCAGTAAGCAATATTAAGGGTAGTGACAATACTATCATCACCAACCGAGATTTTTACAGAGCTTTAAAAGACACATCCAATGGTCTCACATAAGACTCAAAATCATATTGTAAAGAAGATACTGCAGGTGCAATGATTTGGTTTTGACTTTGTCCTTCTGTGACTTCTACAGTGGTGGGCACATAGAAGATTTTTAATAAATGAGAGTTCAATGAATGAAGGAACTCATGATACAGACAAGAATCCTGAGACAGAGAGAATAATGGCTTGCCCATTGACAGCCAGGATGTGACAGAGAAAGAATGTCAACCTTGGGCATGCTTACTCTAACTTTAACTCTCTACTAGTATTCTCTGAATACTATTTTTCTTACTCTAAAAATGGAAGTAATAATATCATCAAAGCTAACTCCACCAGGCTGTTCAAAGGATCCAACGAGATATAGTCAAATGCATTGAATTGGGAAATCATGTAACACTAATAATTTGAAGCTTGAGCTATTCAACAACCAATAAAAATAATTATAACATTGATTCCAATTATAATAACCATTGAGATTTAACATATTCTCTTTAAAAAATGTGAGCAGAGAGAGCTTTCTTACTCCAGATAAAAATAAGGAAGAAAACTAAGAATAAATTACTCTGGACATTTGACAGAGACTATTCTATACCAAAGTAATGAAAGAAATGCCCACACAATGAACATTATTTTTCACTGGGCTTCCATAGAAATGGAGTGAAATAAGGAATGAGCAGTCACTTAGTGATGAATATAGAACACAAAATCACTTCCCATCTGCTAGCTAAATAGACAAATAACCATAAATCTTTTAGATGATAAAAACAAGAAAATGTAGTACATACATCAAGGAAAGTCTCCTGACACTTCTTACTAGAAATCTAAGGATAGGTATTAGTTTTATTTTTAATGCTGTAAATTTTTTACAGGACTTAATATTTCAGTTAGCTTTTAAAAATTGGTTTTCAAGAGTTCTTTGAGAGGGGAGTGTTGATCCAAGACAGTATTCCCCATGCATTGTATTATAAAATTGACCAGTCTATTATGTTTAGGTCATACTATTAGAGTTGCAGAAAGGTACCTTGAGAAGGAAACCAGAATTCTTGAACTAGAGACTCAAATACATCTGTGACCTCACTGATGATATGCAGTTATCATATGATGCAGATCACAACTGTTGATGAGATGTCTCCTCACTTTTTCACTACAGAAAAGATAAGAAGAGCTCACGAATTATCCAGTAGTTACTCTCCCCCTCATTTTGTATTTCAAACACACACACACATATGTGTATGTATATATGAATGTATATGTGTATATGTATGTATGTGTACGTATGTATGTGCACATATTCATACACATATATATCCATCCATCCATATATATATATATATACATGCATATATACACATACATTCATACTATACACACACACACACACACACACACACACACACTATCCTTTACTCTGGTCCTTCCTTGTAGTTTCTTATTTGTTTTCCAGCCTACTCACACACAGAATTTATGTCTCTGTTGATCTCTGAGTTATACTCAGATTTAATTCTTTGGAAATTTTATTTTTTCATGACTCATAGTAATAAAAAGAAACAATAAACGTGTTGGTATTAAAAAGATGTGCCTTTGTTATTGGGTGTAAAACAAAGTCATTAAAGGAACTTTGCCATTTGCCAAAAACAAGTTGGCCCATTCTGCTTCTCTTGCTTAATTCCAGGCTTATTGTCCATTTGCACTTGTCTGTGAAAAGAGTATGTGTGAGTGTGCATGTGCGTGTACATATGTACATGTGAGAGGCAATATGGCATAGGGGATAGAGGGTAGACCTTGAATTCAGGAAAGTCAACATTCATTTTCTAGTTCTGACATAACTATATGGTCCTGGCCAAGTCATGCAATTTCTTTTCAGAGCCCTAAGCAACTCTCTGAATTCTTTAAATGACTGAGAACATGCTGACATTCATTGCTACAGAATTTTCTTATCTAGGAGTTCCTCTTACAAGTTAAATCACAAATCTAATCTCTAGCCCTATATCAGTGTATGGATGTCTGTAAACTCTTAGTGTCTCTGCATGTGTCTTTGTCTGCCTCTCTCCCCCTTCTTATCTCCCTGTGTCTCTGTCTCTCTGCTTCTTTGTCTCTCCTTGTCTCTATCTCTTTCACCGTCGCTCTGCTTCTCACTTTTTCTGTCTGTCTGTCTCCCTCTGTCTCTCTGTCTCCCTCCCTCCCTTTCTTCCTCCCCGCACCAACACAGAGGCACACACATCTCACACATCTACATAAGTTGCATAAAAGTGTCCAGCGCTGTCATGGAGATCAGTACAGAGTAAATTTGAATAGAAATTGCCCTGTGGATGAAGTCCTACAGATGCTCCAATTTGCAGAAATACTTCTTGGTGGTTGAGCTCCTAGAGTACTGCAGAGCTTTTTGGAAAAGCTCCATAACCACTCAAATGCTTGTGCTAGTCATCTGTCCAGGAAAAACTAAGGAGATAAAGAATGACAAATAATATCATATCAATATTTACAATGAGATGTTAATGATTCCAGTGATACTGCATCAATGTTATTTTTTGTAATTACCCATCAGTCAAATCCCAGTCCTTTATTTTCACAGAATTTCAGAGCTGGAAGAGACTCTACAAGCTAGCTAACTCAATATATCCCTGAAGAAGAATCTCATAAAACAAGTCAATAAATTGTCCTTCTAGCCTCTAATTTGCATAATTTGAGTGAAGAAGAATCCACTAGTTCCCAATGTTGCCCATTCTACTCTTCAATAGTTCAAATTTTATTAAATCCCCCCTTCCCCACCTATATCAAGCTTTAATTTGTCCCTACATAATTTCTACCCATTACTCCTAAGTCTTTCCCCTGAGGTCCAAAACCCTAAGTCTAACACTCCTTCGAGAAGACAGTTTTTGAAGACCGCTATCTTTCTTTTTTCTTTTTCCTGTCTTCTCTTCTCTGAACTAAATGTCTCAGTTCTTTCAGCCAATTCTTATTTGCTATTGGCTTGAGACTTTTCATCATCCTAACCCTCATGGTGTCCAGCTTATCAACAACCTTTGTAAAAGGTGGTGCACTGAATGGAACACAATATGGCAGGAAGGGTCTAGCCAATATGGCTGTCAATTACCTCATTATTCTAAGAAAATGTACCTCTCTTAAAGTGGCCACAAACTTTATCAGCTTATTTGACTGCTATGCGCTGCTTTTCACTCATATAGTACTTGTGATACATTTAAACTCAGATGCTTTCAGACATGTGACGTCCAGCATGACCTCCATAGCCTTTTACTAGTGTTTTTTAATCCAAGTAGAAAAGGCAGCCTGGTGGTTCAGGGTGACCTGAGTCAGAATCCTGCCTCTGACACATACTTGCTATGTTACACTGAATGAATCACTCAGTCTCTCAGATGTAAATCATTGATAATATGCATATATATATATATATATGTGTGTGTGTGTGTGTGTATGTACATGTATATTTGTATGTACACATGCTTTTATGTATGGACCCTCCTCCTTCTCCTTCTTTCTCTTCTTTAAATGTTTATTTTTCTAGGTACAAAATGTGTCTTTAAAGTGATGGTTGAGTAGAGTATTTCTAGAACTCTGTGGGAAACATAGATCATACACTTTCAGAACTCAAAGATATCTTGAGATCATTTAGTCCACTCCACCATTCTATGGATGAGAGAGCTGAAGCCTGGAGGGATATGATGATTTCTTCAAGGTCAAGTCACTGACATAGCCTAGTCTGGAATCCAGGCTTTCTGACCCTGAAACCACCTCATTATCCACTAAATCAGACAATCACATTTGTCAAAGGGTTAACAGGGTTTTTTGTTTTGGTCTGGTTTTGGCAACAGAAGCAAATTTCATATCTTAAATATTCAGTGCATGTATTCAACTTAAAATAAAATATGCCTGCCTTTCACGGCTTAATGGCTGTAAGGAAAGGACCTATATTCTTTATTAAGTTCCATAAGTGACAAAATTGCTGAATTTTTCAAATATATTTTAGGTCTGTTGCCTAACAATATAATAATGATAATAATATGATGTCGGAATAGTGTTATATATTATGGCAAAACTAATAACCTCCGGGGTGCTCAACTTCCATGAAACTCATTTCATATCTCATCCATTATGGAAGATCTGTGAATAATAGTTCACTATTTCCCTTCTGTGTTATTGGACAATTCAGTCCAGCCACACAAATAAAAAATAAATTTAGCAAAAGATTAGAAATGATCATTTTCAAAGGGCAAAATCTGTGAAGTGTGTCTCCTCATTTTTAAAAACATCTCCATTATAAAGCCCTATAGGCAAGTAATAGAGGTAGAAGCCACATCCACATATTTTTCCTTTAACAATAGATGTCCTCTTTTGAATCCTACTCAAATAATTCAACACTTATTAAATGCCTACTATTTGCCAAATACTATATTAAATAATGGAGGAAGATATTAGACAAGACATGGTACCAGCCCCAAGGAGTTTTTTGTCAAAAATGACGCTGTGCTTTATACATAGACATGTATTCTGTATTTAAGAATATGAGAAACTACTGTTGTGAATGCTTTCATCACCAATAAATCGTAGCCCCTCACCCCATGGGAACCACTCACGAGTGACTATATCCTAACCACCTGATGGGTAGCCTTCTGGATAGGAAACTCTCTAAACTTAGCGTGGTTGAATTTCAATGACAGGGCACATAGTGTCTCCCTTGGCATACACTACTGTCCTCTCTAGCTTGGTAGGGTCTATTATTCATCTAACACTGATCCTATGCAGTCAGGATCACATTCCCACTGTGATAACGCATCAGGGAGAACTTTAGTGAAGATGGCCTTTTTTTTATTTAATATCAAATAAGAATTTGTCAAATACTAACTTTATTTAAGACACTTTGTGATCCTTAGGTTCTGTGGATACCATGATGACCGTGATACAATCCCTGCCCCTAAGGAGCTGACACATTCCAATCACGAGAAGTAGTGGAATGTCACTGCAAGAGACCGGAAGGAAAGAGAAACTGAGTTTGAGTCTTGCCTCTTGAAACAAGTTAGTTGTGGAAAATATCCTTCATAGTTTTAGAGCTAGAAATGACTTCTGAGGTCATCTGGTCCAACTCATTCATTTCACAGACCTCAGAACTGAGGCCTAGACAGGTTAAGTGATTTGCCCAAGGGTCACTCTGACATACAATGACAAGAGGCAAAGGTTCTACCCATGTTCAAATGAGTTCTTCTGACCTCAAAGTCAGAATTTTTTCACAGCTTTTTGTTGTTTGGTTCCTTTTTTAATTGTGTCTGAATCTTTGTGACTCCATTTGGGGTTTTCTTGGCAAAGATACTGGAGTTTGCCATTTCCTTCTCCAGTTCATTTTACAAATGAGGAAACTGAGGCAAACAGGGTTAAGTGACTTGCCCAGAGTCACAACGCTAGTGAATATCTGATGCCAGATTTGAACTCAGTCAGATGAGCCAGTCTTTCTGGCTCCAGGTCTGACTCTCCACCCACTATACCACCTAGCTGCCTCTTCTTTTCACAGCACCAGACGTCAGCCTCAAAAGTCACTTAATTTCCCACAACTTCAGTTTCTTTGTGTTTAAAATAAAGACAATTACAGTACTTACCTCCTAGGGTTATCATGAGAAATAAATATTATGAGAAATAAATAAATACGTTTGCTATCTCAACCTTAAAGTGCTTTGGAAATCTTGAAACTTTAAGATGCTATTAAATCCCAAAGAAGAATGTGTATTGTATCCTAGAGGTAATAGGGGGCTACAGAAACTCCTTGTCCAGTTTTGTTGTAGTAAGCCCTGTGTTTGAGGAATGTTCATTTATCAGCGTTCTGGAAGACGGTTAGAAAAACAAACACTGGAAGACTGTAAGTTTCAGCCTTATATCATTATCATTAGCCCATCTGCTGAAACCTCGTTTCTGCAATTCTTGCTCATTGCTCCCAGTTCTGTTGTTATCAATGACAAAATGACTAGGGAAGACATGGTTTGCATGGCGAGTGTAGAGGGGTTTGCATTTTCATTGCTTTCAACTAAACATTGCAAAAAGTGAAGTAGGAATATGGCTTCCCCAGGAATGATGACAAGGCAAGAATTTTATTCATTTCTCCCAGAAACAATGGATAATTTGGAGGCTACTGTTAGCAGAATTTTCATTTAGACTGAGTCCTTCCAAATCTTGCGACATGATAAAAGGAGACCATCTCTTATTTGCTTTTTTGAACAGTTGAGAATTTGTATGAGACTTCTGAGTATTTTAAGAGACATAAAAAAAGTAAAGAAAAAAAGAAAAAATCAACTTTGTAATCCTGTCTTGGAGAAAATTAAGGTCCCAAACCTTTCACCTCTTATCCACAGCTTTATTGATTTTGGACAGAAAATCTAATGTTTCCCTTGCTCATGTTTAGTTGAGAACTAAGGGATTTACTCCTAATGTGTTTTCCATCTTCCAAAATACTACCACATTGACATTTGTAAAAGACAGGTTTGGCCATGTCACTCCACTGTTCATAAAGCTTCAATTCATTGTTCAAGAAACTCACTATTGCCTAAACGATATAGTACAGATTACTGTTTGGAATTTGAATACTCTCACAATCTACTTTTCCAGACTAATTTACATGTTTCTACTTCATCAGTTTAACCTTCCAACTAAACTGATGTACCAGATATTTACTGTAAATGGCATTTGAGATCCCACATCTGTGCCCTCACAACCAACTGCTGCCGCTGGCCTTTTGAGAATATTTTCTATTTTCACTCTATGTATCTTCTCATTTACATCTTGTCTCCACGTGAATATGAATTTCTTGAGAACAGGAACCATTTTTTCATTTCTTTGTAAAATCCTATATTTAGCAAATTCTGGCAAATTATAAACATTTAATAAATATTTATTGACTTATTAACTTTCCAGCCCCCTTGCAATCTAGACCAGATACCAGACTCTGGATGACTTAATCCTTTCAGCTCTGGAATTCCAACATTTCCCTTCCCTTTCACCCTCAAATCATTCCAATGACCAATCATCATCTTGGTTAGTGAGTGCCTTATATCAATATCCAGGTCAGATCCAGTCATATTTCACTTCGTATACTGTATGCATATTCTCAGCAGATTCTCTATTACCATAGATATGCCCTCGTTGTCATGTGAATCCCAATTCCTATTCCTTGAAAGCAAGGACTGCATTTTATTTCCTTATTTGTCTCTCTAGGGTACATCATGGTAGCTAGACAATGTAAGTACCTAATAAATGTTTTTTTAACTCAATTTTTATGTTATTTTCAGTTCCAGATTACTTCCTTCTACCATTTCTTTCCCTCACCCATTGAGAAGGAAAGAAATATAGAATCTTTTAAAATATGTATAGCCATAGAAAATAAATTTCCACATTATTTATGCACAAAAGAAAGAAAGAATGAATATTGAAAGAGAAGAAAATATGTTTTAATTTACACTCTGTTTCCATCAGTTCTCTTTCTGGAGGTTAGACAGCATATTTTATCGTAGGTCCTTTGGACTTGTTTTTGGTCATTATGTTGATCAGAGTTACTAAGTGTTTCAAAATTGATTATCTTTATAATATTGCTGTTACTGTATTATAAATTGTTCTGTTTGTGCTGACTTCATTTTTCATAAGTTTGTAGATGTCTTCCATTATCATTCCTTATAACACAAAAGAATTATTTCACATTCATATACTATAACTTATTCAATCATTCCCCAATTGATGTATATCTTGCAGTTTTTATTTCTTTGTCACTCCAAAAAAGATAGCATAAATATATTTGTATAAATGGGTCCATTTTTTCTTTCTTTGATGTCTTTGGGATATTCTATCAGTGGTATTATGATGGAAAAAAGTCATGCATTTTTAATAACTTTATGGCACAACTCCAAATGGCTTTCCAGAATGGTTAGACTAGTTTACAACTCCACTAGCATTGCATTCATATACCTATTTTCCCTCATTCCTGCCATTATTTGTAATTTTCTATTTTTATCATATTAGCCAATCTAATAAATGTAGTGTCATCTCAAATTTGCATTTCTCTAATTATTAGTGATTTAGAAGAATTTTTCCCTTTAAACTATTGATGTGCTTGATTCTATCCTCTAGAAACTTCTATTCATAGTCTCTAACAATTTAACAATTAGAAAATGCATCTGATTCTTATAAATTTGATTCAATTCCTTATATATTTTAGAAATGAGACTTTCATTAGAGAAATTTATTGCAAAGATTTTTTCTCATTTTCTTATATTTCTTCTAATTTTAGTTACATCATCTTGTATGTGCAATTTAAAAAAAGTATAAAATCAAAATAATCCTTTTTATCTCCTATAAATCTCTCTGTCTCTTGTTTGGTCATGAACTCTTTCCTTCCCATAGATCTTGCAGGAAATTTTTTTCATGTTCCGCTAATTTGCTTAGGATATCATTACACTTTATGTCTCAATTATGCTTCCATTTTGAGCTTATCTTCTTGTATTGTGTGAGATGTTGGTTTATGTCTACTTTCTGCTAGATTCCTTTCCAATTTTCTCAACGACCAAAATAAAAAAGTTTTCTGTCAAATAGTTACCTCTTTTTCCAGCTTTAGGTTTACCAAACACTCCATGACTGTGCTCATTTATTTGTGTATACTGGTAATAACTTTTTTTAAAATTCACTTATTTGTGCATAGGAACTGTTGGGCAGATTGTGATAGGGGTAAATCTTGAATCAGATATTTACAGCTATGTAGCTTTAGGCAAGTCACTTAGTATCTCTGAACCTCACTTTCCTCATCTGTAAAATGAGAGAATTTAGGTTTAGTGGCATCTAGAGTTCCTCTCAGCTCTAAACCTATGATCCTATAATACTATAGTCTTTTTGTCCCCTACCTCAAACATCTAGATTAAGATGAAAGAAAAACTCCAGAGAGGTGATTGAGAAACATACATGAGGGAAATGAACCAGCCTCAATGATCAGGAGAAGAAGATGGGAGCTCTGGATACGTGAGGGTGACGGCCAGACAAAATAATATGAAGGAGGAAGAAATAGCTATGTAGAGCTATGAAACAAAAGGAATTTCATACCAGAGAAATATAATATCATATTTGTTCAAGGTTCAAACTGAACAAAACACTAATAATTGAAAATGAATTGGAATAGATTATTATTATGAATCATAGAGACTGTACTATAAATAACAGGAATTTCTGTAAATAGAATGGTACAGTAAGATTGAAATTGAACTTTTTGTGGGTTCATCTGCAAGTCCTTTCTGTTATTTTTGCTGTACAAATAAGCCTATTAAAAATAAAGCAATGTGAGTTTCATTGCTTGTAAGGGGTAAATGATGGCTGCTTTAGGGGGTGAGAAAAATTAAAGCAATGTATTAAAGTTTCCACCACTCATCTGTCTGGGTGTAGAACAACCAGAGAAATTTCTGGAAGAATAGATAGATAGAAAAATAGAGATAGATAGATGTTTTATGTATACGTGTGAAAATATCTAAATTATATAAATTTGAAGTGGTTGGTTGCGTAGGGTATTGGATTTGGAGAGAAAAAAATCAATAAACATGCGTCTGAGACTTATTAGCTGAGTGGTGACAGACAAGTCGCAACCTCTCTGAGTTTCAAGTTCCTTACCTGCAACATGAAAACAAAGCACATTTATAGTACTAACCTTGCAGGACTATTATGAGGTTTAAAAGAGACAATGTGCTTAATATGTCTTGCAAACATTAAAGCACTATGTAAACTATGAGTGGTTATTATTCCTACAAACTTGTGGCCTGAATATATTCAATGAGAAGGGATTTACCAAATAACTTTTCTACTTTGGCTGTCACTTGTACCTCCATATTCCCTTGTGTTTCCTGAGTCCTTGAGGACTCTTTTATGGCAATTAACTAAACAACGCTTAGCTCTACAATGAAAACCAAAGGAGTGGAGCAGCTAGCCTGAGAATGGCTTGAAATTCTCTAAGGTCAAGGAAGGTTGAGAAGGGATTATGGGTACCTCACATTTTCAGCTAGGGTGTCAGTTTCTGTAAGGGAAGCTGCCAGAAAGATACAGTGCTGGGAAGGATTTTGTTATGAATTCCTGGCATTAAATATTGACTTGTCCTATTGATTGATTGATTAAAAAAGTAATCTCCATATCTAAATGGCATCTAAACCAAGCAGGCTGGCTATGAGCATATTTTGTTGTCATTGATTGCTTAAATTTGACACAAAAGGAAAATACACCTAATTATTTTTAGTTTATTTTCTTAAAGCTTTTGCAGATAGTAAGCCCTAGTACTGAGATAATATTTCCTGAGTCAGCAGAGGCAGCACATAGTAATTGTATTTTATGAACTGGGAAGCCCAAATACAAGAAAATCCAAGAGGTTATCTGGTCAATGAATTGACAAGAATTTGTAAGCACCTGCCCTATGCATTGTGCTAGGCACTGGAGATGCTTAAAAGGGGAAATAAATAGTTCCTCCCCTGAAGGAGCTTATGTTCCACAATCAATAAATGTTTGTTAATATGTTGATCAATTATTTCAAAACATTCCGTTATGATGCAGTGTACCTTGATAGATGATTTAAGGAGAAAATAAGTAAAGTCTTCTTACCTCTCATTTGTCTGTGGGTCAGCTAGGAGGTACAATGGATAAAGTACTAGCCATGGAGTCAGGGAGACTTGAGTTCAAATCTGGTCTCAGACACCTATTAACAGCATCACCCTAGGCAAGGAATTTAGCCCTGATTTCCAAATGTCAAACTTCTCCAGTATTTGCCAAAAAACCACCCAAATGGGGTCATGAAGAGTTGGATATAACTGAAAATGACTGAAACAACATTTGACCAGTTGGAGTACAGGACAGAGGTAGGCGCTGGGCCTATGATATCATAGGGAACTCTCAGATGAGGAAACTGTCTCTACTAATACAGGTGTGCATGCATCTTCTTTGCCATGATTAATCCTAGAAAGTTACCTATGGCATTGAGAGCATAAGTAAGCTTCCCAGGGTTACACAATCATTATATGCCAGAGTTGTAACTCAAATCCAAGACTTCCTAGCTCCAAATTTAGGTTTCTATCTATGCTGTTTCTCATTCATAGAAGTTGAGATGAAACTTAGCAGCCTTTAACACAGTGCCTTCACCCAGAAGACAGATTAATAAAGGTTTATCGAACACTGAGATTGAGTTGATTCCCTCAAAAAAAAGGGATTCTCAAGTGAACTAGCTGAGATGCCACATCTAATGACCATGCCTCTGGCTTCATGAGCAATCCTCCTTTTCTCTTCTCTACTCTCCTTCCCTCTTTTATACATTATTTGCAGCATATAGTAAGATTTTAAAAATGAACATTTATTGTGGTGTGAAAGAAACTCAAAGTAGAGTAAAATATAATGAAATTAAATTAAAAGTACAGTCTTACATAAGGATAAAATATTAAAAATTCTTTCCAGGCAGTCCCTCTTGGTCCTCCTCTTTTGCTACAATGACCTCTCCTCTCAGCCTAGAAACTCAGGGTCCTTAATCAATGTATTAGTTGACCTGTTTTCCACTCTCTGTTGGGGCTCACTCTTCCTTTTTAATCCACTGGGTTCCTCAAGAAGAAGGTTCTCTGTATAATCACAAAACGTTAGGATTAGAAGGGAGCAAAGAAATTCTTTTGTCCAACATCTTCATTTTATAGGCAAGGAAACTGAATCCCTGAGAGGATAAGTGAATCTCCAATGTCACACAGCTAGTAAAAAATAAAACAGATTTGAAATCCAGGTTTTTTTAATTTCCAATGAGATATTTCACATTATCTTCCATTTTTTCATTCTTTTGGTTTTGTTTGGTGATTTGGTTTCTCAGAAAGTCATTAGCCTCCATCTGTTCCATTCTAATTTTGAAAGAACTATTTCCTTCAGTGAGCTTTTGAACCTCTTTTTTCCATTTGGCTAATTCTGCTTTTGAAAGCATTCTTCTCCTCATTGGCTTTTTGAACCTCTTTTGCCAATTGAGTGAGCCTATTTTTCAAGGTGTTATTTTCTTCAGCATTTTTTGGGGTCTCCTTTACCAAGGTATTGACCCGTTTTTCATGCTTTTCTTGCATCTCTCTCATTTCTCTTCCCAGTTTTTCCTCCACCAATCTAACTTGATTTTCAAAATCCTTTTTGAGCTCTTCCATGGCCTGAGCCCACTGAATATCTATTTTGGATGTTTGGGATACAGAGGCCTTGACTTCTATGTCTTTCAAGCCTGATGGTAAGCATTGTACTTCCTCATCAGAAATGAAAGGGGAAAACATCTGTTCACCAAGAAATTAACCTTCTATGGTCTTATTTTTCTTCCCTTTTCATTCCTCTCCACCCCTGCCTAGATCCACCCAGCTAGTGCTTGGGGTCTGAGATTCAAATGCTGCTCCCCAGCCTCAGGGCTTCCAGTGGCAGGCAGGTGCAGCTGCTATTCAATGTGAGCTTAAGTTCTGGTGCTCAGGTTGGGGCAGGGCCACCTCCCAGGCTCAGTTCCCTCAGGGGGTTTATGTGGAGATCTTCATTAATGAATCTGAGGTCCTGTCTGCTCCTGGAGCCTCTGGCCCCCGCTGCCTCTGCCACTGCCTCTGCCGCTGCCTCTGCCACTGCCTCCCAAGGGGGCCTGAGTTATGGAGACACCCTTCTCCCCTCTCGGCCAGCCCAGAAGTCTCTCTCACTGACCTGTAGCACCTGTGGGTGGAGGGACCTTCACAGCTGCCAGAGATTCTGTCCCTGAAGCCTGCTTGGGGGCTGGGCAGCCAGGGCAGGGCTGGGCTGGGCTGTCCGGTGTGCGATGGACCTTTGGTGGAGGTTTTTCAGGGCTCTCTGGAATGGACATCGCCTCTGCTCCATTGCTGCGCAGTTTGCACTGCTCCAGAATTTGTGGGGAGTTCTTTTTACAGGAAATTTATGGGCTGTGGATTTGGAGCTAGCATATGTGAGTCTTTCTACTACGCCATCTTAACTCCTCCCCCAGTGAGGTTTTTTTTAATTTCAAATGCAAAACTAACTCTCTTTCCATTGTACCACTATGCTTTGTTTTTTATTCTCTTTCTCCCTCTCCCTCTTTCTCTCTCTCTCTCTCTCTCTCTCTCTCTCTCTCTCTCTCTCTCTCTCTTTCTCTCCTCTTTCTCTCTCTCCCTCCCTCCCTCTTTCTCTCCTCCCTCTCCCTCCCTCTCTGTCTCTCTGTCTCTCTCTCTGTCTCTCTCCTCTTTCTCTCTCTCTCTCTCTCCCTCCCTCCCTCTCTCACTCTCTATCCCTTACTCCCTCCCTGCCTCTTTCTCTCCTCTCTCTGTCTCTGTCTCTCTCTCTCTTTCCCCCTCCCACAGTGACTAGTAGAGAATAGGCATTTAACAAAAGCTTGTTGGTTGCTCACTTAATTGTCAGGGCTTCAAATTGTCCCCATTTGACCTCATATGAAAATGGCTGTCCTCCTTGACACCTCAACCGCTGAATTGCTGAGTGTCCCTTTGACTCTTCCCCAAGGAATCCTTTCCAACACATAACAAAACAATACAATGCATTTCAATACAACACAACACAACTGAATACAATTAAAGTATTACTTATTAAGCCCTTTTGTCTTTACTAGCCATGAACAATCCATAGTCAGATGGAAAACCATTTTGTTCTCTGGAATTGGATATTCTTCCTGTCCTACTATTTCATTCATTCTACTTTGTCCTCACTCTACTTTCTGCCCCCATAAATTTTTCCATATTTCTCTTTATGACATTCCCCAGAATTCTTTTGATAAGAAATCCATTCTTAAAGTAAGTGTGCTTCTAAAAATCTTTTTAATCCAGGCAGGCAATGATTTGATAAACCTTAAGTTACCCAGTTCAACACCTTGTTTTGTTTTTGTTGTGGGTCCTAATATGTGCCAGACACTATTAAAGTCTGAGAAGACAAAGACAAAAATCAAGGAAGGTTTTCTAGGATTGCCACTCCTTCTTGAGGAAGCAACATGTATACAAAGAAATAAATTCAAAATATGCACTTAATAAATATGTAAAATATATGAAATACAATCTATTAATATAACAAAATAAAGTTTGATACATATTTATGTGTATGAATATGTGTGTGTATGTGACATATATATGTCACACACAAATAAATTTGGAGGTGTCATGAAAACTGAGACAGTCAGGGAAATCCTCTGATAAGAGGTGGCAGAAGTTGAGTTTTGAAGGAGTTAAAGAATAAGAGTTAAGTGATTGAAAGTTGTCAATGTGTGAGAAATAATAAGTAGAGTGATTTCATTAGAATGTAGACTGTGAGGAAGAGTAATATAAGTTAAGTCTGGCAAGATAGGCTGAAGTCAGATTTCAAAGAACTTTAAATGCCAAAGAAATGTGTATTCAATTCTAAATGCAATAGGGAGCTACTGACACATCTTGAGCATTTGAGTGACTTGGGCAGTCCTATACTTTAGGGATATCAGTTTGACAGCTGTGTGCATAATAGACTGGAGAAAAGAGAGAGTGGGGGGAAGCAGATCAATGAGAAGATAGTTGCTGTCATCCAAGAAAGAGACCCTGAAGTAGGGAGGTGGACATTTAAGTGAAAATTATTAGATATTAGAGATGATGTGGAGATTCAGTTAGTGAAGACTGGTAGGATATGGTGGGGAGGGAGGGAGGAAAAGAGAGGAGGGATAGTGATGCATCCAAGATAGGTCTTTTTGTGAGTTTGGGTCACTGAAAGATATTGGTACTCTTGAAAGAAATCCAGAGTT
Source organism: Bettongia penicillata ogilbyi (assembly GCA_023548195.1). Lineage (NCBI taxonomy): Eukaryota > Metazoa > Chordata > Mammalia > Diprotodontia > Potoroidae > Bettongia > Bettongia penicillata. The sequence continues at coordinate 3,244,169 of JAJHZJ010000470.1, forward strand.
ACAAAAAGGAATCAGCTTAGGATAAAATATGAGAAATTCATTTTTAGAATGATTAATTTTGAAATGTCTATGGGTCATTTAGGTAAAGATGCTTAGCATGGAAGTTGATGAGGTTGGGCCAAGGGTCAAAGAGGAAATTAAAAGTTACAGGTTTATAAGTTGTCTACATAGAGTTAACAGTAGAAATCAAAATGGTACTGAAGCAGAACTGAAGAGATGATTATGAAAGTTAGAAGTCCAAAAGGATAGAAGGTTTATGATAGAAACTTAAAGGATTACTAACATATGGGGAATAGAGCACAAATTACAAACCTGAAAAGCAATGATTGGATCATTGACATAAGTCTTCTTATCAGTTAATCCTAAGAAGATAGGAGATAAGAATATTCCATTAAATCCCATGGTTCAGAGAGGTCAGGAATGAGAAAGAAAAAAGGCTGAAATAGTAGATTATGGAATTTATCAATTAAGAGACTGGTAAATAGGGCGGAGCCAAGATAGCGGAGTAGTAGGAAATAGTGCAATAAACTCCCATTTGCAAAATACAACAGACAGGTCCAGAAATTGTACCAGGAAGAATCCTGATGGGAAATTGAGGGGAAAAACAAAACACAGCTCACCTTGAGTCCTTTGTCCAGTACAGGTTGACATGAGGAAACAGACATGGGGAGGTCTGCAGACCCGCAATGGGGATAGTTCCATCCAGGACCCAGCTGTGGATCATTCCAGCTCCTAGGGGGAGGTTGAACACCAGAGCTACAGGTGATTTCATACCCAGACCAGAGGATCTACAGAAATATAATATGATGGGAATGCACTATGCCAACCATATATATGAATATGTGTGTAAATATGTATATCTGTATCTATATATTCACATGTATGTATGTATCTGTACAAACATACATAAATGCATATGGACATATGAATGAGTAAAGACAGTTTGCAACTTCCAATCAACACAAAGACCAATCAGAATTCCTGAGGACTTGTACTAGAATGTGTTGTTTCCTGACAGTTGGTGCTAGACTCAGAGTTCAGGCTGAAATATTTTTTTCATAATATACACTGATCCCAGTTAAATTACCAAAAAATTATTTTACTGAGTTAGAAAAATGACAAAATTTATTTGGAAGAATGAAAAGTTAATCATATCAAAGGAATGTATGTGTGTGTGTGTGTGTGTGTGTGTGACAAATCTTGAATTACACTACAAGACAGTAATTACAAAAACTATCTGGTACTGGCTAAGACATGGAAAAGTGGATCAGTGCAACAGAATAGACATATAATGTAGAGCAGTAAATTAATATAATGACCTTATGTTGACAAGTGTAAAGATTTAATTTGGGGATAAGAATTCATTATTTGGTAAAAATTATTGGGAAAACTACAAAGCAGTCTGGCAGAAATTGGGCAGAGACCAATATCTGCTGCTATTTACCAAGATAAGATTAAAATGTATAAATGACCTACATATAAAGAGAGAGGTTGTCAAAAAACTGAAAAAAACAAGAAGCATATTGGTTTTCAGATTTGAGGACAGGCAAACAGTTTATGAATGAAAAGAGAGGGCACGTTTAGGTGTAAAATGGATAATTTCAATTCCTTTAAATTAAAATGATTTTGTACTAACAAAATAAACATAGCCAAGATCAGAGGAAAAGCAGAAAATTAGGGAAAAAATTTATAGACAGCTTCTCAGGTAAAGTTGTCATATCTCAAGCATGTAAAAAACTTTGCAATATCTGTAAGAATAATAGTCATTTCCCAATTGATAAATGGTCAAAGGATACAAACAGGCAGTTTTCCAAATGATGAAATCAAAACTATTTATAATTAAATAAAAACATTCTAAATCACTATTGATTAGAGAAATGCAAATTTAAAAATCCTTGGGATATCATTTTACACCTCTCAAATCGACTAAAATGATTGAAAGGATGGTGACAAATATTGCTGGGGATGTGGAAAAGTTGGGACTCTAATTCAATGTTGGTGGAACTGTGACGTGATTCAAACATTTTGGAGAGCAATCTGGAATTATGCTCAAAGAATTTATAAACTACTATAACCTTTGACCCAGCAACATCACTACTAGGCCTATGTCCAAAGATGCTTAGGGGGAAAGGAAGATAACTTATATGTTCTAAAATATTTATAGCCCTTCCCTTTGTGGTGGCAAAGAACTAGAAGTTGTAGAGAGATCTACCAATTGGAGAATAACTGAACTAGTTGTGGTGTACGATCATGATGGAGTACTGCTCCGCTATAAGAAATGGCGAGTTCATTGACTTTAGAAAAATAGAGATAGACTTGTGTGAAATAATAAAGAATGAAATGAGTGGAACCAAGAGAATATTGTATAAAGTAACAACAGTATTGTTTTAAGAACAACTTTGAGTGACTATGTTATTTTGACTGTTATAAATACCCAAATAACTACAAAGGACCTATGCAGGAAGATGCTACCTGAATCCTGAGAAAGAGATTATAAGTAGAAATATATATATATATATATATATATATATAATGATTTTATATACATTCATACATATATACATATGGGTATATACACATGCATATTTGTGTCTAATGTTAGCCATCTTTAGGGTGGGGAGAGAAAAAGAAAAGAAAAGAAAACAAAGTTACATGGTATATATGTGTGTGTGTGTGTGTGTATATATAAGAAAGATCAAGTTGTACATAATATATCTGCAGTTTCATGTGCAATTATCATTTTTATTCTACTGTTATGGAAACGCTTATTTTATTTCATAAATTAAGCATAAAATAAATAAAAATATGGTCAATGTGGAAATTTGTTTGCTCAACTATACATGTGTTTGAGAAGAATTTTGTTTTCTTGCTTTCTTAATGGGGTGTGGGGAAAAATGGGAGAGAAAATTGATGTTTGAAAATAAAATAAAATTTAAGAAAAAAAAGATTGTTGATGACTTTAGCAAGATTTTAAGAGGTTAAGTTTAAGCTTTATGTTCCTGAGTCATCTCTGGTTATTAAGGTCTTTCCACTGAAAGGTCAGTTATTTTTGGTCTATTTCATATCTTGTATCTTGATCAATTGCAGATATGCTGCTAATAGCAAATGTCTACAGAATTATGTATAGGCATATGTGTCACTCTATTTAAATTAATTTCTTTCAATATACAAAAAATATGATTTAATTATTATCTTTTGTGTGCCCATAAGTAGATTTTATTTATTTTAAATACTGTTGAATTAAAATAATTTCTTAATTTGGGGAGAATCTATGGAAAGGAATCATTAAATACCAGTAACACATAAGAATCTAGGCTTAAGTTCTTCACAAATTAAATTTCCTTCTTGATTAAAAAGGAATGACATTTTCATTAATACTGGCATTCCAATCAACGAATGAATTTTCAATTATTAAGATCTAAAGAAAGATGTGTGAATTACTAAGGAAAAATGAAAATTTATAAAAAAGGTACAATAATGATTTAATGATGCAATAAAATAAATTTTCATAGTACTCTTTGCTATTTGAGCTTTCCTTTTCCTTTCTTTTCCTTCCTCTTTTTCTTTTTTTTCTCCCTTTTTCATTACTTCCTTTTTCTTTCATTACTTTCCTTTCTCTTCTCCTCCTTTTCCTTCCCTTCTCTTGACCTTCATCCTATCTTTCTTCCTTTTCTTTTCTTTTTAATTAGAACGATGTTGACCTAAAATACTTTCAGGAGTTGCTTTTGCTTAATCAGTTAATGACATGACCCAATCTATTCCTTTAATATTTTAAATATATTTCTTAAAAGAACTGTTCATCAGAAAACTCTTTTAAAAATAAAAGTCCATTGATAAAGAAAATATAATGACCCAAAGTAGATTTTTTCAACACAGAGATCTACTCCAGCTCTATGTTTGGCCATGGTCTTTATGACTCCTCTAAAGCATTAGCATTCAAACCATGTGTGGAAGTTGAAGTGTTAATCACTAGCAATAATATTAAGCTTGCCCATAAAGCTTAACCAAAGTAACATTTATTCACAATAGCTCTTTTTCAAATCCATTTAGACTTTGGCATTTCTTTTCTAGTAAGTTTCACTTTTATCCACATACAAAAGTTCTTTAATGGAAATTACCCATATGCCATATTGTGCATGCTTGAATTCTTTTTTATTTGCTTAATAGCTTTATTTCATGATTTAAGGAGATTTTTGTAAGGGCAAAATCATCAAACAATATTGCAATAACATGGTGGTCTTAAAAGGGCACGCAAGAGAAAAACCTTCATCTATGGCCTTTTAAAATTGATAAACAACTGGAATGTTATGTAGCTAGTTATGTCCCAACCCAGTTTCACTAAGCCCATTTTATTGATGACATATCCAGGCTTCTCCTTAACAAGCTACCATGGCAGCATTTCCATTTGATAGAATCTGATCCATTTTCATCAACTGGAAGAATACAAGTTGAAAGGGCTTTGGTGGGTATATGCGTGGAATTCCCCAACTCCTTCAATGAATTCCTTCAAATTCAATTCATGAAACTATTAAAAACATGATATTTCTTTTTAATTTATAAAGAAATGACTCCAGGTGTTCCATTATGCATTGCAACTATTCAGGGATTTGCCTCACATCAGGACAAAAATGTTTTCTCAGGAAACATTTTCATAAACATTCATATATTACCATCTTTTTAAACTCAAAAGGAAGCAACATTATTAATTTAATAAGTATTCGGGAGAAATTTCAGGACAGATAGATGGCACAGTGAATAGGGTGCAGGGCCTAGAATTAGGAAGACATTTCATGAGTTCAAATCTTCCCTCAGACACTTTAGTAGCTATGTGATCCTGAGCAAGTCACTTAACCCTGTTTGACTCCATTTCTTCATCTGTAAAATGAGCTGGAGAAGAAAATGGTAAATCACTTCAGTGTCATTGCCAAGAAAATCCCCAAATGGGGTCAGGGAGAGCCAAACACTACTGAAAAGACTGAACCAGGAGAGATTTCTGCCTGAAAAACTGAGAACTGGCAATTGATTAATACAAAAACTTGGATCTCCATCTGCTTTTTTGGAACCCCTGCTCCCGAGAAAACAGACAGCAAGTTCACAAACTGTGTTGTTTATGGGTCATTTTTTTTTCTCTTTTAGCATAACTAATAGTTAAAAATGTGGCTTAAAATCTGTTTGGGAATTGTTCACTTGTATGCTTTTATGAAGTTATAAAAAATAAACACACCTGGATCACAATTTTAATTGGCTTTGACAATTTAAACATGTTTTTTAATGAAGGGACTAATTAAGTTAAAGCAGATAACTATTGATATTTCACTAGCTCAGTTAATAATATGCCACATCAGACTTCTGCAGCATCTGGTATCATACTTATGCCAGTGGAGACTTACTTTTTATTCCTAGAGAGTCTCCTTTGGAATCAAAAGACTTCAAATTAGAGGGGCCTTAGAGATTACATAGTGATGAAAGGGGAAACTGAGGCATATAGTCAAATGAATTGGCTGTCACACAGACGGTTAATGACTGATATGGAACTCAAACAGAAATTTCCTGGCTCCAAATCCAATGCTCACCTTTCCTTCCCACCCCCAGTATTTAGTAAACAAAAGTTGGATGACCATTCATATGAGATGATTGGGGATCATGCAAGTGTACGAGGTCTAGAACAATTTGGCCAAAAGTCTTCTCCTCCAGGTCATTAAGCAGCCAGGGAAGCCTTTTTTCTTCCTTGCCCATGCAAATCTCCTAAGTAGATTGCTTACACCTTTCTCAGGTTAAGGATCACAGTCCTAACCTCATACAATTTTCTCTCTCTATAGCTAATACTGGTTCTGAAAAATTTCCAGTATATCCTGGAAGATAAGTGGCATTGATATTTTCAAGAGAAGCTTAGCTTGTCATATTGAGCAGCAAGTTCTATCCATCCCAGAGGGAGTTTCCCCACCTCAGGTATTGATGCATGTCAGCAAATTCCTGATAACTTAGTTTGAGAGATTTTTCTAAGTTCACAATGGCTCTTAATCAGAAATTTGTGGACATTTTTAAAATGTTGGATAACTGTTTCAAAAAATTATTTTCCTTTATAATCCTATGCATTTTACTCATTTGTAAGCGTACTGAGAAAGGATCCATAGGTTCAGTGAGACAGCCAAAGAACTCCATGACACCTCAATGATTAAGAACACTTGGGGATCATTGAGGGTTAAGTGAATTGCCCAGGATCACCTAGCCAGCACGTGTCAAAGAATTTAAACTCAGTTCTTCCAGTCACAGAGGCTTGCTCTTTAGGTAACGTTGACACATTATCTCTCTAGATCTGTAATTAGGAAGGACTTTAGAGGTCATCTACGCTGACCCCTTAATTTAGTAAATAAGTTCCAAACCAGCTAATTGACTTGTAAAGAGCTGAGACCTAAAATGATGATTGTTTTCAAATGACATATCGCCAGATTTGAAACCAGTTTAATTTTATTGAACAGGTATTTTTTAAATGAATGAAGTACGAAAATACAAAGGAAGCAACATGCACAAAGGCAAATCAAAAATGATTGAAAGAAATATGAAAAAATGGCAGTTATTCAGATCTAACAGAATTATGGAAAACTTCTTACAGGAGAGGACACTTGAGCTAAGTTCAAGAAGGGAGTGCCTGTTTCTAAAGGGTAAGTGATAAGAAGGAAAACTTTACTTCATAGGGTCAGTCTGCAACAACACACCTTGAAGGGGAATGGAATGCCATGAGTAAGTCAGTGGAGAAAGCTGGGGTGAGGGTGGGGGAGGATGGGGGAAGCATTCATTAAGTGCCTACTATGTGCAAGGTTCTGTGTTACATGCTTTACAAATAGTATCTCATTTAAACAGATGTATCTTCTGGAGGGGTTTGAGAATAACTTTCCTTTTTTTTTGGTTTTTGTATTAAACAGAAAAGTTAAATGGTAAAAAGATTAAATGAAAATTCAGGAAGTGATTCTAAATACCAGAATCCTATTAGAATGAAAGTTTCTTGAGGATGGAGAGTGTTTTTCTTTTCTTTTCTTTTCTTTTTTTTTGGTTTCTTTTCTTTTTCCTTTTTGTCATTTTATCCTCAGCTTCCCACAGAGTGTATCCAATGGAATAGATACTTGTGATGTTTTTTTTCTTAAATTGAACTGAATATAAATTTCCTGTTAAAGGATATTGCTGTTCTTTTTGCCATTTTAGCTCTCAAAACTTTAAAAGAATATTTGTGAAAATATGCCTTTAATAAACAAGTAGGTCAGGCTATAGAGCTATAGAGCTAGAAGAAAACCCAGAGGCCATATCATCCAATCATATCATTTTACATGTGAAGAAACTGAGGTACGGGGAAGTTAAGGGATTTTCTCAAATTTTCATAGACAGTATGTGTGAAAGGCAAGGATTTTACCCCAGTGTTCTGTTTTCCAAATCACTTTATGCTGTATTTTACCATGCTGCCTCAGCATTGGTGGTTTGATGCCTCAGTTTAAAAAAAATCATCATGTGCTCTATGTTTGTTAAGTTCTCTATAGTATATAATAATTATTATGGTTATGTTTCTAATAGTAATTATCAGAATAAAGTTTTTACTTACAAAAAAACAGAGTTGCATAAACATATTTTTTTCCTGAACCTAATACTTCTATAGATTGTGAACGAACAACTTTATAGGTTTAAAAATGTGGCTCTACTCCCTCAACTTCGAGATCACCTAATAATTCCTTTGTTGTCTCAAACAAAGCAGCCTGGTCCTCTCTTAAACAGATTGTCCTGGACCTCTCTTAAACAAATGGAACACACACACACACACACATCACTTGTGTGCACGTGATGTGTGTGTATGTCTACATAATGTCTACATCTCTAGATAAGGTGCAACTGTGTGTCTGTATTTCATACTATGGGGAAACTACAGCCTGGTTGATTCTACATCTCCATAAAACACACAGACTTATTTCATGAGGCTAGAAAGAAAGTATCATATATTACTACCTCGTTCCAGTTAAACATAAAATGTTAATAACTGCAGTTTTCTGAATATTTATCATGAGACAGCTGTTAAAGGATAAGTCCTGCTTCAGGTTTTCTGATAGTGTTCCAGGGGCATTTTTGTAGTTTTATGTTGATTTGTGAAACCAGTGGAAATTTTTAAAGGAAGGAGATGTCAGAGGGATGCCATAAGGTATTTGTGAAAGATTTTTAAAAATTATTTTAAACCTTTCTAGCACTTGCTCTTTCGTATAATCTGCGTAATCATCTGGGGCATAGCCTTAAAGAGTTTCTCAAAAGGTTTGGCTTCTTGGGCAAAGCCCCATGAGATGGACACAAACGTGAACCTGGAGGTTAGAATAAATAAATTACTTATAATGAAACAAATATATTAAGAGCCCCCATTGCAGACAGCCAATTTTAACGCAAAGAAGCATGATTTTTTCAGAAAGTAGTAAAAAATCAAAATCTGAAAGCCTCCACCTTTACCCAAGGCACGGGCCAGACGGCAGCCATTCAGGTTTTTAGAAGCATTTTTTCTCTTTCTTCTCTCTTCATGACAAGTCCTTTTTCTGCATGTGATCAATTTTCCAAGCAAACTTTCCTCAGAGCTGAAAGAGGGAGAACTCGAAGTCCAGATGAATGGTAATGAGTATTGTGGAAGAGGCAGTAAAACCAAGTCCGCAGTCCTGGCTGCTGGGCTGAGAGCTGCAGGAGTTAATTGTGTGAATGGTAATGAGACCGGGTAGGCAGCAGATGCTCGCGTGCCTTTACAATCCAAATCCCACCAACAAATTCCTCCCACAGAAACTTTGAGGGACATCTTGGCACCCTGGAGATGGTGATAGACCCAGTTGTAGCCACATGCCACCTGCTAGACCTATTGTTTAAAGAAAGCCCATTACAATAACAAAGTTGTTTGCTGTCCCTTGCAATGACTTTATGGCACCAGCTTTACCATCCTGGAGGCATTGGAAAATAAAAAGGAGGAACATCTGATTCTTTAAAGAGAAACATTTGTACCAAACACTGTTAACAACTTACTTGGAAAGACTAATGTTCAATATATGTTGCATATTCTGATAAACCAGGCCTGCCCTTTTCCTTTACAACTCCCACTGAGCCTGTTTCAACCTTGGTTTATGTTGTCACATGTTTTCCCATGGCACTGAGAGGGAGACATCCTTGTTTCCCTGCAGGAAAATGAAAAAGAACAAAAATTCAGGTAAAGTTACTATTAATATTTATTTCTAAATAAAAAAGATAGCTCTGGTTCATTCTGTTTGGTTTTTTCCTCTCTCCCTCTCCCTCACTTCCTTCCTTCCTTCCCTCCCTCCTTCCTTCCTTCTTTCCTTCCTCTATTTCATTCATCCTCCTTCCTCCTCCCCCTTGCTACCTTCCTTTCTTCTTTCTTTCCCTCGGTTATTATCTAGCAAAATCAATGATCTTCCCCATATCAGAGGCTAATATATGTTTGGAATTTAAGAAAATATTGGTTGGTGCTGATGTTTTCTGTGATTTATGTTGCTGTAATCATAGGATGCTGGATGGACCCTTTGGCAAAGGCACTGTCAAAATCTGGGAGACAATGTCAGGATTACCTCTAACTCTCAGACGAGGTTATCACTGGGTCATTCCTTAGGATAGTGTGTGCTGGCAGCTTTTCTAAAGGCTCACATATTTCTTCTGTACATAGCAGAGTTAAAGATTTTGTGAATTAAAAGTGGGAATGCCAGGGGCATGGCTATTAGATACCATGACTTTTTTATTGGGAGAAATTGTGTGTCCCAGCTCTTCAGGAGTCTCAAGGTAACCATGTATCTTTTACAGATCTGTGCTGGTAATTTGAGATTGATTTCACATGCCAAGGAAAGCAGGTTTAGCTCAAGGGACAAATGCAGGGAGTTGATAGCACATCACATCCTGGCAGATGGTTATGTTTACAACTCCTTAGTGGGGATGTTTCATGTCCTCGTCCTATGTGGACCAGAGCTATCTGAATCCTGACATTAGATTATTTCACAAAGAGGTCATTTCTTCTACAGGATCACATACTAACCATGGGGAATGGGATTCCTAAGTGAAACCTGGGTTGAATTTGGTTATTATATATCAGGAATGAAATTAACATACTGAGGAATTTGATTACTTCTCTAAATGACAGGCTTTTCTAAGGAACAGTAAATGCTATATGTTGTATCTGCTCTAGAAGAATGACTGCGTAGAGGAAGACCCAAGATGCTATAGTAAATAAAAACTGTCTCCTTTTATACCAATAAACTATGTGGTCTGCTGTACTCAGAAGTCAGGGATGGAAACATGTGGGAGCAATATGTAAATGCCAAGGAAGCTGTTTACACTGAGATATGCCCCTGAATAATCATCGTAATCCAGTCATAGCAGAATACTTTTGAATTTAAAGCCCTGTAGTATGGCAAAGAGGCAGAGAGGACCATAACAAGTTGCAGAGTTTCTGATTATTTGTTGGGGGTGGGTGGGAATCATCCATCCTCTAATGCTTTTGAGAGACCACAGGCAAGGGCGGGGGTGTAGTTTAAAAACAAAACAAAATAGTACTATCCAAGCAAAGTTTCACTAGACAGCTTTACCATATGTTGTTGACAATACCCGGACCCATAAAATTCTTTTGAAGATACGCTCTTTCATACTTACGTATGGCATTAAATACAAATCTAGACAACTCATGATTTTACTCATGAAACCTGGATGTGGTAGTGGTTCTTAAAAGGATGAGGAAGGGTTCCCAGCTTTCTTATTTTTAAAATTTTCTTTAAAATTGTAGTTTATTTGCATCACTGTCACTTCTCATAGTATCACCCTTCCCCGTTACTGTACAATCATTTCTTGTAAGAAAGAAATGTAGCTAAGGAAGACAAATCAATATTTGACAGTATCTGATAGTGTATGTGCTAATTATGTATTTTAGTTCACTTTGTAGCAAGAATGCAATAGAATCATAGGTTTAGAGACAGGGCTTCAGCCGTCATCAAGTTCAAGCTCCTTATTTTCCAGATGAGGAAATTATGACTCACAGAGTGTAAATGACTTTTCCAAGGTCACTCAGATTGTGAGAAGTAGAATTACAAAATGAATCCAGTTCTCCTAACTGAATGCTTTTTAAATATTTTTTTTTTTTACTGAATCAGAAGACAGGTATGTTTCCTCATAATTTCTCCAGATTGAAGATTGATATGAATTGTAATATATTTTTAGTGTTTTTTTCTTTATGTTATTGTAGTCATATGCGGAATGTCTTCAAGGTCTTACTGCTGTTCAAACTTAGCTAACCTTAATTGGAACTAAGATTTTGGGGACACCATGCATATTATTCCCCTATTCTGCTTTCTTTGCTCTACATTAGTTTGTGCAAGACTTCTCTTATTTCTCAATTCTTCAGGCATTTTTATATGTCAATCAAATTCCGTTACATTTATATACCACAATTTGTTCATCTGCTACCCAGTTGATGGGCATCTATCTCACCTCCAGTTCTGTACTATCATAAGGATTACTGCTATAAATATTGCTCTATGTACAGTATGTCCCTCTCTCTCTCTTTGACCTATTCATGTTTTGTGAAGGATTTCCATTTTCTAAGAATGAAAATTTTCAGGAGGAATTAAAGAAGATACATTTATTGATTTTTTTAAAGTACAGTTACAGGTATTCTAAATGCATTAGGATTATAGAAACTGTATTTTTATTGCATAGGTAGATAAGTTCAAATGATTGAATTAAAAGAGAAAAAGCACATTTTTCAAGCCATTAACTCCTTTTCCATTTGCCTTCCAAGGAGTATTTATGTCTTAGTTTGTTTTTACACAGAAAAAGAGAATATCTTTTTAAGATAACTTGTATTGACATCCCCCTTTGAGGGTTCAGATGGACAGGATTCCTGGTTACTTTTTCCATTTATCCATCTCTGTAAGTTCTGACTCAATCTGATATGAAAAAAGAGATCTGGAAAGTAGGGCGTGTGTGTGTGTGTGTGTGTGTGTGTGTGTGTGTTCGTTCATCCTTTGTTGTCAAAGAAGACAATGCCATCAGAGAAATGATGACATGACTTGCACTTGACTTTATTTTGAGTGAGGGAGGGCTGTGCAGGTCACCAGCCTCACTTATACTCCAGAGCCATCTAAATCCAGTGACCAGATATTCATCAGGATGACTGAGATGACCCAGGATGAGGCAATTGGGGTTAAGTGGCTTGCCCAAGGTCACACAGGTAGTGAGTGTCAAGTGGCTGAGGTGAGATTTGAACTCAGATCTTCCTGACTTCTGCACTGGTGCTCTATCCACTGCACCACCTAGCTGCCCCAGGGCATATGGTATGAGTCCTGGAGAGGTGGCACATGCAGACACTCAAATATCAAAGAGTTGCTAAAGAAGAAAACCACTGTCCTTGATCTCCAGCCTGGTACCCCTAGTTCTCAGTTTTGCTACTTCTGTAGGAGCCCCTAGAGTAATTATTTACCTCCCTTTAGGGTATTTCTAATGATAATATAAAGAAAGAGAATGTATGCTAATTTCCTACATTTAACTTTGCCAGGGTTTTATTGTTGACCTTCTTAAAAATCTGTTATTGGGTGAGTTTCCTTTCTTTTAAAGAAGAGAAGTGCCTGCATGGGTTACTGTTAAATGGGCCAAATTTGACTTGTCCTTTGGATAATGGGATGTTTGTGAAGAACTTGGGTCAACTGATATATTCCTTTCCTCACTTCCATAGAATTTCTTTCCCAAATTTCCTCCTTAGCTTTTTCTATGCATTTCTAGGTCATTCATTATCAAAAATGCTAAAGAGAATGATTCAGGCATTAGGGCAACTGGTTAAGATAACATCATTTTCAAGGAAGGGAACTTAAAGATTATCTGGTTCAGAGGTCCTTAAACTGAGGCCTGTCAATTTGTTTTTCTTAATTAAATAGTTTGAAAACTATATGTTAATATAATTGGTTTTCTTGTAATTCTATATATTTTATTGTATGTGTTTGAAAATTATATATTTAAAAAGACTCAAAGGTTTCATCAGACCACCAAAAGGAACCGTGACACACATACACATACACAAAAAAATTAAGAGCTGCTGGTCCAATACAAGACCAATCCTTTTATTTTTTTGAGAGAATACTAAATCAGAAAGGTTTAGCAGTTTATTCAAGCTCACAGGGATAGAAAGTAGCAAAGGCAGCATCTGAACCCAGTGCCCTTGAGTCCAGTTTCATTACTGTTTCCATTACACCACACTGCTTCTATAAATTATTATGTTTGAACAGGTGAATGCACATAGTAATGACCTCTAACAAAAGCCAGGCAGGAAAGATCATAGAAGACCACCACCACCACCCCTGTAGTCATCACTTTAAGTTTTGCAAAGTGTCCCATTAAACAATTTCATTTGATCTCCATAACAACTTTGTAAGGTCTGTATTTATTAATACCATTTTAAAGAAGAAGAAACTGAGTCTTTCGAAAGATTTAGGGACTTGCCCAGGGCTGCACAGGTACTAAGTAGCAGAGTGGGGTCTTTAAACTCGGGTAATAGGGTATAAGAGACACACTGACCTTCCTAGTGCAGTGCTTTGCCTCTCAATTGTTATTTTCAACCATAGCAGTCATTCCCAATCACCACACAGGCAAGATGATGGGGAAAACTCTGGGTAAGCCAAAAGGAAACATTTTTCAATCCATTCCTAGTTAGAACAGTAATGTTTGCTGAAGAAAGAATTGAATCCACTGCATTTTAGCAATCCAAAAGTCCTTAGGTGCATATGTTGAGGAAAGTAAACTCCTATCGGCTATATTATTTGATTTTCAGGATATGTCATTTAAATATTGACACCTAAATTTGCTCCTAATTATCCATTTTACAACTGAGCTATTGGCTAAAAGAACTTCACTGTTTAATGAGAGCCTGATTTGGAAATTGAATTTCCTGTGATGAATCTACCACCAATACACTCACTCATCGTCAGATTTTAACCTATAATCAAAAGTGGCACAGTGTTGATACAAAGGTTACTCAGCTTCCCATATTGAAAGCAAAGGGCCCCAAGACTTTCAAACCGGAAACAGCCACATTCCTTCAGCTCTGTAGCAGTGGAAATGTCTTCCAGACAATTCAGGTATTCTTCCCAAACATTTGGTTTTTATTAAAACTTGGGGCCTTTTGGTATTTTTTCTTTCTGTAGCAATTTGGTAAAATAGATAAACAAGGAAATTGCCAGAAATGAATTACGTATCTCGGTATTTGGCACATGTGCTAAACCCATCAAAGTTTTGCTTCCTGCCTTTTAGAAGAAACACATTTTCTCCTAATGACCATAATAACTTGAGAGAATATTCTGAATTCCACTTGCACACACATGTACTTTTTCAAACATACAAACAGCATGACATATACTGAAAAGAATACAGAAGTTGACATTGGAAGATCAGGCTTCACATTTTCACTTGGCTTTTACTTGCTACCAACTGCAATGACAGGAACCCTGAATTTGGAGTTGTAGGATCATCATTCAAATCTCACTCTGTTATTACCATAATCTAACCTTGTCTCAGTCACATAACTTTACTGACACTTAGTTTCCTATTCTGTATAATGGACATAGTAACACAAACTATCTCACACAGATCTAGTATGGAAATTAGTTTGTAAATTTAAAAAAAAATGGAAATTAGGAAGAACACCTTTCAATTTCAGAGTATCTCCTAAAGTGTAAAGCTATACTTATTTCCACATGCTCCTTTGAGATAGTGTCAGTTATAAAATCTATATTCCACTGACACTAAACAATTGGAGTCCTGTGCTTTACAAATCTTAAGGGGTTATCTTGTACAAATTTGCATTATGTTTATTAACAATACCATCATCTTTATTATTATTTCATTTTTCTCATCTTTATGTTGGGCCGGTTTCAGTGATAAGTGGTCTGAGGAAAGTAGGTAACCTATTATGCTTTTGTATTTCATTTTTGGTGGAATTGGAGCAATTTCAATTGGATAAAATAATTGATTGTAATTGAATAAAAAGGGATGAAATAGAAGCTCCTTCTCTATCATCTTCATGTCAGCTCCGGGAGTAAAGAAAATGATAGGGATGTTACTTGTTTCTTCTTTTTGTCACCAGGTTTTGACTTCTTCTGCTAGGTTTTCGTAGTGTGAGATCTTTTTGTTCCATTGAGTTTGGAGGTTAGGAATGTTAATATGCTGAAACCTACTTAAAGTATCATTTTTCAGTTTTCTTGGGTTAGTTTTATGTTCAAACCATTGTGGTCAATAATTTTGTGTTCATGCTACACTTCTAATAAAATTTATTTGTTACGTTCTTAAGGATATTTGGGGCTTGTGTTTATAGGATGAAGATTTGTCATATGTTTACTTTCTGAATAGTAGCAAGCCTCTGGATTATAAGTTCTGACTACTTGCGCCTTGCTAGGCATATGGGAGATGCTAAATTTTTGCAACCTGAAGTTATAATTTGAACAATTTTTTTTGTCATTCCCTTGGAAAAGATGATGATGATGTTTGATGATCTGGGTGTGATCCAAATTAGTGCTGGAATTCCCAGCCAAGTGCTCTGTTTAAACCGAATAGATTGTATTAAACTCTTCCTTCTTAGTGCTTTTTCATTTACGTAAATTACATAGAAGACCCTTTAACTGAACCACTTGTGAGAATGTGAATCTGTAAAATTTTAATTATTTTATTTTGTAGCATTAGTGGTATCTTTCTTAGACCAGACATACCTGTGAAGGACATAAAAACTCAGTTGCTTCAGAGTGGCAAATCTTTCAACACACTAAACATTCATCAAAAGTATTACAAAGTGATGTGTACATGAGCTGGATGCTAAGACAGAAACAGGAGACTCAAGTGAGCTTTTCCACAATTGTACAAAGAAATTAAAAGCTTAATGTGTACTTTTCTTAATTAAAGAATTAAATCCTGTTCCAGATCTTAACTGTGGTGTGGAAGATAATACAAATCCTTGAAAACAGTGTCATAAGCTCTACTGGGTTTTTCCAAGTTAGAAAAACTTGTAAATACAGACTTGGTCATAACTTTGGGCAGCAGAGCTTAAGATTGGAAGGTAGAAGAAGGCATCTGAAAGGCATACTTCTGCCCTCTTATTACATTAGCTCTTCAAGAAAAGGGTACTTTGAAAAACACTGCAAAATTCTCTCCCTGATATTAGATATTCTTTCAGAAATTGCAGAATTCAATCCTTTTCAACAAATATTTAATAAGACACCTACTACACACATAGTAATAAATCAAATCCTTCAACTCTGCAGCACTTTATTTACATATTTCCTAAAACAGAGTTTTCACTGATTTCTTAAAGCTCTTTATATTGAAAAAACAGACCAAATTAAGAGGTGAAAAAAATTGACTTCTTGACATAAGAATGATCAGAATTCTAAGGAAAAGACAACTAGTTAAGAGTTCTTTCCTTTCAGAAATTACTTCATGTTTACTTCCCTGTTCTTATTTAATTTGCCCTCCTTTAGATTATAAGCCCTTTAAGGGTAGAAGAATTATTCATTTTGTCTTTGTATCTCTGGAGTGTGACATATAATATGCACTTGAAATAAATATTTGATAAATTGAAATGGAACAAATGGATGGAAAACATTTAGTTAGTATGCATTATGCACTGTGATAACTTCTGGGGAATATGAAGCGAAAAACCAATCTGCAAATATTCTTAAGGACTTCATATCATTCTGTTTAGAAAAAAGGAAGAGATATATTGATCTGTGGGCTTATATGAAAGGACCCTGTCATGCCAAGTGTAACTTCAGTGGATATGGCAAGGTCCAGAAGAAACAAGGACAAAACATCTTAAATTCTTAAAGATATCTTTAGTGATAATCAGATTTGACGTGTTTATCTTCCCTTGTCATTGCTAAAGTGTCATGTCAAAACATATGGTGACCCAATATAACATAAAGCAATATATTCAGTTCTAGTATTTTAAGGAACAAAATAACATTGTTCTGGAGTCATGGGACAAAGTAACTGTCCTTCACATTCTACTACTACCTCCTCCTGGCCCCAAACCTTCTTATTAAATGATTTGCCTTAACTGGAGGAAAGAACTCTAGGAAGGGGTTGCCACTGGCAGATTCTACTTAATTCCAGAAATTATGTTAAATGCTTACTATGTCTCTGGCTCTGTATTAGATACTAGAAATGAAAACAATACATACAGTTCCTTCCTATTTTTTTTAAATTTTTGTATTTATTTTTTATTTTAAAGTTAAATACAAAATGAGAAAGGAAAAAAAATGCCATGTACACAGCAGACCATAAGAGAGGATTCAATATAAAACCACAATTTTCCATCAAGAAAACCTATGTAATAAATACTACACATTGTTTTCAAAGCTGCCCAGCTTTGCTTTGCTTCCTTGGTTTTCCTATGTTTTCTGCTATGCAGTTTTTACTCTGTTTTTCCCCCCTCCCTCCTACCATCATCATAAAGGAGGCTACAATTAAGCATGTGTGTGTATGCATACATGCATGTATATATATGTGTATAAATACACATACATGTATGTCTATAAACATATGCCTATACATACATATATACTCATGCACATATGTGTAAGACCATACTGTGCTTATTTGCTCCTAACATCTGTTTCTGTGAGTAGTATCTTCCTTGCTAAGTCCAAGTCTTTCTGTTTTTCAAAATCAACCAACTCATCATTTCCTACACAAAAGTCATCATCCAACCCAATCACATCCTATCTTAGAGATTGTCTATGAAAGTTATTTTTCCTCTAATTTCCTTCATTCCCTCTGTTCTTGGATACATAGGTTTTCTTATTCAAGAAAATTTTAGTTTAAAATAATCAAAATTATCCTTTTTATACTTCAACTATGCTTTCACCTTATAATATAGTTTAAGGTGTAATACTGCTGAATCTATTTCCTTTACATCTTTGTTTTTCTGACTTCTTTGAAGTTTCTGATCATTTGTTCTTCCCAATGAACTTTGTTATTATTTTTTCTAACTCAGTAAAATATTGTTTTTTGAAACTTGATAGAGATAATATTGAATAAATAGATTAAGTAAAGTTGCCACTTTAAAAATTATATTGACTTTACCTACCCATGAACAATAAAAATAATTTTAATTCTTTAGATCTGAGTTTATTTGTATAAAAATATTTTATGTTTATGTTCATATTGTTCTATTTTGGCAGTTATCCACTCAGGTATTTTATACTGGCTAGGTATTTTGACTTGTCTAAAACAGTATTGAATAATATTGCTGACACAATGTAGTTTCTCTGTTTTTCACTTTTGATTAAATCTATTTTAACTTTAACTGAGTCTGAGATCATGATTACTATCTCTGCCTTTTTATATACCAAATTCTACTCCTGCTCTTTTAAAAAAAATCTTTTTGTATATATCTCATTTTTATAATCTTTCCTCAAAGCAACATATAGTTGAATCCAGATTTTTAATCTGATGTTCATTTTTGTTTTATGGGTAAATTCGTCCCATTCACATTCTAATCTACAATTACTTCTTGTATATTTTCCCCCTTTCTAACTTTTCTTTACTATCCTTCTCACCTTATTAACCTATTTTTCTCAGATATTCTCTCCCATTCCATTCACTTTGTATCTATGCTCTATTACCTTATTAATACCCATTTTTTACTCCTAGGGAAATTTAAGCCCCTTAAGGGCAGATTTTTTTATCTTTGTATCATCAGGTGCTCTCACAGGGTCTGACACATAGTAGGTGCTTAATAAATGCTTCATTTTGTTTTATTTTTAGCAACTATTATTGTAATCAAGTTATAGTCCCAAGGTATGGGGAGTGATGACCCCAGTCTCAAGTCCTTCTTACTGTTATTTTCTGAGGTCTGTCTCAGGATCCAAATTTGGGATCTCCCCTCTATTCCTAAGTCATAGCTGGAGCCCCCAGCCACACTGTCCTGCAAATGATCTTGCTCCCTGAGGTGCCTATGGTCACTGCAAACTACAGCTGTTCTGTCTGCCATGAAATTGAAACTAGGGACTCTGCTCTCCTGCAAGTGCCCAACAGCCAAGGAGGGTCCCTGTCCTTAACTACTACACTCACCAGGTGTGTGCTAACTCTTTCTTGGTGCATCCACAGCCCAAGATAGGTCTGATTAGCACTGGTGTGCTTGGCATCACTCAATGGTGGAAGGTCCTTTAGTGTTCTCCTACTCAGCCATAGGACCACAGATGAAAGATTCTAAGGCTGAGGTTGCCTCTCAGCCCAGATGTCCCCAGGGCTTGTTGTTTTTTGATGCTGCAGAGTAGGCCTGGAGATGTTTGTATTTCACAGTGACCTACCTCTCCGCCTGGAAATCTGGCCTTTCCTGAGGTCTTCAGAAATTGTTTTAAGAGGAGAACTGCTTTAAGCCCACATTTACTTCTTCAGAGAGTGGCGATGTTTCTCTCTCTCTCTCTCCCCTCTCTCCTACTCCATCACCTTCCCACAATTCTCAATTCTCTCCTCAGTCCTTTCCTTTAATAAACTGACAATTAAAAAAAAAATCCTTCTTTTAGAATGTTGTGATTAGAATTAGTTTCGGCTGTTACTTTCTCCCATTTATCCACTACCTAATTATCATACTGTTACTTCTATAGCACAGATCAGACCATGTCATGCCCACATAGTGACTCCCTAGCACAACAAGGACAAAACAATACCTGTTTGGAGTTTGAAGTCCTTCACAGTCTGGTTGTAGCCAGTCTTTCCAGGTCAGTTTCACATTGGAAACTCTTCCCTTCCCACAACTCCTACCTACACACATTTTCTAGATTCCAGTCAAATTATCCTGCTTGATGTTCACCAGACATGGGATTCCATTCCTTCCCTCACAACTTTCACAAACTGTGAGCCATACCCAGAATTCCCTCCCTCCTTACCTCTACAACTCAAAATTCCCAACATCATTGGTAATGTAGATCTAGTCTTCTCAGATATGCTCTCCCACTCCATTCACTTTGTGTCTATGCTGTTTTACCTTGTTAGTTCCCATTTTTGACTCCCAAAGAAATGTAAGCACCCAAGGGCAGAATTTTCATTTATTTGCTTATTTTGGTCTTTGTAACATCAAACTCTGTCACAGGGCCTGACACATAGTAGGTGCTTAATAAATGTTTGTTAAATTCATTGACTGAAATGAAGTAGATATATATATTCTTTCATGCATCAATATAATGAATAAATACCCAAATCAACATAAGTATGCTGTATCTTCTTTGCCTGATAGTGGTGTTATATACTCCCATGGTCAAAAAGTAGTACTCTTCAATCCAATCTAAGATTCATAGCATTTTTAATTTTTTTCCCAATTATATGTGAAGATAGTTTTTAACACTGCCTCTTTTTAAGATTTTGAGTTCAAAATATTTTTCTCCCTAACTCCCCTGCCTCTTCTCTAAGACAGCAAGCAATCTCAAGGAGGCTCATAGTAAACGTATTTCCACGTTAGTCATGTTGTGAAAGAAGAATCGGAACAAATGAGAAGAACCATGAGAAAGAAAAAAAGAGAGAAAATATTATGCTTCAATGTGCATTCAGATACTATAGTTCTTTCTCTGGACGTGGATAGCATTTCCCATCAGAAGTCTTTGGAATTGTCTTAGATCATTGTATCGCTAAGAAAAGCTAAATTGGTCATTGCACAATGTTTCTGTAACTGTGTACAATGTTCTCCTGGTTCTGCATAATTCACTCAGCATCAGTTCATGTAAATATTTCCAGGCTTTTCTGAAACATGCCTGCTCAGCGTAATAGTATTTCATTACAGTCATACACCACAGCTTCTTCATCCACTGTCCAACTGATGGGCTTCCCCTCAATATCCAATTCTTTGTCACCACAAAAAAGAGGTGCCATATATATTTTTTACATAAGGGTCCTTTTCCCTTTCATATGATCTCTTTGGAATGCAGACTTAACAATGACACTATTGGATCAAAGGGTAATGCACAATTTAGTTGTCCTTTGAGAATAGTCCAAATTGCTGCCTAGAATGGTTAGATCAGTTTGCAACTCCATCAACAATGTATTAGTTTTCCAATTTTCCCATATCTTCTCTACCATTTTCCTTTTCTGTCAATCTGATAGATGTGGTGTAGTACCTCAGAATCATTTTAATTTGCATTTCACCGATCAATAGTGATTTAGTGCTTTATTTTTCAAATGACTATAGATAGCTTTGATTTCTTCATCTACAAACTGCCTATTATATCTTTTTACCATTTACCAGTTGGTGGACAACTTGTATTATAAATTTGACTCAGTTCTCTATATATTTGAGAAATGAGGCCTTTATTAGAGACTGTAAAATTATGACTGTAAAAATCTTTTCCAAGCTTTCTGATTCCCTTCTAATTTTGGTTGCATTGATTTTGTTTGTGCAAACCCTTTTTAATTTAAGGTAATCAAATTATACATTTTATATTTCATAATATCCTGTATCTCTTGTTTGGTCATAAATTTTAAGAATCATTCTTTAAGTGCCTACAATGTGCAAAGCACTGTGCTAAGTTCTGGGAATACAAAGATAAAATAAATAAAAATATTTCCTGCCCTTATCCTTCAGTGGAAGGCACCATTTCTACATGGTTTCAGTACATGCATGGCTATTGGACATGAGAAGAGAGAATATTAAAGAGTAGGAAAAGATTCCTATGGCACATGATTTGAGTATATGAAGGAGACTAAGGATTCTAAGTTTCTTGAGTAAGGAAGCCACTTCTATGTTTCAGGATTGTTGTTGTATGTTTTAAAATATATATGTATTATTTGTGTGTGTATATGTATGCATTCTATATGTAGATATTCTCTCTGTGTGTGTTTCCCTCTCTCTCTCTGTCTCTGTGTCTGTCTGTCTGTCTCTCTCTCTCCCTTTCTGTGTACAGTGTGCAGTGTGTGCTAGTACATAAGTTACACTGGAATGCAAAGTATACAAGGAGGATCATTGTGAAATAATCCTAGAAAGGCAGATAGGAACCAGGTTTCACAAACCTCTAAATGGATCTACTACTTGAACATCCATAAGAGCTATGTGAGTTTGCCCACCATTTTTTACACACAGCCATGGCTTCCAGAAAACAAGATACACTTTCTCTTGTAACCTGTCACGTAGGATAGATTGCCACTGGTACCTGACCCTCAGCGTTTGGGTCTCCTCAGTCACATTAAAATGTAAACCAGGGTTATCTGTTTCAGGTCAGAACTACTCACATTGCAAAAGTATAGGTTAAAGACCATGATCAGAGGGAGGTTTATTAGATTTAGAGATCTTGATCTTATGCCAATTAGCTCTACACTCTTTGAGAATATGTAGCAGCAGTTTCTTCAGAACTGAAATCATCTCCATACAAGGGAAGAGTAGGAATGATTTGTGAGCAAATTAATGTAAACAGTCAATAATTTCATCCCAACTCATTGTGGGTCTGTGGATGTGGAGAAGGGTTGATTTGAAGCAAAAATAAATCAATACTTTTAGAGATATATTTATCTTTTTTTCAACTTTCTCCCAAAGTCCTCATTATTCCAACTTCAGATGCTAAAGGAAAGGAAAATATCCTTCATGTGTCTTTGAATTGTTGAGTATGAGAAGGGAAGCATACCTCTTAGCATCTCTCCAGAGAGAAAAGATCTTTTTTTTTAATTTAGAAATAATAGCTAACTTTATGTGGTACTTTGAGGTTTGCAAAGTTCATTACACATTCATTTTATCTTAAAAAAATTCTAGGAGGTAAGATACTATTACAATACCCATTTTAAAGATGTAGAAACTGAAGAAGTTAGAAATCAAGTGATTTGCCCAGGGTCACTTACCTAATAAGTATCTGAGGCTAGATTTGAACTCAGGTCTACTTGACTCAAGATCCAGTTTTCTATCCCCTGTGCTATATATATTTAATTAGACCGAGACATATGAAGCTACATTTGTTTAAAAACAAGTTAATTGATATAAATGAGAAAACAAGCATAATTGGAAGAATAATATCCATTAGAATTTATATTCCTCCATTAGAATATAAACTCTTTTAGGAAGGTCTATTTTTGCTTTCTTTGTATTTTCAAGGCTTAGAAGAATGCCCTATCCATTCTCTTTAGTAGTATGTATTTAATAAATATTGACTGATTGAGTATACAAAATAACTACAGTAAGTAAATTCAAGCAATGCTAAAAAGAGACAGCTTATTAATTGCAATGATCAACCTTGATCATAGAGAAGGAATGATATTTCTCTCCTTCCACTCTTCTTGATGTAGAAGTGGGGTAGTTCAGGGTTCAGATGATTTCTTCTGTCTAGGTATATAGGACTTTTTCTCCCAAGCATCAAGACTTTGCAATGAGTAGGTGAGTAACAAAGCAGAAGGAACCAAGATAACTTTTCATATCATCGGCAGCCCTATGGTCACACCTATATCCAACAACACCATCATAATATTGTAATCCAAAGGAAATGTCTGCTGGCCCCATGTAGCACTCTCTCTTTTCATTGTAAAGGGAACTGGCCACATCAAAGATAAATTAAAGATTAAGGATAATTCAAACCAAATTCCCTCACTTATATTTAAGCATTTTTACCAGGAAGTTCTTAATGCCTATATAGTTATTTTAATATAAATCTAAATTAAAGAAAAAAAATAGTTAACATTAGCTGACTTTAGTGAAATCTCTAATATTTTTTTTCCCCATTTTTGCTCGCTGCCTCCAACAAATGACATGCTGCAGTTTCTTTTGGTCTCTTTTTTTCTAGTATTTATTGGGAAGGGTATTGAGCATTTGACTCTGGAGTTGTGGGCATTAAGACAGAAAGACAGATTCTGCTGACTAGTTTTGTGATATCTGGATCAATCAGCTCTGATTTAGAAAAAGAATTTTTTTTTTAAAAAGGCCAATAGCAGTAAAAGAGGAGGCCAGAGAAAGGTTTCTACCCAGCAGGTATAGGTGATTTCATTTCTCTTTGAAAGATGGATTTGCTGAATGTAAATTGGCTTGGGTGAGGAAGGATGGGATGGAACAAGTGTAAAAACTCTTCCCTCAAGGCAGCATTTCCATCCCTATAAAACAATAACTCACCAGAACATATTCCTCATAGAGGCATATTCATTTACAACCTGTTTTAAATATTTCAGCATGTAACAGTGAAACTATTTTTCACAATGAATAATTCAGCTCAGGCCTACTCTTAGGGTAGGGGTGGGGTACGAGAGGCAATAACTTTTGTGTTTTGTCGAAGAAAAAATATATGCCCTGACATTCTGCTAGAAGATAGTTTTACTGGTGTTATTGCTTCAATGATGATGAGCAAAGGGATTATACTTGGGAATATTGGGGGCCAGAAAGAGGGAAAAATGTTTGGGGACAAAGCTGTTCCACAAAGCTGCCCTGTGAACTAATGGAATTAGATTATCTTTGAATTCTCTCCACCCCAATTCCAAGCAGTCGCTAATGCCTTTCTTTGCTCTTTTGC
Source organism: Bettongia penicillata ogilbyi (assembly GCA_023548195.1). Taxonomy (NCBI): domain Eukaryota; kingdom Metazoa; phylum Chordata; class Mammalia; order Diprotodontia; family Potoroidae; genus Bettongia; species Bettongia penicillata. The sequence continues at coordinate 3,268,678 of JAJHZJ010000470.1, forward strand.
TGTTTGCAAAGAGGTTCCCTAAAGCCTGAATTGATATAATTATTGGCTTGGATTGTTCAAGATCTAGGCCAGATGGCTATGAGTTTCTAAAGTCGCAGTTGCTTGTGTTAGCTTCCGAAGTTTGCCTATAGGGTTTGGGGATCAGCACTTTGAAAAGGCTGCAAACTTGTAAAACAGTATTATTCATGGGGGCAGAATGTTCATCGGCGTGACCCAAGACTAAATACATTCATTATCGGTATTTCTATTCTGCACAATTTGCCACACGGCACTGGTTTCTGAAAAAAAGGAGACAATGGCTTATAAAATGCTTTTGAATGCTTAAAAAGCAGGAGAGTTCACACTGAGACTCCTCTGTTGGCTTTCTTACTTTTCTGCTTTCTTTCTTTCCTTTTTTTTTCAAAGAGCCTCTTAGTGACTTTGGCTGGGCTCTGCTGAGGGTAAGCAAAGTGGGGGGAAAATCACAGATTTACTTTGCTTTTTTTCTAAACATTTCAGGGGAGGTAGAGAGAGAAAAATGAGGAAAAAGGAGACTGGGAGATGATGTCAAAAAGCAAATAAATGAGTGGATGAAGTCAGCAAAGGCATATAATGCAAAAGGGTAATGAAAGAACAGCAATCCTATTTCTCTGATGATAAATTTAAAAGGTATTTCAGAACAGAAAACACATCATAAATAATCATATTTGAAATAAGAATAACAGACCAGTTTCTGTTACCTGGATAGACTGGGAATTTTACATCAGATTCCAATGGATTTAGAAGTACAAGGAATTAAATTCTGGCTTGTTTAATTCTTTTCTACCTATATATGCTTCAGGGTTATATGTGTTGGTGTGTGTGTGTGTGTGTGTTTTAAAGCACATATGTATTATTTGTGTATTTGTGTATGCATGTGTTTGTATTATCTATCTGCATCTATCTATCTTTCTATCTATTTATCTTTCTATTTACCTACCTATCCATCTAATAGTTCTTGTGAGCAACAGTGGTATTGCAGATTTTCCCCTTATAGGAGATGTACTGTAGCTGTCCCTTGGGATATTTTTGAAGCACTTAGTATGGGTAGGATATGCTTTAGTAGAAAATGTCATGCTTGAACATGAATGGCCTTTTTCACCCAAGATGAAAAGGAATCTTTGGAGAACAGAGGAAACAAAATAAACACATATAGATGTAGATCATGTTCTGAAATCTAGGGAAGCAGAGGAGATGGGGACAAATGGATTATGTTGTCATGAAGTAACTTCTCTATCCCACAGTTTTCTTCTACAAGCCAATTAGGAGCAAGGTCTTCAAGGAATGACATTAAAATAAAAAAGAAGCAGAAAATAAGGGAGGATCTTTTTCTTTCTTCCTAAGTTGACTCTTTAAGACATTGATTTATTCAGTAAAGATTGCTTCAGCACTTTACCTAAGGACAAAAAAATCGAGGGGGCACCTCAGTTTGCTCCCCCTCAAAAATAAAACCAGGAAGATCCAACTGTTAATAGTGAGGGAGGACTGAGAAGCAGCACATCCAGAGTTAGCCAACCCCCACTCGCATTTTATTAAACTCCTCTCCGAACAAAATGCACTCAGAAAGAAAGAAAAGAAGTGAAAATAGGACTTAAAAACTATGCAAACCAGAAGGATGATGATCGCATGTTTGCAGAAGAAAGCAGCCTAATTAAGATTGCAAGAACAATTTCAAGTGTCATATAAATAAAGACACGACCCGAAGTTGATTTAAAGTTTTTCTTCAGTAATTTGTCTCCTCTTTGTTGTGGCACACTCAAAGAAAGTGAATGCAGTAAAATGAAGGGGGGAGGTGTGTGGTGGAGGGGAGGGAGGAGCCCAGCGGAAAGGAGGCAAGAGGGAAGGAATAGCTATCATCCTCCTCCAGCCTCCCCAGCCCTTCCCCCAGCCCCCAGGATCTTCCAGTTCTCCCCCTCTCCCTTTTTCTCCCTCTCCCTCTCTCTTTCCCTCTTTTGTGACTCCACCAGCCTTTGATTTGGGAGTGCGCTGATTGGCTGGAAGCGTTTCAACACATGCCGGGCAAAAAAAGCTTTGTCTGAGTTGAACTGAAGTTATACAGATTTTAGACTGGAGTCAGCAATCAAGGGTGTTTAGTCTGCAGCCGAGCAGCGAAAGAGGGGGAAAGGATCTCTCAGAAAAGATACACTGCAGACTCGCTCGGCGGGCATCCTGCATTAATGGATACGGACTGCTCAAGGGAGGAAGGACTGATGTGACACATTTCTGCCTGGAAAAGGGAACAGCGGAGAAGATATGCCTGGAATCAGCTTACGTGCAGAGCAGAGGTGGAAGTCTTGACATGGTGTGTATAAACCAGGATTTTTAATTCTTTTTTAATTTTTTTTTTTAAATAAGTAGTTTGTGAACGGTTAATTGTTCTACTGGGTTAGAAAGAGCGGTCTTCAAGTTAAGGGACCAGATGTAGACTGGGTTTAAGTCTCCAGAGGAAGTTAAAAGGACTGCTATTGTTTTCTTTTTTTTTTTCCTTTTTTTTTTTTCTTTTCTTCAAGTTCTTGAGAGAGGTGAATTGCAGAAACTCACCCAATGCACCAAATGAGTTGGACGATGCACTTTATAGCCTTTTTTGCACTGTTGCTGTTGTCTTTCAATGGAGACGTGCTGGGCAAGAATTTGAAATACAGGATTTATGAAGAACAGAGGGTTGGCTCGGTCATTGCGAGACTCTCGGAAGATGTGGCTGATGTTTTATTTAAACTCCCTAACCCGACTACGGTGCGATTCCGAGCAATGCAAAGGGGAAATTCTCCTTTACTCACAGTCCGAGAGGATAACGGGGAAATCAGCATAGGGGCGAAAATTGACCGGGAACAACTCTGCCAGAAAAACTTGAACTGTTCTATTGAGTTTGATGTGATCACTCTGCCCACGGATAATCTGCAGCTTTTCCATATTGAAGTGGAGGTGTTGGATATTAATGACAATTCTCCCCAGTTTTCCCGACCTCTCATTCCCATTGAGATATCCGAGAGCGCAGCTGTCGGGACTCGGATACCCTTGGATAGCGCGTTCGATCCAGATGTTGGGGAGAACTCTCTCCACACGTACTCTCTGTCTCCTAATGACTTTTTTAGTATCGAGGTGCGTACTAGGACGGATGGGGCGAAATATGCGGAGCTCATTGTGGTGAGAGAATTGGATAGGGAGCTGAAGTCCAGCTATGAACTCCAGCTCACTGCCTCTGATATGGGAGTGCCTCAGAGGTCTGGATCTTCCATCCTCAAAATAAGCATTTCGGACTCTAATGATAACAGTCCTGTTTTTGAGAAACAATCTTATGTAATACAGTTATTGGAGAACTCCCCAGTGGGGACTTTACTCCTAGACCTGAATGCCACTGATCCAGATGAGGGCGCTAACGGGAAAATTGTATATTCCTTCAGCAGCCATGTGTCTCCCAAAATTATAGAGACTTTTAAGATTGATTCTGAAAGAGGCCATTTGACCCTTTTCAAGCAAGTGGACTATGAGACCACCAAATCCTATGAAATTGATGCTCAGGCCCAGGATATGGGCCCCAATTCAATTCCAGCTCACTGCAAAATCATTATTAAGGTTGTAGATGTGAATGACAATAAGCCTGAAATTAACATAAACCTGATGTCTCCTGGCAAAGAGGAAATATCTTATGTTTTTGAGGGGGATCCTATCGACTCATTTGTGGCTTTGGTCAGGGTACAAGACAAGGATTCTGGACTGAATGGAGAAATAGTTTGCAAACTTCATGGACATGGTCACTTTAAACTTCAGAAGACCTATGAAAATAATTACTTGATCTTGACTAATGCCACACTGGACAGAGAAAAGAGATCTGAATATAGTTTGACTGTAATTGCAGAGGACAGGGGAACCCCTAGTCTCTCAACAGTGAAACACTTCACTGTCCAAATCAATGATGTAAATGACAATCCACCCCATTTCCAGAGAAGCCGATATGAATTTGTCATCTCTGAGAATAATTCTCCGGGGGCATATATTACTTCTGTCACAGCCACTGATCCTGACCTAGGAGAAAATGGACAGGTCACCTATACTATTTTGGAGAGTTTTATTCTTGGAAGTTCCATAACTACCTATGTAACCATCGACCCATCTAATGGTGCCATCTATGCTCTCAGAATCTTTGATCATGAAGAAGTAAGTCAGATTGCTTTTGTGGTTGAAGCCAGGGATGGGGGAAGTCCAAACCAACTTGTCAGCAATACCACAGTTGTGCTCACTATCATTGATGAAAATGACAATGTCCCTGTGATTGTAGGCCCTGCACTTCGAAATAATTCAGCGGAAATCCCCATCCCTAAAGGGGCTGAAAGTGGCTTCCATATTACCAGAATAAGGGCTGTAGACCGGGACTCTGGTATGAATGCAGAACTAAGTTGTTCCATAGTAGCAGGCAATGAAGACAATATATTTGTCATAGACCCCAAATCATGTGACATCTATACCAATGTGAGCATGGAGTCCACTCCACACACTGAATGGGAGCTTACTGTACTTGTCCAAGATAAAGGCAGTCCCCAGCTCCATACCAAAGCATTTTTGAAGTGTTCAGTTTTTGAGTTTGTTGAATCAGTGACAAGTACAGCAATGACCTCAGTTAGTCAGACCTCTATGGATGTCTCTATGATAATTATTATCTCCTTGGGAGCTATCTGTGCAGTCTTATTGGTCATCATGGTTCTTTTTGCAACCCGGTGCAACAGAGAAAAGAAAGACAACCGGTCCTACAACTGTAGGGTTGCAGAATCTACTTACCAGCATCATCCAAAAAGACCCTCCAGACAGATTCACAAAGGAGATATTACTCTAGTGCCTACAATTAATGGCACTTTGCCCATTAGATCCCATCATAGGTCATCTCCTTCTTCTTCTCCCACTCTGGAAAGAGGACAGATGAGCAGTCGACAGAGTCACCACAGTCACCAGTCACTCAATAGCCTAGTGACAATCTCATCAAACCATGTGCCTGAGAATTTCTCACTGGAACTCACTCATGCTACTCCTGCTGTTGAGGTAAGATCATCAACTATGGCATCTAAATCCATTCATCATCACACAATCAGAATTAGGGCATTTCAGTCTTAAAATGTTTTTTATAAATACCAAAAATATTCTATCTTACTTAATCCATAGAAAATTGAGCAAATTATAAATTCAATATAAGGCAATTAAAATAGAGTAAACCTACAAATAACATATAGATATGCATTTACATGTATACTTATGTTGATAGATATTTATGCATATGTGTGTATGGGTAAATAGATATGGATATATATATACTCATATTTGTATCATACAATAACTGGTATTGGTCTATACATGTATGCATTTTATTCATGGACATATGAATATATCCTCAAATTAGAAATGATGAAATTGAGACAAAGAGAGTTTAAATGACCAGGGTCACTCATCATATACAGTATATGCATATATGTGTGGGTATTTGTGTATGCACATGTATACACATATGTGTATATATACACACATGTGCATGCATATGTGTTATATTACCTGTTTATATATACAAATTATGTATGTATGCATATATGTATAAATATACACATATATAAATATACACAGAGAGATTTAGAGTAAGGAACACTATTGTCCATTTTCCTTGTATGTGAAAGTACCTTCAAGTGAGAAATAGCAATGGATTAGAATAAGTATAGTACTTGTATTCAAAGCCCACTTACAACCTGTTTGACTTTGAGCAAATCAGTTAATCATCTTGGGCCTCAGATGGTCTCATCTATAAAATGATGAGTTCAGACTAGATGACCATTGAAGACTCTTGTAACTCTGAATCAGTAATCCTACTGTCCAAACACATTTTACATGAAATCATGGAATTTTTAAGCTGTAGAGGTTACCTCATCATTTCACAGATGAGACAACAGAGGCCCAGAGAGACTTAGTAGATAATCCAACATAGCAAGGTGATAGAGTCAGAATTGTAAACCAATTCTCCTGTCTGCAATAGGTGTTGCAATAGCCATTTGGAAGATATAACTGTACTGTGATCATTTTACTTGGCAATCTTATATACCAGAGTCTTACATAATATCCCCTCAGTATCTTAATATCAATAATTGATCTCTTGAATTGGAAATAGAGGCTGATTTGTTTGATCTGACCCTGAAATAGAAATAGATCTATTAGTTATTTAAAGGAAATCTGTTTTTCAATGAAATAATCCACTAAATCTAATTACTGACAAATCTTTAAATTCAGTTGCCATTGATTCTGACACTGAATTAGTAAGATCTTTGAGGTTATGATTTAGTTGCTGGGAAAAGATTGAGAATTTTTATCTTTTGGTGACAGGCAGTGAACCATGCAGATGCTGACTCTAATGTATTCTTTATGCCTGTGAAACTTTAAAGCTGAACTAGCATGTTCACTAAGGAGTAGGAAATAACCAATTCCTCTTTTTTCCCCATAATATTGAACTTGTGAGAGGAGGTACAGTATAGTGTATAGAAAGATGGCCTTGGGGTCTGAAAAACCTGGGTTCAAGTCTTGCTTCTTATACACACTAGCTCCATGACCCTAGGCAAACCACATAACCTTTCAATGTCCCAGGCAACTTGGCCATAACTTATAGATGAGCTGCTGATTTTCATAAGAGAATAGATTTTTCACATCAAGTATTTTCCAGATTGATGAAATCATAGGTCTGGACCCTCATCCTTCCCCTATTTCCCAGAATAGTTCTAGCAGTTATTCATAATTTTATTTCTAGGACTTGGTGCTTACTATCTTTCTTCCAGCAGGTCTCTCAGCTTCTCTCCATGCTTCATCAGGGCCAATATCAGCCACGACCAAGTTTTCGGGGAAATAAATACTCCAGGAGCTATAGGTAAGAAATTTACAATGATTCTGCATATTTCTCATGTGGTATCCTCAAACAGAAATGGACAAGTTTGAGTAGTAATATCCATACACTCATTATGACCTGATATCTGTCTATAGATATGCCCTTCAAGATATGGATAAATTCAGCTTGAAGGACAGTGGCCGGGGTGACAGTGAAGCAGGGGACAGTGATTATGATCTGGGTCGCGATTCTCCAATAGACCGGCTACTTGGGGAAGGTTTCAGTGACCTCTTCCTCACTGATGGAAGAATTCCTGCAGGTAAGAATGTAATGAAGAGCTGTGTAATGAGTAGCTATTTCCAGGACTCTCTAAATGATATGTCAGTAGAGTGAAAACATTGGGCCCCTTATGTTCTTGCTTTTCCCGCTCTTTAATTCCTTCTTTCCATTTTTCCCCCTCTATTCTCTCCAGATAAATATATGTCATCTCCAAAAGCAGGGAGAAAGGGAACACTTAGGATGAAATAATTTAAAATTACTTTTAGCAGCTATTGGTCTTAAGCAGGGCACTGTACCCCGCCCCTGGAGCTCTCTTTCTAAATTACTGGGTGGACATTTCCATGTAGCCTTATTGTCCTAGTGTACGGTCTTGCCTAGAACTATAATTTAGAAGAAATGTTTCCTATCTTGGGAACTGCTTTTCAGATTCAGAAGCTAAAGTGTAGCCAGAGATGCCATATTTTGGTTTCTAAACATAGTAGGGGAAGAACAGATTGACTACCACTGCTAGACCTCCTACTTGTTTGGTCCAACCCATTGGGGAAAGAGGAAGAGGGCCCTGAGAGATCAATGTTCACTTGTAAATTATGCAGCTATGTGGGGACAAGCACATTGTGCTTGATTTTTCCTTAGGGAACATTCAAACAGATAAATGTTAGATAGACAGATAGACAGACAGAAGGATGGAAAGATAGATAGATAGATAGATAGATAGATAGATAGATAGATAGATAGATAGATAGATAGATAAAGTTGTAATAACTTTATGACCCTATAGATGTAAAATGTCTCTTACAACATATAGCATCATTCCTCTAAAATAGTGATCATTAACATTTTTTGTGCCATGGATCCCTTTTGCAGTCTGGTGAAATCTATGCACCCCAAATGTATATGATAATATTCATAGGATTGCAAAGGGAACCAACCATATTAAAATGCAATTCTCTCTCTCTCCCTGTCTCTCCCTCTCCCTCCCTCTCTTACCCTTTCTCTCCTTCTCTCCTTCTTGGATCCAGGTTAAGAATCTCTACTCTAGAACTATGATGCAAACAGACTTCTACAGGCCCCAGAGAACTAGTGCATATCCCTTGAATTTTAGTTTTGGAAAAATCATTAAAGTATAATGTGGTTTTTCACTTGAAAATGAAAAAAATGAGGTACAATGATATTCAATAAGCAGTTCTAAGTCCTGGAAAATACTATGGAATGAAAACATAAATAATTGGTTTCTGATACTAAGGCAAAAACTAAGGAAAGCAGGGTAAAAAGGTAGACAAGAGGGCCACAAGTCATGGAACACAGAGGCCTTAGCCCATCCCCTTCACATTATAGATGAACAGACTGAGACCCAGAGATAGGAAGTTTGAGTGACCCTGGACAAGAAGTCTTCTGGTGTCTAGGACTCTGTATCTTCTGGAATTTTCAGAATCAAGATCTATGATTCTTTCCAATACTGTATAAAATAACTCAGTGGCATTACATATGAAAATTGTGTCTATCATGCATAATTATATCAACATATTAAGGGAGATACAAATCCATAGTTTGACTAGTCATTGAATAAATCACTTTTTGTCCTATTTTCTTCCATTTACTGCATTTCAAGGATAGGCTTTGCTATAGCCATCTAATTGGGGCAGTGACCTATATAATAGTCATTCTATTGCTAATACCACAGCCATTTCATAGTCCTCTGTTGTTCAAAAGAGTTCCTATCTTACAAGAGAAGAGTAATTGGGGAAGCATCATCATCATCATCATCATCATCATCATCATCATCTTGATAAGATTGTCGAAAACAGAATAAAGTAGTGCACAATAGATTGAATCATTCAATTCACAGATCATGTTTTCTTACAAAACATTATCTATTTTAAAAAACAAAGTAGCACACAACCAACAAATCTTGATTTAGATTGGAGGGGGATGAGGAAAACAACCTTGTTCTGGGGAAAGTTGCCAATAAATTCATTGTACCCACTCATAACATGAACTCTATAAATAAAGATATCAAGTCAACTCTGTCTTTAATTCAAGATCAGATTTCCTTATTTAAGTATCTTCAGTGTATTCCATAATTGTCCACACGTTGTATTGTGGGCAGTGATAAATACCAGTCATTCTCTTTATGTAAAAGGGGTGTCCTTTCCTTCTTTTCTGAATTCAACACCTCCTCCCTTCACGGTGCTCTTGAATACAGTTAAGAGTCACAAAATCTCCAAAGGAAGCTCCATGTGAACTTATCCGGAATATTAGTATTTGCTTACCTAATCACTCTTCTTTTTTCCTTGCCCTGTTAGGTATCTGGAAATGACATAGAGGTGGCATAACCCCATTTCCATCTGTATAGAGCTTCTCACATCCTCTTCCCTCATCTTGAGAATCTCCTTTGTGGGGCTCCCAGAATTTGAGATTATTAGGTCAAGAAATATAGGATTTGTGGCTGGAAAAGACTTTAGAGATCTAGTTTGACACTCTCATTTTGTTGATAGAGAGAGTAAAAATAAGTGATTTACTTCATCAAGATGACAACAGAGTTGAGATTTGAGCCCTTGGTTTCATTTCCCAGTCTAATTCACTTTCCACTGAACATAAGGTACTGTATCTTTCATCAGCTGATCAGTCAGCAAGTATTCTTTTAGCGTCTACTTCAGGTCAGACACAATGCTAAGTTCCAGAGATACAAAGAAAGGTAAAAAAAAATCCCTTCCTGTCAAGCAGCTTATAGCGTCTTCAATGTATGAGGCAGCTTCTTTGGAGACTTCAGTTTTCACTTACCTCATAAGGCACATTTATGTGTATGTACTGGACCTTATTTTTAATGGTATAGGGAGCTTCTGGTGTGGAAAATTTTTCTATCAATGTATATCAGCACCCATTCTGTAACTTTCAGCATTAGGAGTTGTATGGGAGCACTAAGAGGTTAAGTTCTTGCTCAGGGATATGAATATGTATGTGTTGGGGTTTGAATTGAAGCTGATTTCCTGACTGTGAGGATAGCTGCCTATCTACATATGTATATAGATATGTATAAATATGCATTCTATAATTCAATAAATGAATCTTCTGATTGGATATAGAGTGAAATGAACATTCAATACCTCATTCTGATGACATTTGTCTCTTTCTTGTAAGTAGGTACATATGGCTTAGTGCAACAGCTTTCTATCTTGTATCTTTATTGCCTGTCTCTTCCCTCTTTTATCTAATTTGAAATCACAACAGCTGAATTCATATCCTAGCCTTTTTTCTTTTTTTGTTGTTTTCTCCTTTTTTTTCTTACTCATTCTGCAAAGTTTGACTTCACCTCTCCTGCTTTCAGTTTTCTGACTTTTAAAGTCAAGGAATTGGTCTAAATGACTTCTAGTAAGTCTTTCTCCTCTAAATCCCTTGATGATCTGGTTATTGACAAATCTTGGCATTCCAAATCTTCTATAACTCTGTTCCCAGGTTACTTGTCCAACTGACACATTCAATAGAATATAAGTTCGTTGACACCTGGAACCAGTTCATGTTTATCAATGTACCTGCATTCCCAAATACAGAACCTGGCACAAAGAGATTTATTAAAAACTTGGTGAATTAATACCTAATTCCCCTTGTCCCAACAAAGAAAAAAAAAATCAGGGCAGCCTCCTTACAATCATTCAGACACATCAGTCTCATCCTCACAACCAAGTATTTGTCAGTTTTTCTGATACAGAACATTTTTATCTCTCCCCCTTCCCCTCCCCACCTATTCAAATGCTAAAAATTGAGTGCTAGGCAGTACTTAGATAGCTTATTGGGCAGAACACTGGATTGGGAGTCAAAAAACTAGGTTGAAATCCTAGGCTATGCCCTACCAGCTATGTGGAGGTCTCTCAACTCTTTTCTTTTTTTTAACCTTGCTTTCTTTATCTATAAAATGGGGATAACAACACTTAGACAATTTAGCTCATAGACTTTATTTATGGAATATACCTTTTAAAACTGACAGATGAGCCAATATTGCTATGTCATATTTGTAGCACTGAAACCTGAAAATCTAGAGAGAATATTCATATTTCATTTTTATCTCAATATTTGGTTAGCAGCTAAGGCCCTAGAGAAAAGATGAGAAATATTAACTAAAGCAGAGGAAATACTCCTCATCTCTGCTTTGATTCCTTCTTTCTCCCTTATTTTTTTTGAAGGCTGACCTCCTTTCCCTTCTGTTAGTTCAATACAGAATACTTCATCTTTCCTTTGTGCAGTAAAAATGGAAAAGTATTTTTTCACCATTCTAGCATGCAAAGAATTTATAACTTCTTCAGAGTGTAGAATTTCTCTCAGGATGGGAACTTCCTATGGGAATACAGATTGCTTATTCCCTAGCTTAATTAGTCATTCCTGAAGCATCAAAAAATCAAATATCTAGGGTCACACAAGCAGTGATTGTCAGAAGTAGAAACAGAACATTGATCTCCCCCAATCCTAGTCCAGAACTCACAATTATGCCATATTGTATATATCCTTTAATACTTCTGCAATATTCACAGGGCAGAGGCTGCTCTTTTGATGCTTAGTATACTATATACCCCTTTAATAACCCAGTTTTCTGTATAATTCTTTGGCAACATGTTGTTGTCCACATTATCTCTGTGTTCAATTCTTTGGAAATTTTGATCCAACTCGAGATTCCCAGAAGAATGTGCATTTTTCCTATTATAAATAATGGGAATGATGCTTCATTTAAAAATGTAAAACATTTCAAGCATTTTCCAGTTATAAAACTGAAGAAGTACACATCACAGAGGCAAGTTCAATGACATTTTGTCTATTCCCAGGGTTCTATATTTAGAATCAAAGGACTTGGGTACAAATCCAAGTCCTGATGTTTATTACCCAGGTAACCTCCGTTATGCCCTGCTCCTCTTTTCAGGTTTCAGTTTCTTTATCTGCTCAGTGAGAGAGTTGGGCTAGATGAACTCCAAGTCCCCTTTTGCCTCTATACTTGTGAAGCTAGGATTCCTACCTGCTGAAAAGATGACAGAGAAGACATAATAAGATTATCTCCCTATCTCTCCATCTTTTCTATTTTAAAACTGTCAAATGGGGCATCCAGCATTGTTCAATAACATCAATTTATTAATTTAATTCAACACTTAAATTCAATGATCATTTCACATTTTTTGAATAAGAGACATTGTATTCCACACTGTAGATACTAGGAGAAAAAGGGATGTCTGCTCTGAGGGAATTCACATACTATTGGATGATATAATATGTAAATGGGAATTCTTTATATGTATGTATATAGATATGCACAAAAATGTATTGCGTATATAAGTACATACATAGATAAAATAGATATAGTCAATTCTTTGGAAATTTTTGTGCCACATATCCCAAAAGAACACACACACACACACACACATATATATATATATATACATAAATATATATATCTTTATAAAAATGTTTGTGTTTATATATGTTTAATCTGTTATGAATTATGCTAATGATATTTCACTTAAAATGTAAAACATATAAAACACTTTTATAAAACTGGAATACATGTGTATATGTACATATGTAAATATATCTATGTATGCATAGACACATGCATATGAGGAAGGATAACTGGATGGATACACACAATTTTGGCTAGACCTAACATGTCCTCTTCAGAGCCACAAAAGATCTTGAACCCAAATCGTCCTGCCTATGTGGTCAGCTTTATATGCATTCCGAATCTTCTATCTCAATAAGTCAGGAAGGGAAAAGCACTGAAAGCCAGGAGGATTAATAGAGTCTTTCCATGATGAGTGGCTCCTGAGCTGGGCCTTAAGGGAGGAGAAGGATTTATAAATAAAATAAGAGTGCAACCCAGGCATAGAGAGCAACCTAGGCAGTGGCATGGCAGGAAGTACAACTCTGAGTTTAAGGAAAATTATGGAGGCCAGTTTGGCTGAAAGTGACTATGGAAAAGGGAATAATATGAAAGAGATCTAGAATGTGTGTTGGAGTCAGGTTGTGGAGGGCTTGCAAGGCCAGGTTGAGGTTGCATTTTCTCTGTGAGTCAATAGGGAGCCCCATGAGCTTCGTGAGCAGGAGAGTTACATGGTTAGAGCTGTACTTTTGCAAAATTTGTGGGAAGATGTGTAGGGGATGGAATTTAGGGATACAAAGCAAGAGGTTATGGAAATACTCCAGGTAAGATCCTATTCCTTTAATCTCTTTGGTTATAATAGATGGAGACCAATAGCTAGTAACACTTTCTATGCATCCACAATCCATAAAGTTGGAGATTGACCTTACTTGGCTCTCTTGACCTTAATTAATTAATTTCCACTCCTTAGGTCTTAGAATATCATGACAGACTTAATCCAGTAGCTGTCATTGCCTCGTCTCTCTACCCTACTTTTCTGTCAATGCAATTCAATGAAATATACATTAAGTAACACTTTTTTCTCATCTATAAAATGTGGAGAGAGGTAGACAAGGTGACCTATAAGGTACCACATGGCTCTAATTCCTATTCCATGTTCCAATCATTGTGCTAGGCACTGGAGGTACACAGAAAAAGGTGAACTCACCCTTCCCTCCAGAAGCCTAGATTCCTTGCAGTTTCTCATAGGCTAGGTGTTAATCCTTATGTCTTAGACTTTCCCTTTTTCTTCCTTCCTATTTTTGCTATTATCCCTGGTCATATGATGCAATGCACATTTATCAAAGATGATTCATGTGCATATATTCCTACATCAAACTTGTATGTGTTTGCATGTGTGTGTGTGTGTGTGTGTGTGTGTGTGTGAGAGAGAGAGAGAGAGAGAGAGAGAGAGAGAGAGAGAGAGAGAGAGAGAGAGAGAGAGAGAGAGACCTTCTCTTGACCAATTCAGTTGGTCAATTTGACCAATTCAGCTTATTACCAGACAGTTGACAATTGGGTGATGAACTTTTTGGCCACAGAAATTTGTGAATTGATCTGCCATGGAGTGGGCTCTGATTTACACTGATGAAAGGGAAAACCACACTGATGGAATCACTGAATTTTTGAAGGACTGATGAAGTGTGGAATCAATGTGCTGAATTGATGCAATGGACTGAAGGAAAAAGAAGATGATGAAGACAGAAAGACAAGCCAGAAATCTTAGCTTAGAAATTCGAGTGTAAGATGAGAAGGACTTGAATTAGCAGAGGGAGAGTGAATTAGCTAGAAATTGCCTGAAAGGAAGGAGAGTATTCCCAAAGGAAAAAAATAATAATAGGGTCTGGAGAGTCGAATTGCTATCAGGAACTTATTGCCAGCAAGGGCTTGGATTTTGGGTTCTTGTCTTGTAGAGCAAGCGAATCAGGACTGTGGAGAGGAGGTGATGAATGATGGATGTTAATTTGGCTAAGGGGTAAGTCCCCTGGAAAGCTGTGTGCTGAGGAGAATTCCCAAACTTATGAAGGAATATGGACTCATTCTCACCAGTCCTGTTTTTACAGATAAAGCAAACAATGGTTACTGTCATTACTTGAATCAGCCAAGCAATAAGTGACAAACTGAGACCTGGAAAGGACTTTAGCTTAAAAAGACTAAGGCCTTCCACTGTATCCAGGGCCCTCTCCTGCCCTCCTGGTCTGTATCTTACCACTGGATCCAGATGGCTTTGGAGGAGAAAGTGAGGCTAGTGACTTTACACAGCCCTGCATCACTTAAATCCAATTCATTTGCAAGTCATGACCTCACCCTCCTGATGTCATTTACAACCTTACTCCATATAGTCATCTCATCCCCAAGACTCTGCTTAACAATTTCTATTTCCTACATCTTCACTCGTTTTAGCTCCTCGGTGTTGGATGCCCTCAAATTATTCCCATAAGTAGAAATGGACATAAATAGACACCACTGTCTAACAATTGCTCATATAGTATTCTGTATTGTGGAAGGATTCTCTCATATCTTATACATTTTATATGCCAGCTGCCTAGAGTTAGCTAGCAAAAGCAGTGGATAGAGTATAAGGCTTGAAGTCAGGAAGGACTCAATTTAAATTCTCTTTCAGATACTTAATAGTTCTATGACCCTAGACAGGCCATTTAACCACTGTTTGCCTTAGTTTCTTCAATTGTAAAATGGAAATAACAATAGCATCTACCTTCCAGGGTTATTGTGAGGATAAAATGACATAATATTTTAAAGTCCTTTGAAAACCTTAACTCACTAGAGTCCATCATCATCATTATTAGGGAAAATGGATTTAGGGAAATGGAATTGCTGACAGCCACTTTGGAAGATCTTTCTAAGTCATTCCTGAAGTAATTCCAGGCTCAGGAAACATTAGAGTCTTGTACTTGTAATCTAGAAGATCTGAGGTCAAATCACATCTCTCAGTCCTTAGTGGTTGTGTGGCTATAATCAAATCACTTTAACCTCATTGAGTTTTCAGTTTCCTCATCTGTAAAATGGGAGGGCTGGACTTGCTAAGCTCTAAGGCTCCTTCCAGATCTCACTGTATTCTCTGTTCCCTTATGTTGATACTATGTCACTTTAAGCTTATTAAAGCTCAGGTTTTTTTTTTTTTTACCTATAAAGGTGGAATTAATAAAACTTGTAGTACCTAGGCTACTTGGTTATTATAAGTTTTAGAAGACATATATATCAAGATAAATCTTGAAGTGCTATACCTGTCAGTCATTATCATTATAATTAAAATATTTTTAATCACACTTTCAGTTTCCTGCATAAATGCCCTTTATGACAGATATTTGGCTCAGATGGATTATTAACCTGGAATATATATTTTCTGATTGCAGCGATGAGACTATGCACAGATGAATGCAGAATCCTGGGACACTCAGACCAATGTTGGATGCCACCACTTCCTTCCCCATCTTCTGATTATCGAAGCAACATGTTCATCCCAGGAGAAGAATTTCCATCCCAGCCACAACCCCAGCACCCTCATCAGAGTCTAGAAGAGGAATCCCAGCCCATTGATTCTAGTGAAAAAAAGAAGAGCTTTTCCACCTTTGGGAAAGACGTGCAGAATGAAGACGATACTGGGGACACATGCACGTCTTCTTTGCTCTCTGAAATGAGCAGTGTGTTTCAGCGCCTGTTACCTCCGTCTCTGGACACCTACACTGAGTGCAGCGAGGTGGATCGGGCCAATTCATTAGAGCGTCGAAAGGGAACTCTCCCAGCCAAGACTGTGGGTTACCCACAAGGGGTGGCAGCCTGGGCAGCCAGTACCCATTTCCAAAATCCTGCCAACACCACGGGACCCACTCTGGGGACTCACTCAAGCGTGCAGCCTTCTTCCAAATGGCTTCCTGCCATGGAAGAGATTCCTGAAAATTATGAGGAAGATGATTTTGATAATGTACTCAACCATCTCAATGATGGGAAGCATGAACTCATGGATGCCAGTGAGCTGGTGGCAGAGATTAACAAGCTGCTACAAGATGTTCGACAGAGTTAGAGAAACTTGAAAAAAAAAGCATCTTTTTTCCATTTTTATGGAAACAAGGAAAGGGGAAAAAAAGACAGAACTGGCATTGCCAATTAGTTGCATTTATCATAAATGTGTCTGTGTATATGGAATATTAAATACTGTATTTTCATATGTACACAATGCAAGTGTGATTATCTTAATCTGTATTTTAAAAATACATTTGTACCTTATATTTATGTGTAATTTAACAAATAAATTTTATTTTTCTACTCCCATGGCAAGCATGTCTTCCCTAAGTATATAAAAACCAGCCACTATTTGATTCTGGCACATCATCTAGCCACAACAGATGAGGGTACTGCTTCCTATTACTGGTTTGTTTGTTTTGGGTTTCTGTTTTTTAAAGAAAAATAAGTGTCTTGATGCAGAATCAGCCCCACTGAAGTATTATCCAGCCCTCAGTTTCCATTGTGTTTTGAAACTGAATTCTTAGCATAATAAATGAGCAACTTTAGTGAACTTTAACTTTTTTTCTTACTATCTTCTTTTGTTTTTTCCTGTATTTCCCAACCACACTTCTTGTGCTTGGTTAGTGACTTGGACTCATGTTGGTGTAAGTGAAACCTCAACTATTGAAAGAATCCATTTGTCTCAAAGCATTCATGTTCGTTCCAAAATCAATGCCAGCACTGAGTTTCGGTCCATCCTTGCAACTAGTGAAAGGTGCTAAAGACAATGGAATCAGTCATATGCTTATTGCCTTCCTAGGCTACACTCTGGACTGACACAGAGAGCCACTTGGGTGTCTCTCCTAAGGTAGTAAATAGAACCTGATTTTTCCTGGATATGTATTCTAATCTCCTCCCACACCCCACAGTCTCTTCCCAGATACTTGAATGTTTTTCTTATTTGCCAAATTGTTTGTTATGATGGCCACTGTTAATTCCCCCATCCCTGTGCATGATTTCATTATAACTTTTATTCTTAGCATAAGAAAGTTTCTTAAGTCACATTTTTATGTTGTTCTTGTTGGTCTATTTTTGCTTTGTTGTGTTTTAAGCTATGCCTCCTCCTTTATTTATTGTGAAGTTTTATTTGGAATCCTGAATGCCTTGGTAAATGGGTACACTATTACGGTTAGCCCTGCACTGCTCTCATTTATTACTGAACTACTATTAATGTCATTTCTATGAATAAAAATGTCATTCTTGTACTACCCAGTAACTTTGACTGTCAATGGAAATAAATGGAAAATGAAAACAAAGCTAAAATATTGTCCCTAATTTAGACCTTTCTCCCTATGTTTGTTCTGGAGACATCCACTCTTTGGAAGGTTTAAGTCAGCGCAAGCAGAGGGCTGATGGGGTGGGGTAGGTTGGCTTCAAGAAGTTCAGGAACTCTGAAAATCAGAAACAAACCAAAAATTAACCTAAATGTTATCTATTAATCATTTCAGCAACACTATGAGTTGGGGGAGACCAGAAAATAGCAAACTACTGCCCATCTAGTTTTTTAAAATGATTTGAACCTTTAAATAAACTTGAGATAAAGATCTCAAGAGAACAGCATAGCACAGGAGAGGGGTAGAGGTGTCTTAGTGAAAAGAAGACTTGGATTCATGTCCTGACTGGGTATCTATGGCCAAGTCACAATGTAAATAAAAGCCCCACTGCTTCAGTGGAGGGAGCTGTAGAAATCACAAGGCTGGAGACCTTTTCTTACTCCCCAACCACCAATAAAATGGACCTAAGAGAAAAATAAAATGAAAATAGATTACATTTATTAAGCTCTCTCCTAACTAAAAGTTAAAGGATTTTTAAATACCACATAATTTATCCTTCAGATTTTTCTTTATTAGAATTTCTTTTTTCAGGATCTATTTACATATCAGCCTAATACACACATATAGCATGTATGTATACATACACATGCATGTACACATTATATATTCTATATACATATAATACATATTCATGACATAGGAAGTATATAATATTACTTTTCAGTTCATATAGATAGGGACATTATTAACTAGAAAATATAATTGATTTAGCAGGGAATGGGGCCTAAATACAACTTTAAACTTGACTAGATCTTTTCATAGTTTTATAGTTGATCTCCACTCCACTCAGTTTATAGAGGGAAAGCCCTTAGGGGCTAACAGTTTTGCTTGAGTCCAAACAGACAGGTAGAAACAAACAGAACTGAAAATAGAACTTACCTAGACTGTCATACTCCTGCTGTATGGTCTACAGTATGTATGCACTGCATGTACTAGCAACAGGCAAGCTCCTCATTGTATTTTCCATTCCAGGATGAGAGATGGACATTTGGGAAGAAGTCACAATCAAGTGTGTGTGTGTGTGTGTGTGTGTGTGTCTGTATGTATGTGTGTGCATGTGTGTCTCCCCAGAAATATGGTCACCAAAATTCTAAGGCTTTTACATGATGCTTTGCCTTCTTTTGGATGATCACAGAGTCTGTGTAACAGGGCATCATTCAGAAATTTTCTTAAAAACACAAACCATCAAAAACCAGACAAAGTAACTACAGTAAATGAAGAAGTTAAGTACTAAATATCACTCATGCACACACATGTTTGTGGTATAGATACATTTCAGTATATATGCACATATACATGCATACTATAAGTATACACACACACATAGATAAATGGGATTTCGATTTAGGGAGTTCTTAAATGAGTAAATCTTTTGACACATACACATATTCTTGCTCCTTTCCCTGATAATTATGTGTGTGTTTTGTCATATGCACATCTACACTTGTGATTTCATCAGTATGATCAGGGTAGGAGATCCCTGGTGTGAGGAAGCTCACTCAACCAACACAAATGTGCAGCTGTTAAGAGGTTAAGTGACTGTGCCAGAGTCACACACCCACTATGGGTCAGAAGTGAGATTTGTACCCAATTCTTTCTGCCTCTGGATCCACTCTATCCACATCATGATGCCTTTTCTTAAACAACACAAGAGTGATCCATGTCCATATTTGCTCAAACAACTTTTTTCTCCTTTGCCTCTCCCAGCATTCTCCACTCTCTGACTTCTTTATTAATAAACTAAGTGAAACAAAAGAGGCAGTGTGGTAGAGAGGAAGATCCCTGGATTTGGAGAAAGGAGAAATAGGAGAGACCGAGCTCAAACTCAACCTCTAGAGGTGACTCTGCGCGGCCACAGGCAAGTCGCATAGCCTCTTTGATAGCAGGTAGGAAGGAAAGAAACATTTAAGTGTTTACATGTGCCAAGGGGCGTATGGAGTATTTAGGAGGACTAACATCTCTGGCATGAGGGCTTCCTGAGCCCTTTACAGGGCTGCTTATCCACCTTTGGTGTCTACCTGCCACCCAGCTCTCACCTGTGGCTCGAAAAAGCTGTAACGTTCAGTGACCACACCCTGGTAAAATTGTCTCTGCAGAAGGGCTAAATCAGGTTGAAACTGACAGCCTCAAACCCGTCGGTGAGTTAGGACAATGTCTACCCCAAACGTGAGGATTTCCCTCACCAGAATGGGTGGAAGACAACATGTTTCTTTTCTTCCCTAATGGGCATGGAGGCAGGTGTTGTGTAGCACTCAGAGACTGATCAGACCTCAAAGACACCAAGGTCATTCACTGCATCCTGGGCCATCAGCAGTCATCTTGACTTTTGTATTGCTAATGGACTTTGCTAATTCTGCAAGAGAGAGTGAAGCTGACTGCTTTGTGCCATTCTACCTCATTTAAATCCAATTCAGACACAAGTCATCATCCCATGATTTCATTGGTTTTCTTTGAAAATGAAATACTAATCACTGCACTGAGTGTTCTATAAATATAATCTCATATGATCCTCCCAACAATCCTTAGAGATAAAGGTGCTTTTATTAGGAAACTGAGGCAGATAGAGATTAAGTAATTTGTCCAGGATCACACAGATGTAAGTGTCTGAGGCTAAATTTGAATTCAGGTCTTCCTGACTATCTACTGAGCCACCTACCTGCCCCAGCATTGAGATCCATTTTCTCATCTCTGAAACAAGTGCATTAATACTTGTTCAAGATACCTCACAGGGTCATTGAAAGGATGAAAAGAGGAAATGTATGCAGAGGGCACCATGTCCTATAGAGAGCACCACCTTTGTTCCACCAAAAATGGCTGCTTGGGTGAGTCCAGGCTACCAAACTTTCAGACTTCCCTGACCTCCTTCAAGTCCCAGATTAAGTCCCATCTTCACCAATAAGTCTTCCCCAGTCCTTCTAAATTCTAGTGCCTTCCCTCTGTTAATTATTTCCTACTTACCCTGGATATCACCTGTTTATACCTAAGTGTTTACAAATTGAAATCTTAGAGGGTAGGGGCTTTCTCTTGCTAATCAGGAGAAGACCTGTGCAACTTTTCCTCTTTCTAATGTCATAATTATGAAGACAGACGTACAATACTACTTACCTCCAAGATCTAAAAACAACAGCAAAAATTTCTCATCTTTCTACAGAGCTTTAAGGCTGACAAAGCACTTTTCTCCTTCAATGCACTTTGGATTAGCTGGGGGAAATAACTTCATCCCCATTCTTAACAGTGAAGAAAATTAGTTTCAGAGAGATTAAACAACCACCCTTGGTCAAAAAGGGAGTACTTGTCAGAAATGGGACTTCAAGTTCAATTGTTCTCCACCCTACAGAGAATCATTTTATTGGATTTATTTTTAGGCAGATAATGTACCCTAGTTTACCCATGAGGTAGAAGAAGACAGCTGTTCGTTTTCCAGTTACTGTAACTTTCCAGGCTAATTTTTCATTGTTCCCCTTCCCTTCCCATAATCTGCATTCCAGTTTTATCTAGCTTCCTTGTCCTTGGAATTCAGTGTTCCATCTTCTGCTCACTACCATTCACTCCTCATATCCAATCTATCGTCAAGGGCTTCAACATGTCTCAAATACACCTCTTCTTTCCTCTGGTGCAGGCCATTACCCCCTCACGTTTGGACTATTGCAATAGCCACCTGGTTGTACTGCTTGCTACAAAGCACTTTCTATTTCAAGCCATCCTGTCTTCAGCTGCCAAAGTGATTTCCCTAAAACTCAGGTGGACAATGGCATCTCCCTACTCAGTAAATTCCAGGGGCTCCCTATCACCTCCAGAATGAAATGCAGAATCCTCTGTTTGGTATTCAAGGCCCTTTATGGCCTATTCCCTACCCACTTTTCCATTTTCCTTACACCTTCCACCCTCATGGACTCTGTGGATGTGGGTTACTTGGATCCCGTGACACTTAGCTTGACTCATTTTCTCTGGCTATTTCCTGTGTCTGGAATGTTATTCCTTCTCATCTCCACTTTGTGACTTCCCTGGCTTTCTTCAGCTCCCAGTTTAAGCCTGTCTTCACCAAGAAGCCTTTCCCAATCCTTCTTAATTGTGATGCCTTCCCTCTATTAATTACTTCCTACTGACACTGTACCACCTATTCGTATGTAATTGTTTCTGAACTGTCTCTCCCATTAGATTGTGAGATCTGAGAGGGTGGCAGCCTTCTTTTACCTTTCTTTGCATCCATAGTACTTGGAACAGTGCCTGGTTTATTTGAGGACTGACTGTCTCCAAACTTCTGCGCAGGTTGATTGATTCCCATGCCTGGAATGAGCTTCCTCCTCATCTTGACCTTTTAGAATCCATCACTGCCTTTCAGTTGCAGCTTGGAGTTCCCCTCATATAAGATTTCTTGATCTTCCTGGTTTTTAAGGTTCCCAACTTTCTCCAAACAACCACGAATATCCTCTGCACATACAATGCTATGATTCATCTTTGTACATCCAGTTTGTTTGTTTAAGGCCAGTGCTTCTAAATGAGTATTCGTTGGATTGGATTGGACTGCATTCCACTGCATTTTTCTTTGAAGTCACAAGTCATTGGTCAGGAAGCTATAGGACAATTTCAGGTTACTATGGGACAGGTGCATGTAGTGGAGAAGGACTACTGCATTGCAAGAAGAGTAGTGAAAGATTTAAGGATCTTGTTAGCCTCTGATTTTGGAAATCAAAAGATCCTATTTTAAGTACTGATCCTGCCAATAACAAGTTATGTGACGTTGGCCAAATCCTTCTGACCTATCTTGCCTTTGGTTTCCACATCTGCAAGGTTAACAGTCTTACACCAAATATTCCACAGGAATCCTTGCAATTCTTGTGTTCAATAAGCTTCTGGTGATTTTATTTCCTTCTCCCCAACAATATGGTACATTTGCTCTTTTCAGGGGCCATTGTAAGCTTCTTTCAGTATCCTCCCCTTCCCATGGTACTCAGTATAGAGTTGGCTATGTAGCAGGTGTTCAATAGATTTTGAATTAAATTACACAATTGCAACTGTTCACTCTGAAAAGTGGAGTTAAATAAAACAATATTTTTAAAAGGAAAAGCTAAAATAGATGGAAGTCAGGCAGAGAGGAAGGAAGAAAGGAAAGAAGGGAGGGAATGGAAGGAAGAAAGGAAGGAAAAAATGTGAAAGAAAGAAAGAAGGAGAGAAGAATTATGTGCCAGGCTCACTGTGCTAAGAGCTTTACCGATACTACCACTCTTTATTTTTTTTACTCATAAAGCCCTATGAGACAGATGCTATTATTATCCTCATTTCATAGTTGAGGGAACTGAGGTAGAGATTAAATGACTTGCCCAAGATCACCCTACTTATAATTATCTGAGGGCAGATTTGAACTCGTCTTTCTGAATCTAGATCCAGTGCTCTAAGCTGATAGATACTGTTATGCAAGTGCATTATTCTGAAAGTTAGGCACAGAGGCAGATTTGGGCTATTTAAAGGAAAACCTTTCTAATAATGTTGACTACCCCTAAGAAGGAGCAGTCTACCGCCAAAGGGAGGGAACTTCACTTGAAGTATTCAAGAAAAAGCTGGCTAACCAATTGTTAGAGAACATTTTTGTTTGGTTTTGGATGCATTGAGATTTTTCTGATTCGGTAATTCTGAGTAAATACAAAACCACACAAGCATTATTAATTTCTCTAAGTTATCAAGGATATTTGTACACTGAAAAAGAAAACATCTTATAAATGGTACTCAAAGGGTCTCTAAGAACCATCCACAGTCTATTAGAGAATAGTTGAGAGAATGGAGCAGGAGTGACATTAATATAAATGTGCCACTTGTAGACTTAGATCTGGATAATAAATATTTACTCTATGTGATAGTCACATCTTTTAATATGTTGTGCCCATATAAAATTACAAGGTGGCCATTATTTGAATATAACTATTTCATGAGTTACTATGGTAAGTGAAATATTACTCCTATGAGCCAAATTCCTTGGGAATTACAATAAAATAGAGTGTAATTAAAATAATTCTTTAATGTAAACAAAACATTATAACTCCTTTATAAAAAGGACTCCCCCTAGTCTTTCCTCAAACTATAGTGATTATTAAATGTCAAAATTCACAGTAAGTATAACCTGAGCAAAAGCAGAATTGGAAGATTCAACTTTGAAGAATGACTTTACCTTTACCCTAATTCTTTGTCTACGTGCAAAATACTGGATATTTTAAAAGAAAAAACAAATATCCAAATGGCTAACCCTTCTTAAGTCTTTTTTCCCCTACTTAGCTTTATGTAAAATGTTTAAATTCCACAGGAAATATCTGTATGTCCCATTTCCTTTACAACTCACAACTGGTAAGGAAACGTATTTTTTCAAAGTCTAGAAATCTTTCAAATCTTCTATCTTATGGATTTTTTTAAAAAATTGGAAATATGCCAGTAGTAATATGAGACAGAAGAGATAATAAATCTACTTAAGAAAATACAACTTTCATGTTTGAACCATGGGTGAATAAAGTGTGATTATATGAATAAGGACATGATTTTCAAAGACTTAAATAGTTAGGTCAGATCTGCACCTTAATAGGAAGAGGAAAAGAAAGAAATTAACTTGTCTGTTAACAAAATTTAATAGATTTTACTTTGATTTTCTGGGTATGTAAGATTAAAGTTTTTTTTTTGGAAACCTAAGTCAGCAAGATTGCCTTGTCTGCTTTGGTTGACCAGTAGTGTAGATCAAATGAAATATACATGTTTTTGAGATTAATTCTCTTTAAGGAACACAATTCAACTTTGTCCTTGTCTTACTACTGACTTCCATTTGAGTTGAAAGCTCTCAGGTGTCTGAAAATAGGTTTTTGTCCTATTCCTTTGATAAAAATTTCATGAGTATGAGTATTTTCTAGAAGGGTTTACTTGTTCTTTTCTTTCTCCATTAATTTCCACTCCCGAAAATGCTGCACTTGTTTCATTCATTTCAAAAGCAGATTTAGCCATCCAAGTCCTTATTTTCCAAGGGTCCCTCCAGTAGTGGAAAAAGGGTTTGACTTGGCGGGGTCAGCAATGAACCAGATTTAAATCCTGATTCTGATTGGTTGCATGACCACAGGTTAGCCTCAAGTTATCTGAGTCTCAATTTCCACATCTATAAAATGGGGATAAGATTAACTCTATGATAAACTTATAGTGAATATCAAATCAGATGGCATATATAAATTTCTTTGCAAACCATAAAAATACCATGATGAAGTCACCTATTTTTAATCTATCAAGTCAATGGTGAGGGCAGCATAGTATGTCAAAGTCAGGAATACCTGAGGTCAAGTACCGTCTCTGATGGACTGTGTGAAACTAGGCAAATTCCCTAACCTTTCAGACAACTCCAAAGCTCTAAGTCATGGTAAAGATACTGATCTGCACCAGTGGGAGGAGTTTCCTCATCCAGTCTTTTCCCTATACCCTTGCAATCATAGATGTGTACAGTGGAAACACCCATTGGGCAGTGACCTTTCTGTGGACAGATCTTTGCCACACTGACAAACTTTAACTACCAAAATGCTAACACCTTTTAATTTAAAGGAAAACTCTCATTTTTTGTCTTCTTTTTCTTCTTTCTCACTCCATCTAAATGGGTCCTAGCATTCTGATTTAAATACCACTAAACTTCCGGTGGAATCAATAGGAGAAGAAACAAGTGCTCCAGAATAGAAGATTTGGATTCTTACCTTTACAGTACAATTAGAACTGAGAAACTGCATTCAGACAAGAATTAGTATAATCCCAACGTCAGGAGCTTTTTGAATTCAGTCACTTAAATCATTTGATTGTATATCCCCGTCACTTTCTCTGTTTACAACCTATAATTCAATCAACATTTTCTTGGAATGCACCCAAACTTGAATTTGATTTATTAGCCTATTAGCATATGAAAAGCTATTCTTCAATTAAAAACATATTTTCTAATTGAGATAGTGGAATTTAAAACTGTGCATCTTGTTTGCTAATGACATTGTAGTAAAAAGTGCAAAATGACTAAACATGACAAGTAGTTATTCTACATGCTTCCCTTATCTGGAGAAATCATTTGCACAACCTGCCCAGGACCATTAGAGTTCGAGCAATTGGTCTAAGTACCAATGTAGCAGATTTCAGATCCCTGGCACAATGCAGGGATGTACTGATAATTTAGTCACCAAACTAGTTGCCTGGTTTCAGCATGTCTTACTGAGGATTAGTGATATGCTCTGAAGAGGTCAAGAAGAGGTTTGAGATTTTTGTAAACAAGTAAAAGAAAGTTCAAAGCATTCTACTAAGTCTCAGAAATAAAATAAAGCTTTGTCATCTTTATTGAAGTTCTGCTTGTTTTTTTTCCTTTGCTGTAATTTAAAAATTTGATCTTGTGTCATAAGACCCCAAACTACCTTGGGTGCTAAGCAGGTTCATGATGTTTAAATCATGCCTTAATATACATACACTAGCAAGGGATTCTGCATTGTCTGTTCCACTAATTCTTAGTCAGTGTGGCATTTCAGCATATCATCTGTGCCCAAATGTGAATAAGAGAAAGACTCCTCTTGAATCACAGGGCTCCAGCTTTGGTAAAATGGGGCCACTTAGGACACCAAGACCTTATTTTACCTAACTGTCCTACTTATCATTGTAGCTTAATTAGTAAGTTCCATCTCTCAGAAATAACAGGATGAGACACATTGATGGTTAGGATAAATGTATAAATAGTTTATGAAACCATTATGAATAATAAGAATAATGGTAACACTCCTTTAATGGAAAGATTTAACACTAAAAAATAGTAAAAATTATGAATAAGTATGAAAATATGAGAATGAGATTGTCCATTTTGCAATGTTTCATGAGTTTTTCTTTAAAGCCTGCATTGTCGATGTAACTATGTAGTTAAGAAAAATTTATGGTAAATTACATGAAAAAGATTGCTAGGAAGAATTATTGAAATTAACTTTTTAACTTTGACATTGCACTCTTCCTTATAATATTCCCAGCTCTGGAATTTTAAAAATCATGTTTCTTTGTTTCCTTTTACTTTTAATGCAAGCATCATTTAGCTCTTGAACTCTGTTTTTAGTTATCTTTTCAGTTTATCTGTTCCTTGGCATTTCTTCTTGATAATCTATACTTATTCCCTCCCAGTAATTTCTAAGAGTCATATTTGAGTTTTCACATTCATGTAGCTCCTTACATAGTTGACTAACTTTTTGACTTTACCATATTTTTTATTCTGGGAATCCCTTATGCCAGGGTCAATATATTTTTTCCTTAAAAAAAATTCAGATTATTTGGAATCTTTTACTCTTCTTAAGTCTTTAGATATCTAGCAAAATTCAGTGCCAATGAAAAAACTCTGTAAGCATTTTTTAAGCTCCTATTGAGTACACTGGCAATATCGAGACAAAAAAAAATTCCTTGTTACTTAGGCATAGATTATGCTGGGAAGGATATAATCTTTATGTAACTGAACAACTTTTAAATAATATTTAAACTGCATGTAGTATGCACTCAAGAAATGCTTGTTCGTGAATTCATTCTATGAAATAGACTTCAGTTTAAAAAAAACCTTGCAAAGAACCAATTACCTAAGGGATTAAAAAAACCCAGTCCTAATGGAAAGTATGTGTGTGTGTGTGTGTGTGTGTGTGTGTGCACGCACACATGAATGTTGGGGAGACACTTGGGGATATTAATATCATAGCATTTTAATTGCAATGAGGATAGCGTTAATAGTCAAAGACAGAAATGATTAAAATATCAACTTTTCTCCATGGGAAAGAAGGCATGGAATTTGAGGGCCTTACAAAGAAAATAATACTCAGATTTGTGCTTGGGCAATAGGAAAAAAAAAGCAAGAGAATTAAAGGACAATGCTGTGAATGAAAACCGTAACGCTTGGAGGAAGGCTATTCCACAGGAGAAGAAAATGGATTATGCCAAGATCTATTCTATACCATCGCTGAAAAACAAGAGGGAAGCAGCAGAAAGCTTTGAATTTCAACAATTTTTTTCATTGAAATTCAGAAGAAAAAAATAACAAAGAGGTATTGTTGCCATGTAGAACATCAAACAGGTGACTATACAAAGCAGCCTTTTAAGTGGTATGCAGCCGAAGTGATGGAGCCTGGAGAAGATAATATTTTTTTCTCCTTGTCAAATTAATGTGGTTGAAGGACAACTCCAGGCATCAAAAGAAGTCAGAGTGGGAACAGATTCATTCTTTTGTGTGTCTGATAATCTGTATAATTCACCTAACGGCAAGTCATTCTCTGTGTTTGCTTCTTTATCTCAAACCGGGTTTCATGCCCTGGTATAAGGTACATTGAGGCTGTTAAATTGGGAGTGTGTTCTTTCATCAAGCCAAAGAGATTTTCCTTGGCAAGGATGTGACAAGAATAAAGGAATGGGGGGAGGAGGGTTTTTTTTCCTAAACAAGGCCTGATGTTCCACATTATGTGTCCCAGATTGTCATTCTGAATTTGGCCTCCAAAAAAAAGGAAAAATAAAATGTCTGCAAACACTAGACAACAACATGTCTCTATGTTCCATGCATCATTCCAAGCACTGCTTATCTGATTTTCTGTCGTATAAGCCACCATCACCTACCTTCCTTGTGGAATCTTGTGAAGGAACTATCATATAGTATCATATAGAAGGAACTATGATATAGGTAAGGCTCTTGCCTCTGCCCTTTCCCCATTAGCTTTCAAAATAAGGTCATAAAACTGGCCCTTGGACCGAACTGGCCTCTGTATCCCTCAATGCAACTTCCTGGTCACTTCTGGCTATTGAAATCACATTTGGTATAACCTAATGTCAAAACCATTCCCATCTGAAAAGTTCAGAGATCTCTCCCTTTGGGTGGCTCTCTAAAGATCAGATACGTCATTAGACTCTACCTAGATAGCTAGACTTATTTCTATATGAGGGGGTCTCCTCTATAGAAGCTAGGTGCCAGTGTCCTTGTTTCACATCCTTGTAGTCTTACTAAGGATAAGCAAATGTACTTTTGTTAAATGATTCAATGAATGTCCCCTTTGATCCCAAGATCAAAGTTGAATAAATAGGGTTAGATTGTCAGTTCTACCCCTAACCAATCCCAATTTTCCTTCAAAACCTGGCAAAGTACAACTTCCCCAATGAGGCATTTCAGGATTCCCCCTTTCTTTCCTGCCAATGTCAGTTGCCCCTGTCTTAATAATATTTATAGCATTTTGTATATACTTTGTATTTACTATCTGAGTGTTGTTTCCCTAAGTAGAATGTAAGCTTTTTTAAGGCAGAGACAACTTGAGTTTTTTGCATTTGCGTCGCCTAGCATAGTGTCTTGCATGCAGGAAAGCTTTTATTAATATTTGTTGGTTTCGATTGGATGGTGAGGCACCCAACATGCAAGGGGCATAAAAATCGTCAAGTTAGAGGTCGAGTTAATAGTTATTCTCCCAGCTCACTTGTCCATCCTTTAGCTGTAGTTTAGAGGCATTAAATTGGGTTTCCTTAATAGCTCTCTTCATAAGTTGATGCAGGAGCAATCCCCTGACTTTTTTATATCTCTAAGATCACTCTAATCTAATGGTAGAGATGGAATGATAGAAGAGCGAAACAACTGTTTAATAACTCTAAAGTGGCATTCTGAATTGAAGTTACTGAAATCAAATTCATTTTGATCAAATGTATAATTCTTAATATTCTTGCTTTTCCACAAAGTCCAAAGGTAGCAGCATCTTCCATCTCCTAATGTCATTACTGTCTTCTTTATGGAGATTGGGTGAATATCTGCAATACTACTCATGACAAATGAAATCCTTGTATGATGCAAAATTCGTTTACTTTCTATTTGAAAGCTTTGCCTATCTTTCAGACTTAGTATCATACACCTGTTTAGTTCAAGAATCTTTTAACTACTTACTATGAATAAAACATTTGCCTTGCGCATTTGCTCATGGCAAATACTAGAGCCCTTCTAAGAAATACAATAATAAAAATGAAGCCATTTCTGCCTTCAACGGACTATGTTCTACTAAAAGATAAACAAGTAAACTTATATAAACACAAAACAATTGGGAGATGTAGAGAGCAGTTATAACTAAAGGAAAGGCATCAGGGAAGATTTCTCAGATGAGGTAACACCTTAGCTGAGCCTTGAAAATAAATTTAAAACTGTCAAAATAGAGTGTTTGTTATCCCCAAGAGTTCCTACTGTGCTTGATGCCAGAAAGATATTTTCAGATGATCAT
Source organism: Bettongia penicillata ogilbyi (assembly GCA_023548195.1). NCBI lineage: Eukaryota > Metazoa > Chordata > Mammalia > Diprotodontia > Potoroidae > Bettongia > Bettongia penicillata. The sequence goes on from JAJHZJ010000470.1 coordinate 3,298,813, forward strand.
GAGCTCATAAAATTGGAGCTGGAAGGGACATTAAAAGCCATCTTTTCCAACCATGAGGAAACTGAGACCTAGAGATGTGAGATAATTTACTCAGTCACATAGAGATAACAGCAGAACAGGATCTGAATAGAATTTCTCTAGTTTTGTTTCATTATTTTGTACATTTTGCATATAATTTGTTTTTACTTACAGAATCCTTGAAGGGTATGACTACTCCCACTCCATTTTCACTTGCTCATCCCAACCTGCCACTACATTGGCAGGTGTGAGATTCCAAGGTAGAAGCCAACATTGCACGGCTAGGACTCCAACTCTTACAAGTGTCCCAAGATAACCTTGTAGTTAAAGGAGAAGCTATACCATCACTACTTACCACTCTAGCTTCTAAGTCCCAGAATTAGAGAACATGATACCTGGAATAGATCTTTCACCAAAGCATACACTATCTTTTGGGCAAAGTAGGAAAGCCCAAATTTTCAGGGAAGCTCACAAGTGTAGCCTCTGATGTTCTTGGTCCTTTCAAGAATAATTTGTGCCATGCAAAGCCACTCCTCTGCTAAAAAACATTTTAATCAGTGTTTCCCAATGGGAAAGTCTGTTTCTCTTCTGCTATTCGGCTGATGATGAAGGAGTGCCAGTTATATTATAATAGTGGCAAAAGATTCCCTTAATCTACAGAACTATATAGTTTCTCAAGGTGACTCTCTGGACAATTCTGAACATCCTAGCCAGCTCTCTGACTCACCAGGATTCTGGTTTGTCTAACCAATCCCCTTTCAGTATCTGCTTGTAACAAAACAAAGTTCAAATAAAAATCTAGTTCTTTCAGCAATAGAGATGAGCCTAGCAAGTTCTTCACTCAACAGGAATGTGTACTGTCTAATTAGCCCTCAGCTAATTAAGAGTATTCTCACAGCAAAATAGACACAAGGTCAATCTTTTCTACCTCTGTTTCTCTCCACATCACAGAGGGCTGTAGAAAATCAATAAGGTACCTCCTAGATGTTTTATCTCAAGTTGTAGATGGTGTTGGAGGGCAATAGTTCAAACAAAGAAAAAAAGGATTATCTCTTTTCCAGTCAGCAAACTTCCAGGCTTTTCTTGAGCCAATGTTCAAAGTAATGTCTCTTTTCCAATGGTTAGGTTCCCATCCAACAAAACCTAAGCATTCTTGTCAGGCAACATCTCTCCAACTAGTGTCTTCACATTTTGTTCCTCTTGGTTTCTCCCTTGCTCTTGCTATCTTCTTGACTTCTCTCCTGCTGGTTTCTGAATAGTCTCCAATGAAACCAACAATCCTTATTTATTCTTTCCATAGTCTCCATGAAGTTATTTGTTTTATCATTTTTTGAGTTATAATTGTTCAGCACTCTCACACTCTAAAAAGTGACATTCAAATGAAATTAGGGACCACGATATACTGTAGATGGACTTGTTTCTCTATAATTACACAGGTGCTGTCAGTACATTTTTTAAAAGATATGGTTCTCTATCGATTTCCTCCTAATGGTCTATCCCCTCACATTTTATTTGAGAAGCTGTTTCTTTACAAATGATTTTTATCATTTTATGTAATGCAAAATTCTTTTTCTGCATTTTCACCAACCAAATCATTCACGTTGCTCTATGGCCATCCTAATTCCTCCTCTTCTTTGTTATTTGTAAACTGGTGTGACCTAGAAAGGATTACTTATTGACTAAAGGTCACAAGATAGTAATTAAAAGAATGAGAATTCCAGCACCCTGAGTGCTCCTGTACCACTTGTAGCTGCTTCCCACCTAAATTCTGTTTCTCTATCAGTTCATGAGCTCCATTGTGTTCCGTGGCCATGCCCTGTAGCCTAGCCCAAGCTGTCTCATTTCATTACATCATGTGACTTCCACAAGTGATGTTCACCCTGAATCCCCAAACCAGCTATTAGTCCAGTCTATTAATTGGCAGCTAGGTGGCATCAGACCTAGAGTCAGTAAACTCATCTTCCTGAGTTCAAATTCAGCCTCAGACACTGAGACTCTGGGTAAATCACCTAACCCTGTTTGCTTCAGTTCCCTACCTATAAAATGAGCTGGAGAAAGAAATGGCAAACCACTCCAATATCTCTGCCAAGAAAACCCAAATGGGGTTATGAAGTCAGAAACAACTAGATCACAACAACAAATTTTACTGATCTGAGAAAGTTTAAAGAGTTTTCCAAAGTACTAAAGAAATTAGCTGGGCTACTGAAACTGATGCCTACTAAATTACATACCAGAGTGCAAAGAGAACTGTATTTGGAGTCAAAAGATATGTATTCAATTCTGATTTTGCCGCTTACCACCAGTGTGACCTTCGGAAATTAATTTCATCCATGGAAGTCTAAACACCTTTAATAAATGCCTGTAAAATAAAGGAGTTAGAGTAGATGATTTCCGAGGTTCTGTCCAGTATATATGGTCCTATAATGCTATAAATCTTTTATTTTTCCTATGACAAAAATGTTTATACCTCATTGGAAAGAGAAATGAGAGCCTTCAAGTACATGAAAAAATAGCTTAATGTTTTGATGTAAGTGTAAAAAAGTTTCATTAATCTTTCTGTCCAATAGTTGTATACACAAGGAAAGCAAATATCATTAAATACTGACCTTGGTTTAGAATCCTCATCAGCTCTAGGTTTTTTGGGCAGGGGGAGGGGTTAACAACTTTCCCACATATGAGTATTTTATCTTGCTTCTTTTGGTCTAGGATGTAAAGATTGCCCCTCCCTCCTCAAAAATAATTATCTCCCAATCTGTGTTAAGTTTTCACCATACTTCTGAAACTTGAGCCTAGATATAGAACTCAGTCACAGATGAGCAATTTTTCAGGTATACTTTTCTCTGTTGCCCTATTTCCTACTTAAAAGTCTTCCATCTATAGTTCTTAAAAGTTCATGGTTTTTGTTTTATCAGTAACTTTCCCACTGACAAAACACCAGTCAAAAAGGCTTGACTCTGTGCTGATAGACTGATATCTTTAACATTCCCTTAAGAGAAATGTTAAGGGAGAAGGCCACAGAATTGTAACAAAAAGAGGTTTTCCTTCATTAAGTTCTGAGATCTATTGCCTTATCTTTTGTTTTTCTTTCCAGATAAGGGGACAAAATAACTAAAGGCTTTTGCAAGAAACTATTTGGGAGAAATAATGATATTTTCCATTTGTATGACCTAACAGTATTGCAATGTAACTTCATGTCCATTAATCTAATTTTATTCTCACATGAGTGCTGCTGAAAAATAGATAACAGATTGATTGTGGAGCTTAGGGTTGGGAAAACTTGAGTTCAAATTTCTCCTTAGACACTTACAAACTGAACGGCCCCAGGATGTCATTTAACCTCTATAAGCCTCAGTTTCCTCATCTGAAAATGGGGATATTAACACCTGTAGTACCTACTACAGAGTTGTATGAGGTTCAAATATGATAGTTTATATAAAGCACTTGACAAATGTTATATATACATATATGCACACACATATATGTATATATACACACATACATACTTGCACACACATGTCTCTGTAATATATATGTGCTAGATATTCTTTTAATGAAAGTATTCTTGCCCCCATTTTACAAATAAGGAAATTGGGATTCATAGATTTAATGAATAGTAACAGGAAACATTCAAGGTCACATGGCTAGTAAGTGGTAGAGCAGGAGATGAATCCAGTTGTTATTGTAGGTATTTTAAAGGAATAATAATTATTTTAAAAAGATAAATTAGCAGTTTTTTTCTGATTCTATTTCCAGGGGATTAGTTTATTTAAAATTGTTACTGTAGAATTATAGATTTAGAGTTCATGTAAAATTAGACGTCAACTAGTCATACATGAGGAATTTGATTCTAAGAGGTAGAGGTGAGGAGAGGGTGCATTCCAGATTTGAGGGGGGTGGGAGGCAATGCAACGAATTAGAAGTAGAATATAAAATGTCAGATTCAAGAGACAACAAGTAGGACACTATGGCTACAAAGAGCAATAATGTTCATAAACTTGAAAAATAGGATGGAGTTAGACTGCAAAGGGCTTCAAATGTCCAACTGAGTAGTTTGTATTTACCCCCTAGGTAATAGGGAGTCATTTAAGGTTCTTGTTCAGGAGACTGGCATGGTTAGAAAAAGATACAATACTGAGGTGAAAAAAAATAGTTTTCTTGTCAGTGCTGCTGCTATTTTGACCAGATCATCTCAATCCTGTTAAAAATGAACAAAAATAACTTGTACTTTTTACAGTGCTCAGAGTGCACAAACAGAAATGTAAGAAAAGAAAAAAGGAAAGCAGACATTGCATTATAGAGCCTGAACTCCTTTGAGAGGCATGCGATATAAGGTGCCGAAACAGACATGAGGAAAACTTTCATATTTTAAAAGTTGCGATTTGATTATTCAGTTACTTTCCAGAAAACGTCATGAATGAAAAAAATAAAAAAAAAATAAAAAAAAAGAACTCAGAATATTTGCACCAGAGTTTTGAGAAAGGACAAAATATCTCTTCTATATTTTTATCTGCAAATAACAAAGATTGAGTGAAATGTGTGTTTTTCCCTCTGGCTCTGAAGCCTTACTATTTTTGAAATGAAATTCCATTAAACCACTGGAACTGACGCCAGGCCATGTGGCAGAGCAATTCAAGACTGAGTAATTTTTGAGGTTTTCTATACTACTACTCCCACCCCCATCTTCCAGTTGAGGGAATGAAATGGCATGGATAGACTGAGATAAATTCAAGTTTGTTTTTGTCTTTCCCTTTGGCAACATGTTCTGAAAATATATTTCTTCTTTTTCTTTTTTAATGGAGAAAACTCTTTTAGTTCCAAGACTCCCTTTTCCCTTAACTTAGACTGCTTGCCAATATCCCATTTTTTAATGAATAGTTTAAGGCTTCTGGAGTCCCAGAGTAAAGCACAAAGAGATATTGCTAGACTGTAGACCTCTGTGCCCTACAAATATGATTACTTAAAAGGAATCTCTGAAGACCTCTGGTATACATAGATTATTGCTGTTTGCCCTTTGTTTTGCGACAGGACCAGTGTCATAGAATAATACTTTGACTTGGGTGTGAATTAAATTTAAGTGAGGCAGAGTTACACAAAGTTACCAGCCTCACTCCCTTTTCTAGTAATCAAAATTCAGTGGGAAGATGAAAGTCAGGATGCGTCACCATGGCCTGGTATACAATGGATGACCTTCTACATTTAATGAAGCTCTAAGTGCCCCAAAGAACCCACTTCAGTTGCCTTCATGGCTGTTGGAACAAATTGTTTTCATCTACCCATTCCACTGGGGAAAGTCTTCACATATTTGAGATAGATATCCCCCTAACTCATCACTGGATTTGAGGCCCATGGGCTCTGCTTTTAGCCTATCTGATGAAATGGTTTCCTGGAATGTGGTCACTAGGCATGCAACAGCTTCTTGGAACCAGAAGGATGAATACCCTACACACACACACACACACACACACACACACACACACACACACACACACTCACCACAATCACTTGGATGAGATGTGGAAATCTCTTGGTTTAGCTGAGTTAATCCACTTGCAACAGGGGAGCTCCTTCAATCTGTATTGTTTAGTATACGTTATACATACATACATTTTTTTCTGATTTTCGTTTTGTGTTTGATTTACATAAATGGGTTCCTTTGCTATAGTGATGTGCGCTCATTGTTGAACTGGCACTTGTTGGGAAGAGAGAGAAGCCTTGGATATAAAACTTGGGATCTTCCTTTTCCCTTTTAGAAAGAGCAATCAGAATTTTATCCTGACCTAAATATCACATCCCCTAGATTAATACTATGAAAGGAAGCAGAAAGATAGAATTCTCCCTTCCAGTACTTCTCTCTGAGGAGAACAGAACAGCCAAGCTTTTGGCTCTAACCTTCTCTTCCCCACCTGGTAGGAATTACAGTGTTTCTTAAAGAAGGGTGGGAGGAGGAGACAAAACAGATGTATCTATTCTGCCTCCCAGTCACACACTGAGACAGCCTTGCTACATGTGGTTATGGCTTTGCTACACGTGTATTTTAAAAACCTTTTTCTGAGGAGTTCATAGCCTTAACTACATGCCAAAGAGATCTATGACACATAAAAAAAGAGGGATAAAATTTAACAATCCCCGTTAACTAGTGGGATACTGCATATACAAAGAAATGTAAATAAATCTTGAATTTATCTATGTATGCAAGTTATACTGCTAAAAACTGGGACAATGAATACAAAAAAAAAAAGAGACAGTCCTTGTTTTCAAGGAGCTCAAAATCCAATGGGGGAGATAACAAGCAAGTGCAAGCTATATGTTGTTCTTTCATTTTCAGTCAGGTCTGACCATTCATGACTGCATTTTGGTGCTTTCTTGACAAAGATACTGGAGTGGTTTGCCATTTTCTTCCCCAGCTCATTTGACAGAAAAGGAAACTGGGGCAAATAGAGTTAAGTGACTTGGCGAGAGTCACACAGCAAGGAAGAGTCTGAGGCCAGATCTGAACTCAGGAAGATGAGTCTTCCTAATGTGCTCTGTACACTGCATCACTTAGCCACTCCGTGTGATAAATAAATGATATTTATCATTATTATACCTATCATATAGTACCATCTGTAATAGTAATCTGTACTTGTGTCTTATCTGTCAGCAAGGTGCTTACTAGAGTATTTGTGAAATATAGACTGAAGCCACTTTCATACTTATGGATAAAGTAATTGGCAGGTGAATCAGCCACAGGTGAAAACCATGATGCAGAGAGATCTGAAGAATTTGCTTCACAAAAGTCCCCACAGAATTCTTCCTATGAGCCCATTTGTTTTTATCAGCTAGGTTACCACAGGTTTTCTTCCTGGCCCTTATGTGTGTGTGTATCTCTTCTTTCACAGGCAGTTCTTTAGACCCTTATAGAGTACTCAACTATTCCATTATAGTTTTTTATAATCTTTTTATAATAATTTAACCACTTTATGTAGATATGACACAAATATTTACAAAGGATGATAGATTGAAATAAAGAAGAAAGAACAAAAAATAGAGACATAATTCCCTCCCCACCACACAGACACACAAGCACACACACACACACACACACACACACATGCATGCTCAAGTGAACAGATATATACACTTGCTGTTTCTTATCTTGAGTTGGTAGATTTTGTGCAGATTTCAGATCTCTCTCTTTCTCTTTTCTCTTTTTCTCTCTCCTTTCTCTTTCTGACCCTTCTCTGTCTATCTCTTTTTCTGTAACTCTGTTTTTCTCTTTATCTCTGTCTCTCTGTCCTTTCCCCACCTAAGATTTGAGAGGTTGACTCTTTTTCTGCCTAAGCAACTACTTCAAAGCACCCTAATAAAAATGGTCCCATGGGGCCCTGGAAAAGGTATCTTTATTGCTTTCTCTGATCTTTCAGAGGTGCTTAATTATAATTTTACTTTTTTTCCTTAATATTATATGTGAATAGTATGGATATATGTGGACATCTGTAGGTATATGGATGTGAATTTTTCCTACCGCTCATAAACTTTAACTGTTTATATCTTGCTGTATAACTCTACTTGGACAGGGTGTATGGGCTTTACCAAGTTCTTCATGTGAAATGTTAATTCTTATTTCTTACATGGAGTGGGGGTGATGTGAAATCACACTAGAGAGGTAGATGACAACCAATACTGTGGAAGACTTTATTTAAGGGGTTCTCAAAGTCTCTTCCTAGCTCTACCATTTAATGATCTATTAGCTAAAATGAATTTCTCAACCCCAATGACTATTAGATATTTGGGGAACATGTAAGGTCAAAGAGCAAAAAAATTCAAGGAAGTGTCCAGGGATTATCTGTAATAGAAGGCCTTGAATCCATGTTATATGAGCAGCAGCTTTAGGAATTAGGTATGTTTAGCCTAGACTTTGAAGAGGAAAAGGGACAAGTTGAAATGAGATTGAGATAAAGAAGATAAAACATGGTTATTATGAGGAAGAAATGGGATAATGTACATATGATGTAAACTTGAAAGTATTATATAAATGGCAGCTGATCAGGTAAGTGATGCATTAGATACTTATAAACTTGTGAACCTGGGCAAGCCACTTAACCCTGTTTGCCTCAGTTTTCCTTATCTGTAAAATGAGCTGGAGAAAATCATGGCAAAACACCCTGGCGTCTTTGTCAAGAAAAGCCCAAATATCATGAAGAATCAGTCACAACAGAACAGCAGTAGTAATCACTAGCTATAGTTATCAGTTATTATTATTACATTGGGGGACGTGATAGATTTTTTTAAGTATTTGAAAGTCTATGCGGTAGAAAAAGGGATACACTTGTTCAGCTTAGCCTCAGAGGGAAGAAAATGGTGCCATGAGTAAACATTGTGAAAAGGTAGATTTAATATTAGTGTAAAAGGGAGGTATGGTGGAAAGACCTGTCTTGGTAGGTAGTGTAGTAGATGCTCTGTCTCTAGAGGTGTTCAAGGAAGGGCACAGGAGATGACTTACTGGCTATATTGTGGAGTGCATTTCTGTTTAGGTATGGTTTCCATTAAATGTCCTCAGAGATCCCTTTCAATAATATAGTTTTGTGATCCTATAATGCTCGAAGAATGAATGGTGGCACTTGGGAAAATAACAGGTCTAGAGTCAGCTCTTGAATATACAAACACAGACTCGGTTGGTTTTTTCTCCTCTCTTGCCCTAGGTAAAGTGGATGGTAGGGAGCAGAGAGCATTCAATTTCACAGACTAGTAACCGAATCTGCTAAATGCTTTAGATTAAATTGGCATATATAGCTGTCAGTGAGCCCAATTTTAACACAGAGTCTGGGGGATATTTGTTTGGCCCACAAAACCACCACGGAGCTGTTCCTAGTTCAGTAAGTCAGCAATAATGTGCAGGAAAGCATATGTCTGTGAAGTGATGCTGGAGGTCTGAATGTGATGTAGTTAAGGCCCTTGGAGAACCCTGGAACAAAATGTTGCCTTCATCCAAAGTCCCACCACCCTTAAATAAAAAAGATCACCTAACATTTGGAAACGTGTTTCTAAACTTTTCAAAGCTCAGTTTTCTGTCACAAACTAAAATCACTCTGCTAGCAGAAACAATTTGTAGCTTGAACTTGGATTCTTGAACGGTGAATATAATGTATATTTCAAAAGGCAAGCTGGACTGACACTCTGAGCAGGAGGATACTTTAATTGCTAAGCTTTTTATATTGCCTTTCTGAATATTCTGAAGACTGTTTCATGGATAGGGATCACTATCTCTATTTGCAAATGTTCTAAGAAAGACTGAGTGCATGGAAACCAGTCTTTTCTTCCCTTGGGAAAGGTGATTCTTTCATTGCCCTTTGTGCAGACTATTTGCAGGACTTGTTTGTGGCATGTAAGCAGGCATATGCAAGAGAACAACCATCAGGGAGCCTATAAAGATGGCACAAAGAAACCAGCATAGCAGAGGGAACAGCTAATCGATAAGCTTACTGAAGTAGGGCATTCTGTTAAGCCCCAGGACATACAAGGGAGGGAAAAGCAAGCAATCCAAAACCATCCTTTCCCTGGAGGAACTCACAGTCAGAAGGAGAGGAACAGAGACAGGCATAAACACAGAATGACAGAGAGACACAGAAAATGGAGATATTGAGATGGAGACCGTGACAGAGCAACAGGAGAGTCAGAGAAAGACATAGAAGTGGCAGGGGAGGGTAGAAAGAGGGAGGGGGAAAGAGAGAGAGAGAGGGAGGGAGGGAGGGACAGGGAGGGAGGGAGAGAGAGAGGGAGAGAGAGAGAGAGAGAGAGGGAGGGAGAGAGAGGGAGAGGGAGGGAGGGAGGGAGAGAGAGGGAGGGAGGGAGAGAGAGGGAGAGAATGAGACCGAAGAGATGGAGCTAGGGGACAAAGCTATGACTTTTCATGGATGATTTTGTCTTTGAATCCAAATGTTAGAAAAAGGGCACTATACCAATCCAGTCTGTGGTCGTAAAAAAAAAAATCTGATCAAAATTTCATTCCTGTGGCTCCCCTTTCCTCCCCTTATTCTACCTGTTTCTAGAGTTTAATTTTATTATTTCCTTTCTTTTGATCTTTCTCAGCTCAAACAACATTGTAGGGTCTAATTTACCTTCCTAACACTATTGTCTTGACTTCAGTGACATACATTTCTAATACCACTTTTCCAGTATACATTTTTATTCAGCTCTCTTCCTTACTCCTTTCATCCTCAAGAATATTTTAGAATCTAGTCCCAAGAATGTTAATTATTGACAGGGGCATCAAAGTACAGTAGGAAGCACTCTGTAATCTAAGTTGACTGTGGGTGGTGGTGTCTGTCCCTGTCATTTGCCTTTTCCTTCATGATTTGTACATTTGATGTAATGCCGTCTTTCCTTTGAAACTATGACCTCTTTCTAGTCGTCTTTAATCTCTACCTCAGAATCCTAAATACTTCCTTGTAGTTGGGATTAGAGCTGAAAAATCATGGTCCTCACTTGAACAATCTCTTTGTTTATCCTCAACCAAAGTTTACTGTAAGGCCTCTCTCTTACCTCTCCACCTCTGGAAGAGGTGTTCTAAATTATCGAAGCTCAGTTCAGAGATAGTTAGGTGGCTCAGTGGATAGAGCCCTGACAACCAAGTCAGGAAGACTTAAATTCAAACCCAGCCTCAGACACTTAGCACCTGTGCAACCTTAAGTAAGCACTTTGACTCAGTTTGCTCAAGTGTAAAATAGTGATAAAAATAGCACCTAGCTCCCAGGGGTGTGGTTAAGGATCAAAGGAGGTAATATTTGTAAATTGCTTAGCTAAGTATCTGGCAAATAATAGGCACTATATAAATATTATTTATTATTAGTATTGATTTATTATTATTTTCTTTGCTATCCCCCCATTCCCCTCAAACATTGAGACAAATAAACTCTGTTCTGTCTAATCCAGTTGTTTATTTTTCTAGATCTTCCACACCGCTTACTACTCATCCTAACCCCAAAATAATTCTTATGTTTTATCCTATCATCTAAAATATAGATTTAATAAAGAGGGAATAAGATTTTTGTCATTGATAAATTAATTTACTTCTTCCTGTCCCCTACCTGATTTATCACCTTACATCTTTTGCATCTTAAACCTTGTAATCAAATAATGAGCTCTATGCCTTCTGACTATCCCTCATTCTTGAAATGTTCTCCCTTTTTATATTTACCCCTTAGGAGCCTTTGGTTTCCTTCAAGAATCAAGGGTTATCTTCTGCAGGGGGAGGTTGTTTTTTTCTTTAATCCCATTAAGATGCTAATGTATTCCACTCTAAGGTGACTATTTCTATCCTTTATCTACCTAGTACTTCTCTGTCTCTGATTGGCACATAGAAGGTACCGAATAAATGTTTTTTGAGTTGATTGACTGTATATGTGTCCTTTGTTATGATATGCTTGTTCATGGAGGCTTTTCTTTTTCCTGGTTGTTCCTTCTTTTCCTCTCCTCATTCAACCAATCAGCTATCTTTATCAATTACTTGGCCGATTTTTCAAAATGTCCTTGCTATAAACATGTTTCTTACTCTCAATACATTTTATTTTATTCCACAAGTTCAGTATTGTTGTCACCCTTTCCTTGAAGCAGGTAGAGTGGGGTGAGGTGGGAGATGGGGAAGCTTAGGGAGATCTAAGGACAACTCATTTAGACATTACCTTGGTGACTTTCAACACTAGAGTTGGAGTCACACTCTTCTGGGTTTCACACTTTTCTCTGTAACTGTCTTTCTCCAGTTCCTTGATTGTCCTTTGGAATGAAGGTGATGGGGAATTGGGAACTACTGGTTGCAACAGGTTTGAAGAGGTAGTCTTGGGTACCACTAAGGAGAAATGGCGGGAGGCGTCATTACTGGATCTCTTCTGCCCCTTTCTCTCATTCCTGCTGCTGTCACCTTTTTTTTCCCGTAAGTTATTAACTACTTATAACTAGTCGCACACTAGGTCCCCTTGCTTCTTCACACTATTCTCTTGAATTCTCCATACTTTCCCTGAAGCTACACTATTTCTTATTTTCTACTTTTAAACTTTGGAGTTGGTTTGGTTCACAAGGCTGAACCAACTCTTTGAGTACATTTCAACTGAGATATTAACAAGAGGTTAGTCTGAAGTTTATGACTAGTATGTTGAGTACATTTCAACTGAGATATGAACAAGAGGTTAGTCTGAAGTTTATGACTAGCATTGTTGAGTACATTTCAACTGAGATATTAACAAGAGGTTAGTCTGAAGTTTATGACTAGTATTGTTGAGTACATTTCAACTGAGATATTAACAAGATGTTAGTCTGAAGTTTATGACTAGTATTGTTGCCTCCTAGAAGGACCTCTGTTGAGGAATTGGGGTACAGGTCTCAGGTTGGGAGCATTAGAAGTAATAGTCTGAGAAGGTGCTTTTCAGTTTTGTTTTTGCTTCTGGATTACCTTTTAGTCAAGTTCTTTTAATTATTTTCTTGTTACTACTGTATGTGTTGCATTTGGGTGGCTGCTATATGTGGCCGAGGTCTGAACTTTGCCCCTTATTCTGCTATACACCAAGGATTCCTCTGAGGAATGGGGGTGGAGGACTGTTTGTTTTTTGGATATGTATGGAGCTCCTCTATTTAAAGAAGAGACAAATGTTTACAGAGTCATAAAGACTGAAATGCTGTAACAAAGGATACTTTGATATCTACTGGCAATGGTGGGAAATTAGGGAGGGCTAGTCATAGAGTCATAGATTTAGGGTTGGCAGAGATCTTAGAGGTCATCTGGTTCAAACTCATTTTTCCTCTTTTTCACAAATGAGGAAATAGTACAATGGAAATCTGTAGGGACTTCCCTGGGATCACACATGTGGGGTTTGAACCTTGTTTCTATAACCCCTCATTCCACAGTCTTTCCTTTACTTCCAGAAGCATGCTGGAGCCATCTTGGAACACTTGAAAAGAGCTGACTGTTAAATTTTCAGCTAAACATTTACACCTTGAAAATCAACAAATTCTAAGAATCAGGTCTTTATTTAGAATTTTATTAATTATGTAGAATTAAGATAGGAATGGGGAAAATGATAATACTATAGATTAACAGTGAAAAAGCATGTCATGCATAACATACTTTCCTCCCAGAAATCCAGTTTTTAAACATTTATCTGCATACCCCTCATTACAGAATACTACTTCTATCACAGATATCTGTTTATCTATCTAATTTATGTACACACATATATAAGTATCTATATATTTATATCTATGTATATATATAAAGAGAGGTGGGATAGGGTCAGAAAAATGGAGACAGAAAAGGAATGATGAACAAACAGAAGGCAGTATGTATTTTTTTCTTTTTTCTTGTTTTCTGTTGCTGATGTTTCTTATTTGGGGGGTCGGTGATTTTCTCTCTTTTTTCTTTCCTTTTTTTTTTGGAGAGCAATTTAGAGTACATTTGCATGTGATTTCTCTTTACTTTGGATTAAAAGTATTAGAAACTCATGTTGATAATGTTTTGGTTTTTTGCCTGTTTGTTTGTTTTATGTAAAAATGAATTCCAAAGCTCCTATTCCAGCACTGAAGAGTTAGTATAACTCTGGGAAAGCTACCTTTATTTTTCTTCCTTGTCATTCCAGGGATACATTAACTGCAAACTGCAGTTTCTACTTCTCTTTGCAATGGCGTACACTATACATTTGTTTGTTTCTCCTATGTGGAACCTTTGGCTGTTGCTTTTCAATCATTTCAGTCACACCCAACTTCATGACCCCATTTGGGGTTTTCTTGGTAAAGATATGCGAGCAGTTTTCCATTTCTGTTTTTAGCTCATTTTTCAGATGAGGAAACTGAGGTAAACAGGGTTAAGTGACTCGACCAGGATCACACAGCTGGTAAGTGTACAAGGCCAGATTTGAATTTCCAAAGAAAAATCTCTCTGACTCAGGATCTAGCACTTTATCCACTGAGTCATCTACCTGCCTTATTGTAAAACGTAGACCTGTTCTTTTTCTTCTGTATGCAGGTCTTCTTTGCTGCTTATGATGTGTGTACTTTTACTATTGGAATTTTGTGAAGCTAAGTTCCTACTGCAAATCAGTCATCTCATTGACTAATTTGCATGTTGATGAACAATCTTAGTTTTTAAGCAGAAATTCCCCCAAACAATATCAGAGTTTAAACTTAATAATTCTATACTTCCTGTAACAAGGAAAAACCCATGTTAGGATGAGTTTTTATTGGGCGCACTCTGCCAAAATGAATTTTTGCCAAAGCTAAAAATCACTGCTTCCTGAGACTTATGTGAAAGCACACATCCATGAAAGCAAGCCTGCTAAAACTAAAACACCTATACATATTTGTGTGTGTGTACACATATATACACATACATTTATACATGTGTGTAAGTATACAAGACATTTAAACATTATCATATATACACATGTGTATCTGATATTTACATTGGGCTTATTTGCCAGTAACTTTACATATGATAATCACTTGGGCCTCATGAGAAACCTAGGAGAAAAATGCTACAGGTATTACCTACCTTCTGACAAAGGAAGACTGGGACTCAAAGAACTAAGTGACTTTCTTGTTTTCATACAGCCAATGTTTAGTAGAGGTTAGATTTGAACCTTGCTCTTCTTGAATCTAAATTCAACATTCTAATGTTCTATCTGCTCCGCCATTCTGCCTTTCAGTAAAGTGGGCTTACATATATGTATGCATAGAGCTTATAGAAAATATGTATGTATAATATAGACATATTATGAATATATAATGAATATAAGTGTATATATATTATGTGGGTACATACAGGATGTCCCAGAAGTCTGAGTGAAGACTGTAAGCTTATAAGACACACACACACACACACATACACATACTTATACCTACACATGTATATTCATGTAAGCCTTAAATATACATATACATATGTATCTGAGTGATAAAGTTGGATGCAAATCTGGTATATATTAACTTGATTTATAATAAAAAAACTTTTCTGACCCTTTGTAGATATAGATTAAGCTAAAAAAATGGCTCATAGAATGCCAGGGACCTATATGGCACATTTAAACAGCAGGGAGAGCTTTATGAGGCGTGAAACCAAAACAGAAAGGAGAAATCTCAGGTTTCTCCACCACATAGCTAAGGGTCCTGGTTTTCTGTAAACTAAGAACAGATCTCTCTCCACCAGCCATGGATACTTCTTTTATCTGAGATATTTGTTTCAGTACAAAAAGATAAAAAAGAGAGGCTTCCTTTAAATGTGTGAATACATTTTAAGTACCTTAAATGCCAAGGGTCTACTGATACACTAGACTTGGTTCTATAACAACATAAGAACAAATACTTTTTAAAGGAAAATGATTTTACTTTCAATGATAGTTAATGAAAAATTATGATTCAAAATGTAGAAATTCAACTAACTTGTAACTATTTGCCAGTGTCATTCTATGTGTTGAAGGGACTTTTTTGTTCATGGATGGCCCTGAATTCCTTCTAGCCTGGAAATTCTGTGAAATCAAAGGACATTTATTTATAAGATGGTTAGATCACATTAATCACTGATATTTCCCAGCCCCAATATTGAAGTACCTAAGTAGCATCCAAGATGGTATAAAAGATAGCATGGAAGAACAATTAAGCTTGTTATAACACACTTTCAATTTTATGTAACGGTTACATTCAGTACCTTTAATAGTGTTTCATTACAAGACGTCACACAATGCCTAGCACGTAGTATGCTCTTAATAAATGTTTATTGATTAATTATCTAAATGATGTTATAATTAAAAATTCCATCACTTTTAAAAGTCCATTGTTCAAAATACCAGATAGATAAACTTATTTTGGAATTTTCAAGAGTTTTATTTCCCTATATCTACTGACATGATCAAATTTGAAATATATAATCAGCTTCTTTTTGGAAACTGATTCTATAAAATATTTAATGAAATCTTTATTAAGGTTGAATTTTGAAAATGAGAGGGAGAGACAGAATAACCCCAGTCATCCTGAAATAGGATCAACAGAACATGCGCATGTTGTCTTTTAAATCCTTGCAAACAAAATCTTTCTGTCAAGTCATGTGAGTGATAGGTCTTTAACATTCTAAACCTGCTATGGCTGTTGGGGCAGTTTATCATGAAAGAACAGAGAAAGCTTCTGGTGGTATCCAAAAAGAAGAAGAAGAAGAAGGAAAATTCTGTGTTCACAAGCAGGGTATTGTGCAGCCGGGGCTTAAAGGGGTATTGCCATTCGCTAACGATCACAACATGAAAAGACAAGCTGACTTCAGTCTTCTTACTGGGTAGGTTTAATGCTATTGGTGCCATGGGCTGGCAATCCCTCCTGATTTCTGTGTCCCACAACCCTTTTGCATGAAAATACACCATAAAAGCAGTCAAAACACCTGCTTTCCTGACAAGCCTGATTAATGCTTTGATTTATGCTCTAAGTGGGATCTAGTCTGCTGTGGCAGGGGCCTTGAGTTGGCATTTAATTCATCAGACTGTGAAGGTCTTCTTTTCTATGTCCCAGAGTTTCAGCTGTGGGTGTCTTTTGTACCTGCTTGAAAGTTCTATTAACCCCAAGAATACTGAGCCCAGCTGGAAGTCAGACTTGTTGTGCTTTTTAATCAATATTGGTTCAGGCTTCTTATATTATTGACAGTAAATTCACTGTATTAATTTGAGAGGCCTATGGAATATTCAGACTTGCATTTCTCAGGATTCTACTGAGCTCCATTGACCTGGGGCAAGAACAAATCAACGGACCATTTTACAATTTTCTTCAAGTTTGCTCTCTCGTCTGCTTTGAAAAGCCAAAATTGACCATTCTTGATTTGTGCTGTAGAGGGCCATGATTGGTGATGGATCTAACTATACTGAAAGCTTTTCAGCTTTATATTAAAACTTAAGTATGAAGCAACATGGGCAGCTAGATGTATACAGAGGATACAGTGATGGGCCTGGAGTCAGGAAGATGTTTCCTTTTAAGTTCAAATCTGGCGTCAGACCCTTACTAGCTGTGTGACCCTGGGCAAGTCACTTAACTCTGTTTGCCTCAGTTTCCTAATCTATAAAATGAGCTGGAAAAGGACTCCAGACCACTCCAGTATCTCTGCCAAGAAAACCCCAAATAGGGTCATTAAGAGTTGGACACAACTAAAAAGTGACCAACAAGCAGCGATAAAGCAACATAGGTGGTAAGGAGTAATGCAGGGTTGAAACATTGCATATTCTCATCTACAGGTAAAAATCTCATAGAATTTAACAAATTATTCTTGTAAATTTAAGGATGTAAAAAAGTAGCAAAACTTAGATGGTATAAATTAATTTAGATAGTTCTTTGCATTATTGTCCCTGGAACAAAAGCAAAGAGAAATAACTTTTGTCTTTCTCAAAGAATCTTGGATTTTACCCCTTTTATAAATAAAATGAACAGCACACATGACTCTCTAATATTCTCATGAGGCTTAGAGGACTCAAGAAAGGCCTCAGAATATTGGTTGGACTCCCTGTAGGTAATTTATTGGAAAATATATAAAGAATTGAACAAAGTAGATAGGTATGGGTAGGTTGTGATCTGCCACAGAGTCATGGGAGTTTGGGATTAAATAAGATGGACTTATTTAAGTTCATTTACTTACTGAACTTTCTGCAGGAGAATTATTGCAAATTATTTTTGCTCAAACATTTCAACACATTTTAGAAACTTGTACCACTTAGTCCTATGTGGCTATAATCAGTGGTCTGGAAATATGGGTGTTTTTCTAGTTACAATAAGAAATGGACATATTTCTAAGTTCCATTTTTTCCTATAAAAGTTGAATGATACTTTAATTAGTGAGTATGAAACATGAATGAAAAGAGAGAAAGTAGAGGTATTTTTTCTATGAATTTGCTTATGAAAGGAAGGACAGATTGACAGCTCCCTAGTTACTAATTATTCTTGCTAATTAAGTACTATATAAGTTGCTTGGAGGTCTATATGGAAGTCCAAGGATTGTAGACTTCAGAGAAGGTTTAGTTTTCTCCTATCCACAAACAGGTATAACCATGATGTTTATTAAATGTAGGCAAGGCCTAGAATCATGGAAGAGATATAGAAAGACCCGGCCCCTCTCCTCTTGAGATTTTATGGAAAAGCTTTCAGAAGAAGAGTGAATTTGTTTACTAGGCCAAACAACACAGGCTGATTAGATTTGTGTTAGAATGACCTCATTCAAATACACCATATCTAGGATGAAAGAGGATAATGGAAGGGAGAGCATTATTCATCTCCTGCCTTGTATATAAATAGTCTCAGTCACTTTGGACAGCTGTCTTTTCCTCTTATTCTTTGGGAAAGCCTTATGCTGCCCACCAGGGAAAGGAGATGATGTGCTCAAAAGATTGTGGGAAGGTCCTCTAAGCTTCTCCCATCTCCTCATTTTAAAAGTGAGGCAACTGAGGAAAAGGGAATTTAAGTGCCTTGAAAGAAGTTGTGAACCTAGTAAATGGTAAAGCTGAGGCTGGAACTCAGGTTCTGTGACTGCAAGTTGAAAATTCTCCACAGAATACCCTAATAGTGGGTAATCACCTCCATCAATAAAGGATGGCTACTGGTCTTTCTGTAATTATCCAAAGGAAGATGTCGGCTGAGTTCGCATTGAAGTCACCCTCCTTCACAGCTGACATTTGGTTTAGGGGGGTGGATACCTTCAAGTCATTTTTGACAAATCTGCTAGATCCAAACGTGATTTCTCCACCTAGCATGTGTGCTGTAATAAACCAAAACACTATAAAATGGTACCAGCACCAATCATTTTCCAGCTCAGTGTAATGGAAAGTCAATGAGAGAATGTGATTAGCCCCTTCAAAAGGAATAAAGAACAGGATTTTTATAAATGCAATTTGTTTCTCATGCAATAAGACTGAATAGGAGCCTCCTGGCATGACACTGTCTGCCCCATTAAGTTTACTTCCTATTTACTTGTGGTTTTCTTTCTATTTTTGTACTATGTCCTGCTAACAGAAATCTGCAAAGGGCAAAGAAGTATAAGGTGAATAACTTTTACCACTCACCATGTTCCATTACCAGGAGCTTATCCTCCTGCAATCACCCAGTGGCACAGACAGATAGCAAGAGTTCAGGCAGCAGCTGCCTAGAACTGGTCAGGTCTGTATTTGCTTTCCAACTTCAATAACTACCACTTGCTCTTAGGGAGATTACCATTTGTGTGAGAAACTCAGGAAGGTTAGAGGTTCAGTGCAGATAAACTTTGGCAAGTAGAGATGCATATCCAAAGCACATTTGAAGGCATCCAAACCTTTGGGACACAATATTGTAAGAGAAAAGTGGATTAGGCTTTTATACTTGGATTCCTTTACAGGATAAAGAAAAGAAAAAAAATCATTAGTAATCATTTCTTAAGTGCCTACTATGTGCTCTGCATTGTGCTAAATACTGTGAGGATACTTCCTTGCCCTCAGGGAACTCACAGTTTAATGTAATAAAACACATTAGATAAAAAAGCTACTTCCATATTATTAAGAATACTCTTATCAATGATGAACTACCACCCTGAAAAGGGAGCAGTGGTGGTGTGAGTATCAGGGAATGAGCACAGGATTTGGAGTCCAGGACTTGAATTCAAGTCTCACATCTGATATGTAGCATTTGCAGAATTTGGGGAAAAAGTGCTTTTGCCTTTCTTGTCCTCAGTTTCCTATTCTTTAAAATGAAGGATGGAGAAGATTACTAGGTGACCCCTACCGATTCTAATTCTAAATTTAATGATCTTCTGAGTTGCCTACTTCAAAAGAAGAAAACTACACCTGTGAGAAAAATAGTCAGGATGACCTGACTCCAGCCTCAGACATTCACCTGTATGACCCTGAGCAAGTTGCTTAAACTTTGCCTTAACCCACTGGAGAAGGAAATAGCAAACCATTCCAGTATCTTTGCCAAGAAAACCCCATGGACAGCATTGGTGTGCTGTCATCCATGGGGTCATGAAAAGTTGGACATAGCTGCACAACAATGAGAAAACATCCAAATCTCTTCTAAGTATATGCAGGGAATTTGAGATCTCTCTGGAGAAGGCCTTTGCTTGCACTGGAATGAGAAAGCAAACGAAGGCCCTGCTCAACCTTTCACAAACTGGTTAAGCTGGAAAATGAACCATGGAAACAAGAGTTCCTTACGTGAATACAGAATTATTTTGTCCGACACAACATTGCATCTCACAGTTCTAAGTTTGAAGAAATAGGGGCACTTGTTTAGGTGACAAATGAGATTATTCATCATAATTCAGTTTACTGTGAATTTTAACTCATCTTCCTTGACATCTACATGGAATAATGTGTATGTGAGTATAAGCCTACTCCTTACTTTCAATATTCTTATCAATAATACTTCAGATCCATGAGTCAGGAATACCCCCAATAAAGGGTCTGTATTCAGTTTCAGTGGCAAGTAGAAACATATAAAACATATATAAATACACACACACATGTATATATATATATATATATATATATATATATATATATGTAACATTTATAAAACATATATAAAATTCAGAACAGTTCCAGAATCAAAGTTTAAAGAATGAAGGCACCTAATTAACCTAGGGGACCCCATTAGTTTCTCTAAGTATAAATATCTCCTATTATACTCCTGGGTTGTTTAATTTCCTGCAAATGCACCCCAAATGTGTTATGCAAAGATTACATACTGAAGATTTTGCTTATGTGGATGATCTATGTTAATGGGATTTTCTCAAGTCTCTTTTCTTGTTCATTTCTGGAAAGCTATGCTTTATGTGTTACATTGATTCTCCTCCCATTAGAGTTTTCCAGTATCCCTGTTTTCTTAACTGATGCTATAAAAATATTATGCTTCAGTGAGGTGTATGCCTGCTGAGTCCATATCCTTATGAAAGTATGTAGTTTGGGATATGAAGGTGGATGCACTCAGCATCCCGGCCAGGTCTGTGTTTTATGCGGACCAGAAATCTCAACTTCGATCTTAATGTCAGAGCATTATAGACAACATTCTTTTAAGGCTTTTGTGTCTAATTATAGAGGTACATATACTCTCATCACATTTAACATGCTAAATGCTACTATGAAATTAACATTATCACTGGATTTATTTTATTTTTTTAATATGAAATTCTAATTTCTGATAAACATCATAGAAAGATGATGCAATGATGATGATGAAATGCATGCAAGAGGAAAGTCCAAGATTTGGAGTCCCAGGCACCAAGTTCAAATCTCAGTTCTACTACTTACTCTTTCTATGAAGTTTAGGAAAGTCGTTTCATCCCTATAGGTCTTAGCTTTGGTTCTCTATAAAAGGAAGGGAACGGATAGCTGGACCTCGGATTGCTTTCGAGTTCTTTGATCCTGATTCCTATGATGATTCATCATCATGACCTACAGGAGATTCCAGAGCTTTGACAACCTTGACATTAGAACACAATTTATGATCTATGCTCCTCTTCCTTCTTCTAGAAATGATAATAATGAACATTTTCATAGTGCCGTAAGATTAGCATTGTGCTTTATGTATTTTATCTCAAGTTGTATAAAGATGGGACATATAATGGGTATATACTATTCCTTCTTTCTCTCCACCTAAAATGTTTACTGCTCCCATCTATCACTTTGATAGGTGAGTTTTGTATTATCTTGTGCTAAACCAAGACCACCTCATATCCTAGCCACTAGCTCTAAATCATCTCTGACCTGTTATTTTTATGAATTATTCAATTATCCCATTTCCTCCACACCCAGAAACTTGGACTCCATTGGGGGGAAATCACCATAGGTTCTGATAGGTCAGTTTCTATACTATGGTTTCTGGAACTTTTTTAGGATAGGGTGATTTCTATCCATTGACATCTGGGTTATGGTCCCAGCATGCTTCTTGTGTGACATCAGAAATACTGGCACAGGACTGCTCACCATGGTGTGCCCCATCAGAGAAGGTGCTGTGCTCTATGAGCAAAGAAGAATTGAAACAGCTCAATGGAAACACAGGATGCACACATTTAGAGAGTTCATCTCAAATGTTCACAGGGACTATTTGTGTCTGACCTGTGCTAAAGCATTACGAGCTTGTCTTGGTCTAATCAGTCATAGTTGGACGTACTGAAACTTGACTGTAGCATGGTAATGTCAGTTTTGGTCTTCCTTGAGAATGAAGGACAATAAACCACCTATCCAACCTAACCTTTCTGGAACCCAGTTCTCCTCACTTTGAGCTATTAGCCTCAAAATAGGACAATATTAGGCAACCCCTCCAACCAGCTCCCTTTTATCTGTTGTCTTACACCATTAGAATATAAACTATTTGAGGGCAGAGACTATCTGTCTTGATAATATTTGCAATTCAAGCACTTAGGACAGTATCTGACACATAGTAGGTGCTTCATGAATTCTCTATTTTATCCTCTACCTTTTGTCTGTCTGTCTGTCTGTCTATCTAACTAGTTATCCATCTATCAATCAACTGAGCCAAATTTAGAGAAATGTATTTCCAGGTGTTATGAATGAAGGATGAGAGATTCTGTTGGCATTCAAATAATTCTACCAGGGAAGTGGTACTTAAACTGGGGTGGATGAAATATTTCAGATGATGATGATGGTAACTATTTCTTTTTTTTTCCATAAATTTATTTATTTAACTTTTTACATTCATTTTCAGAAAATTTTGGGTTCCAAATTTTCTCCCTATTTGTCCCCTACCCCCACCCCAATAGACTGAGCATTCTAATTTCCCCTATCAGCATTCTGCCCTCTCTTCTATCCTCCCTCCCTTCTCTTGTCCCCATCTTCTCTTTTGTCCTACAGAGCCAGATAACTTTCTGTTTCCCATTACCTGTATTTATTTCCTAGTAGCAAGAACAATACTAAACAGTTGTTCCTAAAACTTTGAGTTCCAACTTCTCCCCATCACTCCCTCCCCACTCATTCCCTTTGGGAAGGCAGGCAATTCAATATAGGCCATATCTGTGTAGTTTTGCAAATGACTTCCATAATAGTTGTGTTGTGTAAGACTAACTATATTTCCCTCCATCCTATCCTGCCCCCCATTGCTTCTGTTCTCTCTTTGGATCCTCTCCCTCCCCAAGAGTGTTGACTTCAAATTGCTCCCTCCTCCCACTGCCCTCCCTTCCATCATCCCCCCCACCTTGCTTATTCCCTTCTCCCCCACTTTCCTGTATTGTAAGATAGGTTTTCATATCAAAATGAGTGTGCATTTTATTCCTTCCTTTATTGGAATGTGATGAGAGTAAACTTCATGTTTTTCTCTCAGCTCTCCTCTTTTTCCCTCCACTAAAAAGTCCCCTGCTTGCCTCTTCTATAAGAGATAATTTGCCCCATTCCATTTCTCCCTCTCTCCTCCCCATGCATTTCTCTCTCACCATTTATCTTTATTTTGCTAAGATATGATCCCATCCTATTCAATTCACTCTGTGCTCTCTGTTTCCATGTGTGCATGTGTGTGTGTATGTGTGTAATTCCACCAACTACCCAGATACTGAAACGTTTTAAGAGTTACAAATATTGTCTTTCCATGTAGGAATGTGAACAGTTCAACTTTGGTAAATCCCTTATGACTTCTCTTTTTTGTTTGCTTTTTCATGCTTCTTCTCATTCTTGTGTTTCAAAATCAAATTTTCTTTTCAGCTCTGGTCTTTTCATCAAGAATGCTTGAAAGTCCTCTGTTTCATTGAAAGACCATATTTTCCCCTGAAGTATTATACTCAGTTTTGCTGGGTAGGTGATTCTTGGTTTGAGTCCTAGTTCCTTTGACTTCTGGAATATCCTATTCCACATCCTTTGATCCCTTAACATAGAAGCTGCTAGATCGTGTGTTATCCTGATTGTATTTCCATAATATTTGCATTGTTTCTTTCTAGCTGCTTGCAATATTTTCTCCTTGACCTGGGGGTTCTGGAATTTGGCCACAATGTTCCTAGGAGTTTCTCTTTTGTGATCTCTTTCAAAAGGTGATCGGTGGATTCCTTGAATACTTATTTTGCCCTCTGGTTGTAGAATATCAGGGCAGTTTTCCTTGATAATTTCATGAAAGATGATGTCTAGGCTTTTTTTTTTGATCATGGCTTTCAGGTGGTCCCATCATTTTTAAATTGTCTCTCCTGGATCTGTTGTCCAGGTCAGTTGTTTTTCCAATGAGATATTTCACATTATTTTCCATTTTTTTTCATTCTTTTGGTTTTGTTTTGTGATTTCTTGGTTTCATAAAGTCATTAGCCTCCATCTGTTCCATTCAAATTTTGAGAGAGCTATTTTCTTCAGTGAGCTTTTGAACCTCTTTTTCCATTTGGCTAATTCTGCTTTTGAAAGCATTCTTCTCCTCATTGACTTTTTGAACCTCTTTTGCCAATTGAGTTAGGCTATTTTTCAAGTTGTTATTTACTTCAGAATTTTTTTGGGTCTCCTTTAGCAAGGTGATGAACTGATTTTCATGCTATTCTTGCATCTCTCTCATTTCTCTTCCCAGTTTTTCCTCCACCTGTCTAACTTGATTTTCAAAATCCTTTTTGAGCTCTTCCATGGCCTGAGCCCATTGACCATCTATTTCAGATGCTTGTGATACAGAGGCCTTGACGTCTATGTCTTTACCTGATGGTAAGCATTGTTCTTCCTCATCAGAAAGGAAAGGAGGAAATATCTGTTCACCAAGAAAGTAACCTTCTATGGTCTTATTTTTTTTCCCTTTTCTTGGCATTTTCCCAGCCAGTTACTTGACTTCTGATATTCCTCTCCACCCCCAACTCACCACCAGATCTGCCCAGCTAGTGCTTGGAGTCTGAGATTCAAATGCTGCTTCCCAGCCTCAGGGCTTTCAGCAGGGGCAGGCCTACTCTTCAGTATGAAATTAAGTTCAGGTTCTTAGGTGAGGGCAGGGCCACCACACGGGGCTCAGTTCCCTCAGGGGGTTTATGTGGAAACCTTCAACAATGGATCTGAGCTCCTGTATGCTTTTGGAGCTCCTGTCTGCTGCTACCTCAGTGGCTGTCTCCCGAGGGGGCCTGACTTATGGAGACACCCCACGCCCCTCTCGGCCAGTCCAGAAGGCTCTCTCACTGACCTGTAGTGCCTGTGGGTGGAGGGACCTTCGTGGCCACTGGAGATTCTGTCCCTGAAGCCTGCTCAGATCTGCTCCTCTCGGAACTGCACGGCCAAGGCAGGGCTCGGATCTTCTCCTGGTCCGGTGCACGACAGACCTTTGCTGTTGGTTTTTCAGGGCTCTCTGGAACAGAAATCTCCTCCACTCCGTTGTTGTGCAGCTTCCACTGCTCCAGAATTTGTTGGGACTTCCTCTTTACAGGTAATTTATGGGCTGTGGGTTCCGAGCTAGCATATGGGAATCTACTCTGCCATCTTGGCTCCTGCCCCGATGGTAACTATTTCAATATTTTTGTGTCTTTTGTAATTTTCTATATTTTATATGTATTTTCTACACCTAAAATACAATTCACAGAAGAAATCCACAGGTTTCACCAAAGAGATAATGACCAAAAAAAAAAAGTTTAAGAATTTTTGGACTAAGGCTGTGTGGTACAGTGAATAGAACTCTGGATCTGGTATCAGGAAGACATAAGTTCCAGTCTGGTCTCAGAAACATGCCAGTTGTATGATTCTGGCAAGGCATTTAATCTCTGTCTTAGTCTCCTCAACTATACAATGAAGAACACTAATGTTTCAGGGTTGTTGTGAGGACCAGATAAGGTATTTGTAAAGTACTTAGCACAGTGCCAGGAACATACTTATTCTATGTTATATAAATGCTCATTCCCTTCTTAAGACACAGAAGAGTTGAAATTTTTATTAGTGGACTTCTACAGCAATGAAAACACTGATCCTTGAAATAATGTAATCCTTCATAATATATTTTAGACAATGAGAGTTACAAGATAAAACCGAATCCTTGATCTTAAAAGGGCTTGTAATAGGGAGACAGGACATATACAAATAACAATGACGGCACTCCAGTACAAAATACTATGTGAAAGTCAAAGAAAGAAAGATTATTTCTAATTGAAGAATAAAGGAAATCATTCTAGAGGAGGTAATCATTTGAACTGGATTGAAAGTTATATAGCTATATATACACATAAGGGAGGTTCAGGGCAAAAGTACAGAATTGTCAAGAGTAGGTTTTCATTGAGTGATGTTGACTACAGGTACTTTAGGAAAGGAGAAAGGAAAGGAATTTATTAGCTGCTCTCCTGTCTTCTATGGAGTGAGGAGAAAAAGCTAACATGTTCCCTCAATGCATTTTACAATACTCCTTTAAAGACCTTCACGCCAAAGGTCCCTTTTGATCTCCGGAATAAATGACCAGTTTTAGACAATCACCAGAGGAAAATTTACTCCTGACATGATAGCTGCTGCAAGGGCTTCATGAACTTGTATACCATCTATTCCATTAGCCAATCTCCCCTGACAAAAAAGCAAATAAAATCACAGTCCAAGAAGACTGTTACCTGTAATTATTCTGTAGTCCTTGTGGGAAAATAATGCCCTCAGCTTTGTCAACTGATGTTTTATCTACTAATCCCATCTGACAGATTCTTAGGTTCTCAGGGTGTCCTTCCCTTGTTGGTGACAGGATTGTCAGATTAAAGGCTACAAAGGTAGGGTGGCAGGCATTCTGCAAAGGGAATTCACAATGTTAAAGAATTTGAATTTTGTTGAATAACAACTGGAATCTCCAGAAGAATGTTGAGCAGAAGAGAAACATTAAAAAATGTGCATAAGAAACATTAATGCAATAGCAGCATTAAGGGTACAACAGAGAACAGTGAAATTGGAGGCATTGAGGCCAGTGTAGAGGCTATTGCAATGGTTCTAGCAAGAGGGAAACAGGACTTGATTTAGCTTGATGGCAGTGGGAATTAAGGGCATCCTGGAGGTGCAGTGGACAGGGCGTTGCCACTCAAGTCAGGGTTACCCAAATTCAAATCTAATCTCAGACACTAGCTGTGTGACCCTTGGCAAATCATTTAATTCTGTTTGCCTCAGTTTCCCTATCTGTAAAATGAGCCAAAGGAAAAAAAAATCCCAAAAGAGGTCACAAAAGTTGGACTTGACTGAAAAATGACTAAACAACAGCTTAAGTGGGAATTAAAAGAAGGAAAGAGATACAAGAAATAGTGAGCCATTAGAACTTACTGAAGTTCTATATATTGGGTATGAGTTTGAGTGTTAAGTAGGAGTCAAAGCTGGCACTGAGTTTTAAAGAATTGATGATTAGGTGAAAAAAAGTAATGCTATAAATAGATATGTGGAAGACAGGAGAATCTACTCCAGTAAAACAGACCAATAAAATCTCACATATCTATATATCTGCCCTCTCTGCTTAAATAGGTCATATCTAAATAGGTCATATCAACATTGGCTTAAAAGATTACATTGTCTTCCCATCTTGTTCAATGACAGATTAGTGGTGGAGTCCCTCTTGGATTCAACACAACAGAAAACCACTCAGCACTATCCAAAGAATAATGCAATGTTGTCATCCAAAGTAGGAGACCACAAGCTACTTAAGGACGGGAATTGTTTTGGTTTCATCTTTTTATTCTCAGAGCCCTCCACAGTAAGCAAATCATAGACATTTAATATATGATTGTTGAATTGAATTGAAACTGGTGTGATATAGTAGAAAAAATGCTGAATGTAGAGTCAAAAAAATCTAGTTTTGAACCCTGGTTCTGAAACTTCCTAGCTGTGTGTCCTTGGACAAATTACTTAACCTTTCTGGTCCTCAGTTTCTTTATAAAATAAGGGGGTTAGAGTAGGTGTTCTCTAAGGTCCCTTCCCACTCTAAATCTATGCTTCTATGAAGCCCAGCTCATCTACTCAGGCTTACATTTTTATAAAACTGTCTGTTGAAACTTTTTTTGCATTCAGTGTCATATCAAAGGGAGGGATTCATTCCACTGGGTCAGATGGAGGATTTTATCCTATGAGATTCCTGTTCACTTCTTCTCCAAGTCCATAAAACTTAAGACTAGTTCTGAATTTTACATTTAATATTTTTTTCTGGATCCACTCTAAATCACATCAGTGTACAGACATGAACACACATGCAGTACAAAGTTTTATATGCTTGTCAGGTAAATTATATTCTTTCTGTGTTCATGTTTCTTGAAGTTGTGAGGGTGACAATTCATGAACTGTGTCATTGTTTAAATGAATACTTAAAAGTGAGTAACAATCAAATTCCCTCTCCATGCATGACAAGTGGAGGCTCACCCTTTAGTGAACCTGTCTGAATTCAGGACCTGCTGCAAATGTTTGACATTATATTGTAAGAAGAGTCCTTATCATTTTGGGATTGATATCTTTGGAACTGAACTTTAAAACTGGTCCAAAGGATGTCCTAATCCAGGGTCACATGTAACTCTCCAGGTCCTCAAGTTCGGCTCTTTTACTAAATCCAAACTTCACAGAACAATCACTTTAATGAAAGAATTTGTTCTGTAAAACTTGAATTCAGTCAAAAGGATGCACCCAAGGACCTGAAAGGCCACATGTGTTCTCGAGGCTGCAGTTCCCCCACCGCTGTACTGGTAGATCTTTCATTTAGCTTGTTTTAGCTATGACTCTAGATCCACTTTGTTGACTCAACGCAGAATTATCATCACCCTGGAGTTAGCACCATATCTCTTTAGCTAAGTGAAAGTCTGTGCTAAGTCTTGAGCTCAGAATCTTGGTGTTAATTGCTATACAACATGCAAACACCTTCTTATTAGGGAAAGTTTTTGTGTCATTTTTTGGCAAAAGGTTTTTTTTCTTTCTTCCTCCTTAAAGAGAAACTTCCAAAATACAACAGAAAACTGTTTGAGGATTTAAGTCAGTGTTTCTTTATGAATTTGAAATCACTTTTCTATGGCACATAATAAAGTTGGAAAATGAAACACAACTGGTTTGAATAAAATGTTTGCTTCTCCTTTCAGTCTTTAAAATATTACTTAATCTAAGGGGTATTTTCATAAATGCATAAAACATGTTCTTCAGAATGTAAAATTAATGGAGTGCATATTTCTTCCCCCATATTTTCTGGTTCATCCATGATAAGCCTATTCAGACATATGCATCTGCTTTTTCCCCTTTCCTTTTCTACACAGAGAAGTCATGGAGATCACGTTTTAAACACTTTCACGAAAAATTATTTGTTTTTTCTTTAAAGTAGTTTGACTGTGAGATATTTTAAATTCAAATAAAAGGTTCTCACCCTCACCACTCTCTCCTAGGTTTTCTGGTGTAGTAGGTATTTCTCTAGATCAGAGCTCTAAAGGTCATAGAACCCAAAGAATCATAAATTCATGTGTTGAGGCAACCTTTGAAACATTTCGTCCAACTCCTTTTACATTATAGATAAAGAAACTGAAACCTAAACAGGGGAAATGGAAGAAATAGAATTTGAACTCCCTTCCTGCCAATGACAAATCCAATTTTAACTCAAGTCCTCTGACAGCAAGTCCAGTATTTTCCCATTATTCACTTCTGTCTCCCTATTGAGATGGTGGCTAAAAAGAAGAGTGGGCCTTTCTACGTCTGCATAATCTAAATGAGGAAGGTATCCCTCTCTTCCATGCCTGCAATAATTGATAGCTCAATTTGTGTAGGAAATGAATGGGAAAATCGCATTTGTTAGTGCTGTATTGAGAGTAAGTATTACATAATGGATAGCATAGTGGACCTGATGTCGCTCCAAACTAGTTTTGAATCCATTCTCAGATACCTACTAGCTAAGTGACCCTAGGCAAGTGTTTTAGCCTCCCTGACCCTCAGTGTCCTCTTCATTGTAATAGGATTAGAGGGATGAACTACCTCACTGGGCTGTGAAGATAAAATGAGCAAAAGTTTGTAAAAAGCAAAGCAAACAAACACACAAACGCAAGCTTTAACTCACTCCACAAATGTGTTATTTTTATTTGTTTGAGCAAGGTGCTTTATTTCCCTTGATCCCAGTTTGCTAACCTGTACACACTTTACGTGACTTGGCACAGAATGGACTTCTAGATGTGCTATTAGGAAGATTTGGGTTACAATCCTTGTTCTTTCCTTTGGTGGCTGTATGATCCTGAACAAGCCAATTTCTCCGAACCTCAGTTTTCTCATCTGTAAAATAAAGATAACAATACTTATGGTACCTCTCTTACAAGTTAGATGGAAGGCTTAAGTGAACCACCACACTCCTGTCTGGCCATTTTCATGCCTATTCTTGAACTTCAGCCTTCATCTCTAATCTGACACATCAGATGATGGACTGGGTTTTAAAACCCAAAGTCTTTCTATGGTGAAATCAAGGAACTATGGAAGAGAAACTTACTGTTTCTCTATGTAAAGAAACTTGCTGTTGCTTTAGTTTGTGAATCTCCCCACACTGTCTCTCTGAGTAGGTAATCTGTCATACTTCATAATCTGTAATTCTTTCTTTTTTGTAGTATTTTGCGGGGGAGGGAGTCAATTGGGATTGTGTTTTACCCTGGATCACACAGCTAGTAAGTGTCTAAGTTTGGATTTGAACTCAGATCCTCCTGACTCCAGTACTGTATTCACTGAACCACCTGTCACTTTATATCTTGTAATCTTAGGGAGTTGCCTGGGTCATATATGCAGTAAGAGATGTGCTCAGAATTTGAATTCAGGAATTTCTAAATCTGAGTACAAGCTACATTGATATCTATGGATTGCCAACTAGAAGAAAGTCTCCATAAAACTGAGGGAGCCCAAGAATCACAGCCTGGACAGATTTAAGGACAAGAATCACTGAAGGGAATACCAATTTCTAAAATGTCAGAGATACATTGGTATCAACTAAATCCACATATTATTCCCAACATCTTCTCTCCAGTTGTACGTTTTCATGTTGTTTTTTCCCTGTGTCTCTTTCAGAATATTTTATTTGTGGGAATTTGTCAAATTTGAAAAACTAAAGAATCTTTTGTTTCCCCTGTTAACTGAAGCCCCATATTTATAGTATTTGCTTGGAGGGCGTTCATTTGAATTATCATTGAAAAGGTTGCTGTCAAAGAGAGAAAAATATTAGAGGATGATTCAATGAAACATACCCTTTTGTCGAACTCAGACTTACTTCCACATGACTCTCGGGTCCATAGCTCAGAGAGACAGTAGCAGACTAAGCTCAATTATTCATGTTCTCTAATTAAACCCTGCTGATTGTGCCACAATGAACATTTGATTTTGAAGAGAATGTGTCCTTAATGTTTTCCACAAGAACAATAATTTGTCAAAAGCAATATTAGTCTCCCTAGCATCCCAGAGTGCACCATCTTGGAGCTTCCAGAATGTTTAAAGCTTGCACGTAGAGTACATCCAGCACTTTAAAAGTACGCTAATTGATGACTTCAGGTTTTGGTTAGAGATGACGCTAGTGTCTGATTTCTTATTAATAACACTTTAGTCATTGTCTGTATCTTAAAGAATTGTAATAGAAAATTTTGTTCCTCTGCATTATTATTCAATTGCCATTTGCATATGTAAAGTGTTTGCCTTTCTGTGATAGGTGAAGAGTAATAGGTTTTTTTATTTATATATTCAAGACAGTACAAAACAAAAACAATAGACACTGTTCCAGGTGCAGAGATACAAAGGCAGAAACAACTGGTAACTCTTTAATTTCTGTATATGAAATTTATATAATAAATAAGAGTTGGTGCAATAGAGTCTTCCTTATACATAGATTTCCATCTCTTCCCTCCCCACCTTTGTGTAGACTAAGTCATACTTAGAATGTACTTTTCTGCCTCCATATCTTAAAATCCCTAGCTTTCTTCAAAGCTCATATTATCATGTCACATCTTAAATCAATGGTTTTCCTTATCCCTCCACTCAATGGTTACTACTCTTCTCCTTTGAAATAGAATTCAACATATGTGTGTATTTTTTATTTACTTATTTTTATATGTACCACTTTTCCCCAATAAGTATGTTACTTCTTCAAGATTGGGGCTGGGTTTATTATTTGTCTACCATAAAAAGCATAGTATCTGGCACCTAGTACTTAATAAATGTTTCATGAACAGCATTGAATTATTCCTTTTAGAAACATCAGCTTTTCCATGCTTCTGTAGTTCCATGATGCCATTAACAAGTGAGTGGATGGATAAATGAATGCAAAATCATTTCCTAAGCATTTATTATACTCCAAGTACCAGGATAAGAACTGAGGGTATGACTAGAAAAGCAAAGCAGTCTCTGCTCTCAAGGAGCTTATCTTACTATAGGCAGAAACAGCACACAGAGAGAATGATGGAGTAGACTGATCCACCCATTCTATTATTTACACTTAATTTTTAGTTTTCAACATTCACTTCCATAAGACTTTGAGTTTAAAATGTTTCCCCTTTCCTGACCACTCCCTTTCCCCAGATAGCATGCAGTCTGATATAGACTCTACTTATGCATTCATATTAAACATATTTTCACATTACTCTGATGTGAGGAGGAATTAGAACTAACGTGAGAAACTAGGAGAAAGAAGAGACAGTAACAATGAACAAAAGAAAAAGAGTGCAAATAGAAAGATTTCATCTGCATTCGGACTCCAAATTTCTTTCTCTGGACATGGATAGCATTTTCCCTTAATGAATCTTTTGGACTTGTCTTAGGTCCATGCGTTGTTGAAAAGAGCTAAGTCTATCAAAATCAGTCACTTCACAATGTTGCTCTTACTGTATACAGTGTTCTCCTGATTCTGACATTTCACTCAATATTAGTCCACATAAGTCTTTCCAGGTTTTTCAGAAATCCATGTGCTCATGTTTACTTATAGAAAAATAATATTCCATTATGTACATTATACCACATCTTGTTCAGCCATCCTGCAATTGACGGATATCCCCTCTATTTCTAATTCTTGATCATCACAAAAAGAGCTGATATAAATATTTTAGTGTATGTATGATTCACCCATTCTCGGAATAATGACAAAGTTAATTTGGTTGTGGTTCCAGAACAAGAGAAGTGTATTAAAAAAATAGGAAGTCAGGAAAGTGGGGGAGAAGGAGATAAGCAGGGTGGGAGGGATGATGGAAGGGAGGGCAATGGGAGAAGGGAGCAATTTGAAGTCAACACTCGGGGAGGGACAGGATCAAAATACAGAATAGAAACAATGGGGGGCAGGATAGGATGGAGGGAAATATAGTTAGTCTTACACAACACGACTATTATCGAAGTCATTTGCAAAACTACACAGATATGGCCTATATTGAATTGCCTGCCTTCCCAAAGGGAATGGGTGGGGAGGGAGGGATGGGGAGAAGTTGGAACACAAAATTTTAGGAACAACTGTTGAGTATTGTTCTTGCTACTAGGAAAAAAAGAAATACAGTTAATGGGGAATAGAAAGTCATCTGGCCCTACAGGACAAAAGAGAAGATGGGGACAAGAGAAGGGAGGGAGGATAGAGGAGAGGGCAGATTGGTGATAGGGGAACTTAGAATGCTCAGTGTATTGGGGTGGGGGGAGGGGACAAATGGGGAGAAAATTTGGAACCCAAAATTTTGTGAAAATGAATGTAAAAAGTTAAATAAATAAATTTATATTTAAAAAGAATAGGAAGTGAAATAAATACGAGTGAGATCTGATTTAAATAGTGGTGCAGTTGAAGCAATCACTAATCAGGACAGAAGCTCCAGAGATGAAAGTGTTAAAACTTTAGGGTATCAGATAAGATAGCAATGCTATCAAGAAGAAGGCCAGGAAGTAGAGTGAGCTAGCTCTGATAAAGGCTATTTGATGCACGTATTCCTTTAACTTGTGGAATCCTTCAAATGGTTTTGAATAGTTCAAAATGTTATGAGAAATATTTATTTTTTTATAGCCCTTAACCACTTAAGTCTTGAACTTATGTATTTGTATTATTCTCTATTTACCTTGGATATCATAGTTTCGTAAGAAATATATGGTGCAAAGGTTTTTATTTTTCCCCAGTAGACTGTTTTTCTCCTTATGTCAGGTCCCTTGATTTTGTCTGGGTAAAAATTTTCATGAACTAAAAATTATCCTTTTTTATGATTGTCCTTTGCCTGGTTCAAAATACCCCTCTTAGCCATGGTAGTGAGAATTGCCTCCTTCAGTTCTCCTCTGTTAAAAAAAGTGACATGATGCTTTGTACGTAGATTGAGTATTTAGTTAAAAAAAATGTTGTGTACATGGTGTAAGATGATAGTTTAAACATATTTTTGTCTAAACTGCTTTCCCATCTTTCTAACTGTTCATATTGAGCAGGCAAGTAGCTAGTGTAATAGAATTTACTGAACAATTTATTATTGAATGCTATGATTTCTGATTCTTGTTTCTTCTACTTCTTTGTTGGTTTTTTAACCTATACCGAATATCCCAATTACGTTGGGATGAGTAAACTGAAATTCACACAAACCAAACAATGTTCTCACATTTGTAAAGTCAGCAAAATAGGAGATTTGAAACTGAGCATCACCTGAGTCCAAATGTAGCACTCTTCCATTTATACCACAACACTTCATTTTGAATAGTTGACAAAGAAATAAAACAAAGAGCATCTTAAGATTCTGCTCTCAAGAAAATTAGTGAGCAATAGCTCAAGAAAGGGTAACTGGAAATTATAATTGAACTATGATTCATTATCCTAGTTATGGACAGATTATCTGTAAGAGAGAATTTGAATAACACTTCTAGCCTTTAAGAATAAAAGGGAATACAAAGGATTATCTAGCTCAGTCTATCATCATATTTGGGGATTCCCGGTTATGAGATTATCTTACATTTATGTGAACCCTTCCAGGGGCAAATAATTTGCTCCTTCATATGCTAATTCATTTCATTTGGCCTCTGATTACTTGGCCTAGTGGTATCACAAAGAAATATCTAATCTCAATAGTATATATGAAAAATAAAAAGAAATCTGGGAAGTAGCATCTCTTAGGAAATAATGCTGATTTAGATTTGGGCTGTACTAGAAGGCCTCTGAGGCCCCTTCCAACTCCATGACTCTATGGAATTCTATACAATTCTATATGAAATCAAAACAAACACCTGAAAAACAGATTTCAAAGTAATTTTATCAGTGTAAGAGTGAAAAGTGGATCAAGAGTGAAAGACACAATCTTAATGGAGCTTAGAGAAAGCGATTGGTAAATTGTTATGAAACTTGTTTTCATTTGTCTGTTTGCATTTATTTATTTTACATTCATGGTATATTGAATTATTGACATCCTTTCCTTCCTCATTGGACTGGAATTTAATTGGGAGTAGGAATTTTTTTTTCATTCTCTGTACTTGTATCACCAGCTCCTAGTACAGTGCCTGTTACATAGCGTCAATTTAAATAGATGTTTGTGATTGATTGGTTCATGGACAGTATGGTTGGTTGTACTACTGCTCAATGTTAAGTACTTAATGTCATATTTTGTAATTTAACAAAAAAAGAAAAAATGTAAACTAGTCCTAGGGTCCACCAACTGCCTTCCAAACATTCGAAGATATTTAGTGTATTACCTGTATTTTCTCTAGCCTTTATATTCTCAGTTCCTTTTTGACATTTGCTACATTAATTTATTCATTCATTTAAAGAGCATTTGTTAAGCAACTCATGGAGAAAGAAAAAAAAACAAGCACTCATTTTCCTGTAGGAGGAAATGAGATTTTATCGGAGAATAATAACATATACATAGTAAAGTAAATACAAACAAAATAAATACACCATAATTTGGGGAAATGAGGAAATACACTGGATTATTAGCTGGTGAAGACCTGGGTAGGGCTTATATAGGAGATGGCTCCTGAAGTAAGTTAGGTACCTAACTGAACTATCAACAAGCAGTTTTGAAGTAGCTATAATGGTGCCAGACACTGGGAAGATCAGGCTTAAAATAAAGAAACATATAAAAAAAAATCCCAACTGAACTCAAGGAGATTTCAATCTACCAGGGAAAATAATAGGTGGATAAAGTGAAGCAAGAATGAATGAATTACATAGTTCCTAGATCATTCCCTATTAGTTTAGGATAGATAAAAGTCTGATAAGGATCCATTCTATGGTTTCATCTAAATCACTCATTATAATATTGGATGCCATAAGAGCAAGGGCAAATTCTTGAGATGTTTTCTTTAAGTTTAAATTGTTCCATTAATGTCACAGGTCAAGTATTTTGAATTCGCTTGTCATCACTATTGATGAAGATGTAGATCTCCATTTCATGTGCAACGTTGTCAGGAGCAGCTTTGCCAAATTCTTGTTTGAAATCTTGGTAAACTACATCTACTACATGCCTGTGATCTACCCTGTTTATTGACTTGGACTAAAAAGGAAAAATGCTGTGTTTTGGATAAAATTACTCTCACATTTATTAACCGCTGTGTCTATTTTGATATACTCCAAAAACTTATCTTTAAGAGTGTGTTTCCACGTTTTGGCCATGAATGGCTCCTTGATTGGAAACATACCACTCTTCTTTTTCAGCATTGGGGCATGTCCTTTTCTTTATTCCCACCACAAAATCTTTCAATGAACACAGCAGAGTTTGGGCAGTCAAAGTTAAATGTTCTATCTGTATTCAGAGGCAATACAATATAGTAATAGAGTTTTGGACTTGAAGTCATGAAGACCGGAGTTCAAGTCTTCCCCCAATGGGACTATGAGGAAGTTATTTAACCTCTCTGAGTTTCAGTTTCTTCATTTGTCAAATGGGGATGATTCCTGTAGTAATGAACCAATGAAATATTGAATTTCAAGAACTTTGCAAAACTTAGAGAACCAATATGAACATAGGGAGAATAGTAAGTAAGAGGACCAGTAAGTCATGGGACACAATATTCAACAGGAGAACCAAAAAGAAAACAGCAACAACAACTTTGACTTCAGTTACCTATATACAGATAAATGTAGTAAGTGAGGTCCAGCTACCTACTGTGCCCCACTCTACCTATTACTTACTTGTGGTCATTATTTAGTTGTTTCAGTTGTGTCCAACTCTTCATGACCCCTTTTCTTGGCAGAAAGACTGGAGTGATTTGCCATTTCCTTCTCCAGCTCACTTTGCAGATGGGAAAACTGATGCAAACAGGGTTACGTGACTTGCCTAGGGTCACACAGCTAGTAAGGATTTGAGATTGGATTGAATTTTGATCTTCTTGACTCCAGACTTCCTGACTCTAACCACTGTGCTACCCAGCTGCCCACACAATATTCAGTTAACTACAAATATCTGTTTTCCTTTACTTCTCTGTGTTATATTGTTCTACCCATAATGTCCAAAAATGTTTAATATGACTTCTTCCCCCTCTCCCTTTTTCTTCAGTTTCTCCTCGAAGCAGTTCAGACATCCTTTCAAGAAAAACAAAAAGAAAACACAACAAAGAACCATAAAAACAACCATCAGACCCCCATTTTATTCTCTGATCAACCAGAGAATATTTCTCAAATCCTTTCACAGAAAACTGCACCACCTTTATCACTTTAAATGATGAAATTCTTCTTTCTAATTGAAATTTCTTTCTTTTCTGCCTCACTCTTCCTACTCTTTCTTCTCCCTGTACCCTCCTGACCCTCTCAATTTCCATGTTCTCCCAATCCATCAACCCCCTTTTCACCCAGCCTCTCCAAGCCATGCTTTCCTTTCTTCACAGCCTTGGCATTATACTTGACCAATTTACAATGATGGTTTATTCAAGGGGCATCTAAGGCCAACCATGTGCAAAAAAACTCATTTTCTTTCCCCATGAAAGGTTCTTCCTTTCCAGTCTTCCTTATTTCTGTAGAAGGGATTGCTGTGATTCTGGTCACCAAAGTCCATTAATTCAAAATCATTCTTGACAATTTTTTCTACCAATCCCCACAATCCCAGAATATGGATATCAAAAAGAAACTCTCTATTCATTATTTAAAATTATAGTAATATCTTTTGAATGTTTTGATTGACCTTAGGAGTATAATTTTTCCTTTATTAAAAAACATTCTCATTCTCACCTCCAGCAGTGGGTGATTTTTTTTACCCTGAGAGGTACTGGTCCCCTTTGAGTGAAAATGTACCCATATCACCAAAAAAAAACCAAAATCCAACCCAAAACCCTTACTTCTGAATTCCTTGAGACTTGAATCATAGTGCTTGACTAACAATTTCTTATTTTAACAGGGGCAGCTAGGTGGTGCAGTGGATAGAGCACCAGTGCAGGAGTCAGGAGGACTTGAGTTCAAATATCATCTCAAACACTCGATATTCACTAGCTGTGTGACCTTGGGCAAGTCACTTAACCCCAATTGCCTCATCCTGGGTCATCTTCAGTCATCCTGATGAATATCTGGTCACTGGGATCCAGATGTGTCTGGAGGAGAAGTGAGGCTGGTGACCTGCACAGCCCTCCCCCACTCAAAACAAAGTCAAGTGCAAGTCACGTCAGTATTTCTCTAATGGCATGGTCTTCTTCGGCAAAGAAGGATGAACACATATATTTTAACAGTCTTTCCTCTTACATTTTTAGTTGTGGATTTCTAGCAATTTTGTCAAATCTTATTTTTCCCCTTCTCTCACACTGCACTTGGCGCAATTCAGACATATTTCACCTCTCCTCTGTACTATTACAATAACCTACTGATTAAGTTTCTCTGCTCCCGTTCCCTCCCTTCTCCAGTCCACAATCCAAACAACTGCCTAAATAATGTTGCTGCTGTTTTTTGCTTTTCTCTTTTATTTTTTTGTTTTCTGAAACCTAGGCTTGGCCATATTACTGCTCTGCTCAGAAGCTTTAAGTGGCTTCCTATCCCCTCTCAAATAAAATAATAATTCCTCAGCGTGACATTTAAGGCACTCCACCATCTAACCCCTCTCCAGTTTTTCATGGTATTACTTGCCTACTGGATTGATTCTTGTACTCAGTTGAACTGGATGAATAACTGGTTCTTTGACTCCTCATTCTAAGTCTCGCCTTTGTATATTGACAAAAAAAAAAAAAAAAAAACAAAACCCAAAAAAACAAAACCAAACCACCAAAAAGCACCTTTCTTCTATACCTGAAATCCACTCCTTCCACATTCCCACATGTTACCTTCCATATTTTCTTTCAAAAAGCAGCCTTTAATTACCAAATGGGTGTGGACTCAAACAGACTGAGACCTTTGAAAGACCTAGTTTAAAAAGGCCAAGGCCGCTGCATCCAGGGTCATTGTCAGCATCCTGACCTGTCTTACCTCTGAACTCAGATGACTCTGGAGGAGAATGTGAGGTAATGCCTCACTTTAGTCCAATTTACTTACAAGTCATTACATCATCCACTTGATGTCATTGGTCTTCCTTGAGAATGAAAGATGAACAGTGCCAATGGCTTAGTGCTTATCAAGCTGTGCTTTGAGCCAAGAACATCTGGATTCATGTTCTCCTCACAGCCATTAAGTGTTGGTGGTACAGTAGATAGAATAAGTAAGCTGGGTGGTGCAGTAGATAGAGTGCTGGGACTGGAGTCAGGAAGGGTCACTGACTGAGTTCAAATGCAGCCTCAGAAACTTACTAACTGTGTGACCCTGGGTAAGGTACTTACCCTTGTTTACCTCAGTTTCCTCATGTGTCAAATGAGCTGGAGAAGTAAATGGCAAAGCATCCCAGTATCTCTAACAAAAAAGCTCCAGAAAAGGATCATGAAGAGTCAGAAGCAACTGAAAATGACTGAATAATTATTTTTATATCATATGTATCATATATATATATATATACATATATATGTATATATATATAATTCTTTAAAACTGAATGAGTCCTAGGGGTGAATCCCTTAAAACAGTAGGGAATGTTTGCTAAAAGACATACACACACACACACACATACAATCATCCATAAAAGTATGCATTGAAATAGTCTTTCTACCAAGCACAGATTACTTTCAACATTTTCCTGAAATTGCTTATCCACTGAGCACTGAGTTCTGTGTTCTCTAGAACTCTTAAATGTTTGCTGCCTCCTGACACTGATCCTCACCCACAAATTCATGTTTGAAGTGTACAGCAAATGAGTTTCCATGATGGTGATTTGAATATGTCCAAGGTAGAATGATCATTCTTGTTGTTTTTAAAGTCTGTGGGGAACTGCATATTTGGAATTACATCTGAACTTGGGCTCTGTTCACAGTAATTGTTTTCTGCTCTTGCTTAGCCAGGGGTTTGTGAAATGGATTTTCTGAATGCTGTTGACCTTTTTGCATAGATTTTGCCAAGGCCGTGAGAATGTTTTTTGACCCATTCTTGGTGGAGTGTCTACAGAGAGACAAATGAGGTATGACTTTATCATGCCGTATTGAGCACACAGTTAGCTAAAAGCTACCACTGTTAACCCTTCAGAGTATAATAACAATTTACTCGGTTTATCTAGTAATAAAAGCAAAAGAAAATAACAGAAATAAACCAAACATTGAAACCATTGTGAGGTTCCCTATTTTCCTTAGGATTGGGAGAAAGTGTGTTGACACAAAAGGTAAATCTGTTACTCAAGTGAGCACTTATGATGGATAAATGGAAGGATTGAATATTCTTGGTTTTGCAGGTCAGGCAGAAGTTCAAAATGATAACTTACGAGTTTTGCTCCTAGGAAAGAGAGCGCAAAATGTGCTCTTAAAATAACTTTTTAAAGAAAAAATGAAGTTGATTATGATGTGGGAGAATAGATATTTTGCGACTGCTTCTGGCATGATCTCATGTGAGGAAAGAGGAAGTTTGTTATGTGATGACTTCCTATTTTTAACAATTATTTTTCCCAACTAGGAGCTAAACTCAGTTGCTTCAAGCACTGCTGAATGACTGGAAATCCTGTCAACATTGTATGATGTTAATGATTACAACAATATTGGAATTTTATAGCTTTTTACAATTTGTATAGCACTTTATTTTATTTTTGCAACAACCTTGGGAGGTAGATACTAATATTAGCTCCATTTTACAAAGGAGTAAACTGAATGTGACAGAGGATAAATATCTTGCCCATGGTCTGGAGTTGGATTTGAAGTCAGGTCTTCCAGATTTCAGATCTTACATTCAATCTACTATGCCACCTATTGGCTTTTACATTTCATTTTCCTAAGGCAGAGGCCTTGTTCCTCTGTGTCCATTCCCCATTAGGTTATTGCTTTGAATTGAGATAGGTACAGGCCTAGATAGTGATTAATCAGAATGGAGCTCATAAGATTTCTTATTTTTTCAGAACAATAAAATTCAACAGAGTAAGACCTTGGTCTCGTCATACCTGTGGGGTAGAATTAGGCCAAGGAGTTTTATTTTTACAGAGCTGACATGAGTTTATTGACCAGTGCTTGTGTGGCAAGTAGAGAAGCAGCCTCTAAATATCTTGGGACTTTTCTCACACTATGCTATTTAGTGGACTGCATCAATGCAATTCAAATGAATTAAACAGGTATTTTAAGCTAA
Source organism: Bettongia penicillata ogilbyi (assembly GCA_023548195.1). Taxonomy (NCBI): domain Eukaryota; kingdom Metazoa; phylum Chordata; class Mammalia; order Diprotodontia; family Potoroidae; genus Bettongia; species Bettongia penicillata. Next base: position 3,340,255 of record JAJHZJ010000470.1, read on the forward strand.
TTTCAATCTAATTTGTCCAAAACATGCTCCTGGGTTCTGGGGATACCAAAAAACCCCACAAAACAAAACAAACATTGCCCTTGATTTCAAGGAGTTTAAACTCTATTAGAATGTATCTCTTATAAACAGTTAAGTAAATTTGCAATAATATTAGGAGAGAGAACACATTAATGACCAGGGGAATTAGAAAAGTTTTATTGTAGAAGAGAGTACTAAGGCTGAGCTTGAAAACAAAACAAAGCATAGGATTCTAAAAAAAAATAGATATGAGAAAGAAATACATTCTAGTCATGGAGGACAGCATATACAAAGGTATAGAGGTAGTAAATAGGATGTTAAGTTCTGGAAACAAGTGAGGCTGGAATTTTCTTTAAAGTGATTGAGTAGTATAAAATAATACATTTAAACTATGAAGAAGTCAAAGAAAAGGTCATTCAAAGTCCATGATTTTAAAACAAAAAGATGATCATTTTTTCGGATTTCCATGAAATTGCCACACTGCTAAAATGTGGTAGACCCAATTATGTGAGCCAATCCTGGCTCATAGGCAGTCCAACTTTCCAACTTGTATGTTACAAAACTGAACCATTATGTGAGTCAGCCCATTTGGGAGCACATGCATATGATTTTGTTAGGTTTCTGTAAAGAGAGCATTGTTCTTTCTCCCCATCTATCTTAGATAGAAAACAAACACTACTACTAATAAAAATTAAAAAATCAAGTATTTCAGGAAATGGTAATCTATCTCTTGCTATAAATAAGCCTGCAGTTGATGTTGTTTTAACAAAATATGCTGTTATTCTTTTTATCCCCTCCCTGATTCAGATTGGAAGCAAGTTAAGTTGGATTCTTTAGGAAAACCAAATGAAATGAGATTTCAACTGTAAAAATGTTGTTTCTCCATCTCTTTCTCTGGATAGGAAAACATAAGCATTCAATTCAATTAGAAACATACTTGTCTTTGGGAAGGCACTAGAAATCATGTTAGCCAGCAGTGGAACAAAGAAAGACTTTTTTACAAAGTCTGTTGCTTGATAAAAACAAGTTGTCTTGAAATGAATTACTCTCAGTCCGAGTTGCAAACAGTCAGACCCACTGATCTAGGGTTTAAAACACCTGGAACTAATTCTGTAGATTTTTTTTTTTGAGCAATGTTTCTTGGTCTTTTATGAAACACTCTCATTAAACCAAGAGACAGAAAAACTGAAAACTTTAGAATATGCGTGTGTGTGTGTGTGTGTATTCTAGTTTATTATAAAGTACTTGCCAGAATTGGTCTCATTATCCTCCATTTTCATGGAAAGTTGTGCCACAGTCATAAAAATGTGCTTCCGGCTATAACCTAGTGTACCTGGAACTCCGGAGAGCAGCTTTTCACTTTTATAAATCCCTCCTTTCTCTTTTCCACCAGGGTCCACCTCTCTTCATCTTCCGTGATATTAGCTTTAACTTTGTAAACTGTGATGTAGAGAAGTAGGAACGAAATAGTACATCAATTTGGAATTTTTCTCTTCTCTTGTGACCTAAAACTTTTTGTGAAGTTTCTTTCAGAGGACTGAATATGTTTTAAGAACATAGGGAGAACATGTTTTCTTTGGATTTTTTTTTTTTTTTTGCAAAGAAAATAGGAACCAGATGTTTAACGTAGATTGGAAAAGTAACTACTGGGCATGTGCAATGACATTTCAAAATGCCATTATAGTGAAACATGACTTGTCCTTGCGCTTTGCTATGCTAAATGAAATCAAATGAGTCAGATGAAAGGAAGTTCTGGATTCTAGCAGATCTGGCATTTTACTACTGTCCTACAAACAAGTCTGAAACACATCCAAGGTCTCCTATACACTACTGACAGAGGAACAATTCAGGGATGCAGGAAACAAATAAAATGGGATTCATGAGCTGAATCTGTTGAAAGCTCAACTGCTTCCCATTTTGTTGTTGCTGTTGTAGTTAATGTTGTTAAATAAAAATTCAATTCAATTGATTTTTTTAACCTTCTCATGTTTCTGGGACAGTATCAATCACCCTACATTCTAGTGAATGTGACGTAGATGAGATCCTTGAACTTAACGTTGATCTCTTGCATCTGGCCATTAGCCCATGCACTGGGAATCTAAGTGTAATGCATGAAATAATCCTTCATTCTAAAAGATTACATTCTAATGGGAGAACTGCTCATCCAGAAATATATTCAAAGAGGATGAAATGTGTACTCAAATAAGTACGCAAATAAGTAAATACAAAGCATAAAGCAAGGTACACAAATTATAAGAGGGAGAGAATCCTATGACAATGAAAATGAGGAAATTTGTTCTGGAAGTGACATCATGATGCATTTCCAATGCCAGGTTAAGGATTTTTGTATTTTATAGTAAATAAGTTGATTTGTAGGCAATGGAGACTTTACAAGATCAGATTTGCAATTTAGGACTAACAATTTGACAGCTGTATTTGAGCGAAATTGATTTGGAAGACAGATTGGACAGGAAAGAGACATGAGGCAGGGAGACCAAATGGAAGGCTATTGTCTAGACAAGTTGTGATGAAAGCCTAAGTGAAGGGAAAAATGGAAAGAGAATTTGAGAGATGTGGAAATAGAAGGACCCAAATTTATGTAACCTTGATTTTCAAATACCAGATTTAAGAGAATTTAAATAAATCCCTAGTCCATCAATTGTCCTTTAGCTGAGCAAGTAAAAACTAAGGAGGATAAAATTAAAATAAAATAAAATTCTTTATGCAGAAATTTTGCATATATATATATAATATCAGTTTGAGGATGAAATATCCTATGAATGAGTGAAATGTATCAGTCCAGTTAGCTTGTTAATGCTGCTACAATGATAAAATATTTTCCTCAATTATAGATAGTGAAGTGAAATAGCAAATAGAAACAAAAAAAAGTCAGGAGACTTACAATCTTTATGCTCAATCTTCTGTTAGTATGCACACATACATACATGTATGCATGTATATATGTATATGTATGTTTCGATGGATAGATAGATATACACATATATGCATACACACATATATTATTTCTATTATTGGCATGATAATACACTGGAAAATTTCCAAAGTTTTGTTATTGGCATGAATATTTAAATTAAAAATTTAATAATACTTAATTTGTTTGAAATACCATCTTTTGCTACCTAGATAGCTATGTGGCATAAATAAGAGAATGGAGATAAAGTAGAAATGAAAATGGAGGAAAAGACATTTTATTTTCCTTATATCATGGTTTTAATTCTGAAAAAATTGCTTATATATCATGCAGAAAGCTGATTTTCTAAAATATTGTTACAGATGATGCAATGCTAATTGAACATTTTGAAAATAATCACAATTGGAATGTTATTTTAGCAAATTTTCCCCCATTTGATTCTGTTATGAAGCTGTACTCACAAAAGTCATGTTTCTGAGAGGTGAACAGCCCAATTCCTTTGTGTATGGGCTTTGATTTCTTAATGGATAGACCAGACACTCCTAATAAGAAAGGTGAACTTGTCTGTTTAGTAAAACTGAGAGGTTTCAATCTAAAACTTATCTTTTAATGATTTCTTCAAATCTATTCTGCTTGTTTGATCAAATTTGGAGAATTTTGGTGTAGTTATGGGCAACTTGTTTTAGGAAGGATATTGATAAATTATAGAGTATCCAGAGAATGATGACCTAGATGTTGAAGGAGTTTGAGTTCATTCCACAGAAGTAGTTGAAATAACTAAGCATGTTAGCATGGAGAAAGCATGACTTAAGACATGATGACTGTCTTCAGGTATCTGAAGAACTGTCACATGGGAAAGAGCTGCAGACCTAGGAACAATGAGTGAGAGTTTCAGAGGTAAATTTCATCTTAATGTAAGGAATGACTCCTTAATTATTAGAGTGATGCCATGATGGAATATGCTACCTAGGAATTTATTCTCCCTCATTTGATGTCTTCAATTAGAGAATGGATACCCGTTTATCATACAAGTTGTAGGCACATTCTTTTAGACTAGCTGACTTATAAAACTCTCTTCCAACTCTGATAATTCATGATTTTGTGATTCCTTCCACAGATCTTTGTAATTATTTCACTTTTAGCTAAAGCAAGAGTGATAATTTGTAGGTACGCCATTATTTACTCGAAGTTCATTTTTTTCTCAATTAAAGGAATTTTGCTTGAATTTTCTGGTGAATTGACTGTTTTCTTCACTTGCCCTGGATGGAGTCAGATTAGTAGTGACCTAAGGTAATGGTTTTAACATAAAATTATGTGTGTGCATAAATATATATATATGTATATTTATACACACATACACACACATATATACTATATTTTTATATATGTGTATGTATGTGCATATGTATATATAGTAGATATAGTTAGTATTATTAATGTCTAGATACAAAGGAAAAAAATAAAATGCAACCAATGACTTTAAAATTAAAAATCAGTCCGCTACACTATTTCCCATTAGGGAGCTCTGCTTGCTCCACATTCTCTGGCATGCAAAATCAAAGTTTCACATTCCTCACAATGTAATGGAAAGTCAACATTGCTGTTTCCCCTGAAGGGACTCATAGCCTTGGTATCAAATTGCAGCCTCTCTCTGTGTTCATGCTCATTTAAGAATTTTTTCCTACCTTGAACTTTATTTTTATTTCTCTTTCATTTTTATTTGTCCTGATCTCCATAGAATTTTAAGGGGAGATGCCTACTATATACTGCTGCTTTTACTTCCTAGTAAATCTCTGTTCTTTTGCTTGACCAGTGGGAAGCTAATGGGAAAAGAATGTGAGAACCCTGAATACACATATGTGTGATAATGTCTTTAAAAAGCAAATTCTTCTGAGTAGTAGTTAAAGAGTAATACTTAATATTTGTTTCAGAATGCAAAGTCTTCCTTTTCTTTCATCCCTTGAATATGTTGTTTTTTTACAACCTATCATTTCCAAATAAATTAATCCATACTTATAAACTGAACACACACTGCATCATTAGATAGTGAAAGCTGATCTCAGTTATATCACAGTTTTGGATGACATCTGGAAGGTCCAAAAAAAAATAAATTCTGTAGGAGGATCCTTTAGATCTTTTTGCATACAGTATGAAAGTAAAACTTTCAACCAACTTCGATAAAACTTCTTGAAAATATATCAAATCTCCAATTTGTACTGTGTAGATTATGAAAAGGAAACATTCTTTCTTTAGTATTCTTTGTGTCTGTATACATATTATATATGTATGTATGTTGCATATATAGTTATAGCTGTAGATATAAACATTCATATATGCTGACATAGGTATGTGTGCACACAGATTTAAGTAATTTCATATATTTGTGATAGCATCACCATAGATTCTTTTATCATTAAAGTTCATAGTCTTTATGTACCTTCTCATTCTGTGTAATTCTTCTCAAGGTTCTTCCATACATCCTCTGCAGAGAATCTACCTCCACATGCTACAAGTCTTCTATATCTTGTTACATTTGGGGTTTACTATGGCCTAGCAATTTGTTAATTTTCACTTTTACTACAACTGTCCCACTTCCTTTTATGAATATATCCTTCCTTGAAGATAGAAGTTGATTCTTTTTTGTGAATGTAGGTTACCACTGGAGGTAAATATCAGAATGATTGCAACCACCATATATCTCTCAGGTGCCCTGTAGACCATCAGAAACCTTTATTCCATTGACACCGTGATATTCCAAGATCTACAGTATTCTGCATCATCAGGAACACATAAGTAATAAAAAGAAGGGTCCTTTTTGCTAAGGAGCAGGCAGAGTTTGGGAAAAATACTGCACAGTATCCCAGAGGTGAGTCAATATGGCTTCCTTGTATCCAACTCTGGGTTTATTCATTGTTCATTTTAAGTAGCTATAAAGGGTGTAGTTGAATGGGATCAGAAAGTCCTGAATTCAAATGCTGCATCAAAAGGGCAAAAAGTGTTGTCTGGGCATGTCACTTAATCACTTTTATCTGTTTTCTTATCTATAAATTAAAATTAACAATACCAGTAGGATTATTTTTGAGGATAAAAATGAGATAATACATGTAAAGTACATGTACAAATACATGTAAACATAATTTTTTGATATTACTGATATTATTATTATCCATAGCACATGTTTCAAATATATAGCTGATAGTACATTGGGTGGTATTTTCCATCCATTTAGTTTTCCCTACATGGATTGTTAAAAGTCAGTCTCTTGCAAAATGATGAGTCTTATTTGGATAAACCCTGTAATATTTTGGGACTCAATATTGTACACACAATATCATTTGAAAACAGAGTACCTAAAGAGCTTGCTACTTTTGTACCTACTTGCTACTTTTTCCGTGGAAATTCATAAATATTCCTCTGCATGAATGGTAGACAACCTTTGTGAGCATACATCTCTATATTCTTTTAAGATCTAATAATAAGCATTGTAGAGTAAAGTAAGCTTTGTGCTTCTATATATTAAAGAGTACTGTATGACCCCAACACATCCATGAGATGCCCCATTGGAGCAAAAACTTTAAAGTTGCCATTTGTTCTGCCAAGTCAAATCCTTTTCTTCACAATCAACACAGGATAAAAAAGTGGGATCTTGTGTGACACTACTTCTGCTGTAGGATTATAAAGATGCATTTTCTTGTCAAGAATTGCTTTATTATATTTTCATTAAGACAATCTTTGCATCACATAGATCATAGATTTAAAGCTGGAAGGACTGTCAGAAGCCATCTTCTTATTTTACACCTGAGGAGACTGAGACCCGGGACAAACTTGACTTGTCCAAGGTCATAAAAATAAGAAATTAACAAATGAGATTTAATTCCAGATTCGTGGGTTCAAAAGTCATCATTCTTTCTATTGTACCATGATGCCTTTTAAAGATATCATCATGGAAACATTTATAGCTCTACAATAGCAAAAACAGAATCTTTCCTAATTAGATTTTATGAGATCTGAAGGGTTTTCTCCAATGATGTGCTATTTTGTAAAATAGCTCCTGTGTTGTGCTGTTCATGCCTCCAGCAGCAGACAAGTTTTGGGGGAAGTAATGTGGCAATGTTTTCGAATGAGCGGTGAACTTGGCATCTGGAGAAGCCTGGCTTTGGGTCCTTCCTTCAACTTTCCCTTATATGATTCTGAGTAACTGATTTGCCTTCTCATAACCTTGGTTTTCTCAACTGTAAAATGGAGGGTAATCCATTAATCACATGGGAGTTGTGAGGAAAATCTCTGTAAATTTTCTAATGCTATATGGATGAGAGATCATTATTATGGTAGTACTTCAGAATTTTTAGTTAATTTTCAAGGATTAAAAAAATCTTTCTTAGTTAAGACGTTTTCCCCCCTACAGAATAATATACATATATATATATATATATATATATGTACATATATATATATATATATTTTCTTGCTCCTGAACTATGATTATATGGATTTAGGGCATTAGTTCCCTATGTGAAAATTATTACTGCTACCAAATGAAGATTAGCACCTTCATTATAATTTGTAGTTCAAAAGGGTTCTCATCTTGGGATCCATGAACCTGTGTAATCTTTGGAAAATATAATGCATTTAAAGAAAAATTCTGAAAAGTATTTTAATAATATTCTAAAAAGGGCTTCATGAGAATGCCCAAAGTGTCCATGGAACACACACACACAGACACACACACACACACACACACACAGCATTTATTTTAACAAATCACTGAGTCATCAAGCATTTAAACAATGCAGTCATTGTAAGTCAGAGGCAAGCAGGACTTGAACGCTGGTTTTCCTCACTATCTGCTCATTATCCCCTATGATAAGCTACCTTTTTAAAAGCATATTTTTGAAACATTTGTATGAAATGAGTAATTTACTCATTTCATGATGTGCTTTGGTAAGTGTTTAATAAATACCCCTTGGGTTGAATTGAATTAATGTATATGTTTGTATAGAATTCAGAAATAAGCTGCTATAGATTTAAATATGGTCAGAAATCAGGACAGTCATTGACTTGCCCTTCTTTCCATGATATTATGATGACTATTTTGAATGAATTCATTATTTATCACTATTTCAAATAACTATTTTCCAGACATAATATTTATGTTATTCCACTTAGCTTTGTAATATAGCTTGATTAGGATTCAATCATGCCCTTTCTCCATCTATGAACCCCACTAAATGTTATTTCTTTTCATTCTGATCTTATGTATTCAATGAGAAAAGACTGAAGTTTCTAAAGTATCTTTATTAAATTTGCATTAAAATGAATATTATGTTTCCTCCATTTGTAGGCATTGTAAAGCAGGGTAAGAGACAGGGGAGAAGTATGGATAGGAACTAGGAATATCATGGACTATATTTTTATTCAGTTGATTTGGTAGATATACAAGGTAAGAGATAAGAGCATCTTTCACTATCGTGAAAAGCCTCACCTATTAAAAAAGTCAAGTCTCTAACAAGTAAAAGTATTTTCTTTAAACTTGACTAACATCTCAGCGTGGTTCTACAGATTTTGGAAGATCAATTCTCACCATAGTTTAAAAGGTATGTAGTTACTAAATGGGTGTATATGCATGTGTGCGCACACACATGTATGGGTGTTTGTATGTGTGTTTATTGCATAACCACCAAAAGTTTCCTGATAAACTCAGATGGAATAAAGCTGATCATGTCAATCAAATTTGAAAAAAAAAACAACACATAAAAAGATGTATTAAGCAATTTATGCGTGCCAGTTACGGGGATATAAAGAACAAAAGGTGGTTTATATACTCATGAAGGTTACGTTCTACTAGAACATCTAATCTAATTGTATCTTTCTACGTGCCACCATCTGTCTCTCAATATTCAGACTTTCTAGGTAATTCTATAACAGCTTTGTGACAGATGCCACGTAAGATTTCACATTGTTTACAAACTGAGACATTCCTTTGTACCCACGCATTTTGAGACTGAACCTTTGGCAATATATTCTACCAAGAGAAGCAGGCTGAACATAACAATATGGAAAATGAAACAAATGGCTAAATGTTTGGAAAATTCTTTATATATTTGTTGTAATACTTTTCATAAAGGGTCCTGAAGCTCTGGCAATGTACGTGTCAACCTCATTGTCAATGCATACATCCCTGGAAAGTACACTACAAAGGTAAGTGAACTTATCCACAGCATTCAAAACTTCTCCATTTGCTGTGACCGATGAGTCCACGTATGGATGGTGTGGTGGTGGCCTATGGAGCACCTGTGTTTTCTTGGTGTTACTTATTTGCCCAAAATTAGCACAGGTAGCAGAGAATTGATCCATACTTTGTTGCATCCCAGCTTCAGAGGGTGCATTGAGTGCATAATCATCTGCAAACAGAGAATCATGTACCACTACTCCTCCACTTTGTCTTGGCTTGTAGTCTTTTCAAATTGAAGAACTTATCATCAGTACAATAGTTGACCTTGATGCTGTGTTCATCCTTATTGAAAGCATTTGACAACATGGCTGAAAACATCATGCTAAAAAGCATGGGAGCAAGCACACAACCCTGTTTCACTCCATTGGTGACTGGGAAGGCATGCGCTCTATTCACTATCCAGAACCCAGGCAAACATGCCATCATGAAAAACTGATGAACTCTGGGCAACCAAATTTTGACATAATTTTCCATAAGCCCTCATGACTAACAGTGTCAAAGGCCTTGGTCAGATCCACAAATGTTGTGTACAGACCTCTGTTCTGCTCCTGGCATTTCTCCTGGAGTTGTCAGCAGCAAACACCATATCAACTGCTCCTCGACCCTTTCTGAAGTCACACTGATTCTCTGGTATGTGACCATTTTCCAGGTGAAGGATCACCCTATTAAGAAGGACTCCACCAAGAATTTTGCCAGCAAAGACTAAAAGTATATTTGTGTATATATGTATATATATATATGTATATATATATATATACATATATATATATATGTATGTATGTATATGTACACATGAGCTTGCTGATAACTTCAACCAAGAGTGGATATATCTGAATGGATGATGTAATTAATCTTGCTATCTCCTTCTTTCCATACTTAATTATGTATATGATACTTTTGGTTTTTATGGTACAGGAGTAAGCAGGGTTGTGCAGGTAAATGTCTAAGAAAGGACTCTGTGTGTCTTTTGATATGTCTTTAAGTTTAATATACAATACAAACATTTTTCTCATCTCTTTCTTCAGCGTAGTCAATGAATACAACAAGAAGTCAAGCCCCCATTTGTAGCATATGCCAATTTCTAATGTGTAAATGTTCATATTTAAAATTTAACAATCGACTCTCAAGAGCAGGTGTGAGCTGGCTGGCTGTAGCATACCTCTGCATGTAGGGTATGGCCAATGAGGAAAATGCCTTATTCCACACCTGTTCTGAAACAAAGTCTTAACCTGTAAGACTTAAAGGGTGGCAAGAAGCACAAAGTGTTGCCTGACTTAAAGAATTTAAGTAACTTTCCCAGGGCCACATATCCAGTGTATTTCAGAACTAGGACCTAAGCCTGTCTTTCAATTCCAAGATTGTCTGTCTATGCACTATAAACTCTGGTCTGCCTCTTGTATATGTTCTAAAAATCATTTCACAATCCTCTATTATCATTTCTACACTAACTACAGTTAAAGCATCCATTAACGGTCTTGTTCATTCTCAGCTATCACCCATCGACCTTAGGAATATGATGATAAATCGTTCCTTCATTTCACAAACATTAAGCATAGGAAGGAATGTGCATGTCAATGAAGTCACACATCCATTAGTGTATGAGAGTGTGCACAGCACTGTCTCCATGTGATGGGGGTCATAGAAATCTTGGCTCAATCACAGTCCCTGCTTTAATGGAGAGTAGTTGAATAGGAGGATAAGCGCTAGACAGAAAATTCTGATATAAAATATGAAAAGACACATGCTTTAGGAAGTTTCAAAGCAAAGTGATACTTGAGCTCTAAGTGGGACAATCCTTATATACTGAGGACCATCAGGGAAAGTTTCATAGAGCACACAGCATTCGAGGTCAATTTGAAACGTTATTGAGAAATTTACTGAGCAATGGAAAAGGAAGATGATCCAGGCATAGCAAGAAGTATGTGTATCTACAGGGGCTGGGGTTATCTCAGTTCTGAATCAGAGGCTCCAGGCCCTGCACAATGGTGATCATGCCTGTCGATGTCGTCTGCCCCTGCTTCAGCCTTTTCTTTGTTTTGCACCTATTTTTGTAAGAGATGAAGATGTCAGACATCACAGGATCACAGGATGCTGAAAAGTGAAATCCCCAGTCATTTGTTTCTTTTCCTATCTATCTTTTCTTCTCTTTCTTCCTCTGTTTCTCTGTCTCAATCTGCATGTATATGTATGGATCTCTGTTTCTTTCTGTCTCTCTGTGTTTTCTTTGTGTGTCTCTCTTTGTCTCTCTGTCTCTCTTTTTCTTTTTGTTTCTGTCCCTATGTGTCTGTGTCTGTTTCTCTGTCTCTGTATATCTGTCTGTCTGTCTCTCTCCCTCTTTCAGCTTCTGTCCCTATGTGTCTGTGTCTGTTTCTCTGTCTCTGTTTGTATATCTGTCTGTCTGTCTCTCTCTCTCCCTCTGTCATTTCCTGTCCCTATGTGTCTGTGTCTATGTCTCTGTCTACGTGTGTATCTATTTCTTCCATCTGCCTCTGTTCCTTTCATTCAGACCCCAGTGATTCCGTTGATGTCAGGAAGCCTCTGCATCTAAATTCCCCTCACTGATTTAGCTGAGCCGCGGGCCTGGACATTCCCTCTTTCTCCATTCGTCCTTATCCACCCACACTGATTCTTTCTTTTCTTTTCTTCTATCCTTTACTCTTTCACTAGGCCTTCTAGAACATCCACACCTTCCCCCCCCCCCCCACCCAACCTAGCCATGGAAAGAAAAAAGAAAGTATAGAATGAAGGAAAGAAGGAAGAAAGGAAGTGTGTATTAAGTGAATACTATGTTCCAGGCACTTTTCTAAGTGCTTTACAAATATTATTTCATTTAATCCTTACAATAACTCTTGAAAGTAGGTTCTGTTTTTATTTCCATTTTAGAATTAAGAAAACTGAAATACAAGTTAAATGACTTGCCCAGGGTCACACAGCTAGTAAGTGTCTAAGGCTGGATTTAAACACAGGTATTTCTGATTCCAGTTCTCTCTGTCTATTGTATCACAAGATACTAGTTGCTAATAAATTCCTTTTCTTCCTAGATCTCATCTCACACTCTTTCCAACTTTGGATATTCAAAGAAACCTGATTTTCTCCTGAAGATATTATATACATATGAACCATCTGCTCCTGGTTCCTCCTCTTACGACCATTTTCATTTCACTTACATTATCAACAGAGATAGTTATGCCTTATATTTCATCATGACTTATGAAGATTCCTCCTCTGTGATATATGTTTGAATCTCACTACCCCCACCCCAATTGCTATTGGTAATCAATCATCATTGCTTTACTTTTCACTCCCCTTTACTCCTCCTATCCCTGCTTTTTCACTTGGTAATCTATAATTGATTCATCCCTCCCTGTTGTCTCAAACCCTCATGCTTCCTCTGAGGTCAAAACCATCTTATGCCCCACCTCACACCTCACATTTTACTTCAAGGTTTTTCAATATGTTCCCATGTTCTTTCTCCCTTTGTTCCAGTTTGCAAGAAAGACATTATCTACTGCCCTTTATTTGGTTCAAAGACAACTAGTCATATTTTCTTTCATGTCTTCTGAGAGCTTATCCAATCTTATCTCTCTCTCTCTCTCTCTCTCTATATATATATACATATACATATATGTGTGTGTGAGTATACACATATATACATATACATGTATACATATATACACATATGTCCCTCTTCCTTTCTCTGAAGCCCACTAGTATGACCAAATATGTCCCTCACGTTCTAATCCTGTAAACTCTCCCTTTCCCTACTAAGATTCTGGAAAGAATCTTTAGTCTATCTCCACTTTCTCATCATGTCAGTTCTTAACTTTTTACATTTGAGCTTCTGACTTGACTATTTAAATGAAACTGTTATCTCCAAGGTTACCAATGATCCCTGGTGGAATTTAAAACTATTCATCTTCCTTCCTGAACTCATTGATTAATTTGGAGTTACAACTTAAAGTTTGCGTCTCTGACTGCATTTTCCACCTTATCCTTCTTGTTAATTCTGAGAGGAACATGAACAATGAGATTTATAAAGTATAAAGATAAGAAAACCATATCAATTCCCTTTCTCCACATTTTTCTATTTGGTCCCTGTTTAAATGAGAGCATCATTTCTCAGTCACTTGGTAACCTAGTGACCAGTAACAAAGACAGTATCTAAATTCCATCAAGAATCTAATAAGCAAATAGCAAATTCCCCGGCTCACCCTAGATAAAGTAAACAACTGTCTCAAAGTCAGCTTCAGCCTTCTTATTGAATACAAACAGAAGGCAACATGATGTAATGGATGAACTCTTTGACTTGGATGAACTATAAGGACTTGAGTTCAAGTCCCAGATCTAATATTTTCTAACTATGGCACTCTGACTGAGACACTTTACCTCTATGAGCATCAATTACTTCTGTAAAATAGGGATAATTGTTTTACTACCCACCCTAAAGAATTTTTTTCCAGAAAATCCATATATAAAATTTTGAAATATCATTTTCATAGATAAATGGATTTGAGGTTGGAAAGATTTTAGTGTTTACCTACTCCAAATCTCTCATTTTGCATAGGAGTAAACCGAGGACTGATAATTTAAGAGACTTATCCATGGTCACACAGATAGCAAGGATTTGTCCTAGGTCTTCTGATGTCAAATGAAGTAGTTTTTCCACTGCACCAGTATCACTTTTAATTCCCATTTTGAAGTACTGCATTATAACCTGTTGTAAAATATTATCCCATTTAAGGATTGTATTTTGCTTCTGGGAGGTTTTTAAAATTCTATGATCTGTATCTCAGAAATGAGAACCGTTCCAGAAAGTAATGTTTGCAAAAATGATGAAATTATCTTGTTTTGCAGCTGCAATTTAAAATGTACATGACATGCATAGTGGATTCTAAACCTTTATGGCCAGGGTTAAGTGCATAACTAAGAAGGAGATGAAACCCAAAATAAGAATGACAGGGTGGAGTAACTATCCCTCAGCATGTTTTCCGCTACTGGTATTTTTAGCATTAGGTCTGAAATGCTTAGCATGGTGCTTGAATGACACAGATGCCAGATGTTAAAACTCTGCATGTTTAGAAGGTCCAAACTTCAGCCATCATGATAATAAACCAAGTATTCTGACATGCGGCAAGAAGGAAATAACCCCTAGGTGACTGTTCATCTGCAATGTTGTGCATTTTACAAAAATGAGAGACCACATTTCCAAATGGGGAACTAGTTCCTACAGCATGGGCAAGTCTTGTAGATTTCCTTCTTGGTAAAAGAACTTATATAGTTAGTTTATAAACATTGGCTTTATACAAGCTTGCGGCACAGCCACATTTTCCAAACATTTTGGTTTGGGCAACAGGAAAAATGTGTGGCAATTTTTTTTTTTATTTTAATTACTAAACTATCTTGAAGACAATTTTTTTGTTTGTTTTTGCTCAGCTATCCAAATATTAGTCTATGATGTCTATAGTATTAATTTCATGTTCAAAAGAGTTTGGGGGCTTTTTTTAATTTAAAAGAGCCACATTTTCCTGAAGGATTCAAGTGGCCATTGTCAACATAGATATATAGATATACATATAAACATACATAAAGTATACTCTAAACTTTTCTGAATTGGAATTGACTTTATATTTTGTAAATGTGAATTTTACAAAGCATTTTACGTTTAATGATCATATCCTTCTTCATGGATTTTGCATCTGATGGAGATAGTCATGAGCACACTTCAAACTCCTGAGGTTTCCTTGGTCGGCTGTTCAGTGTTGTTTTATTTACTCTCCCCTTCCTTCTTCTCTCCAAAGGAAGGTAAATTTTGATGTTCAGAGGCTACCCAGTTAACTTGGAGTTTTCTGGTTAGATGTCTTTCCTTCCTTCCTTCCTTCCTTCCTTCCTTCCTTCCTTCCTTCCTTCCTTCCTTCCTTCCTTCCTTCCTTCCTTCCTTCCTTCCTTCCTTCCTTCCCTCCTTCCTTCCTTCCCTCCTTCTCTCTCTCTCTCTCTCTCTCTCTCTCTCTCTCTCTCTCTCTCTCTCTCTCTCTCTCTCTCTCTCTCTCCCCCCAAACCTTAAACCCAGTACACTCTGAAGCCTACAAATGAGACAACAATGGATCCCAACCAAGCTCAAGGTAATGACTATTCTCAGGACCCTCCTGGCTTGGAGTGATTATGAATACTAACTGTTTCCCTTTCCTTCCAGCTTGATTTAGTTATTTTTTCTTTAGCTCATTAAAGGGGCCATTCCCTGAGTACCTCTTAAAGAGACCTATTTGCTAAATGGGTGTTACCTCCCTCTAAGTGAGTACCTGAAAAGGTCTTAGTCCAAAAAGTCCAGGGTCTCCCATTGCTTCCTGGGCCATCTCCAGTCATCCTGATGAATATCTGGTCAATGGATCCAGATGGCTCAGGAGGAGAAGGTGAGGCTGGTGACCTTGCAGAGCCCTCCCTCACTTAAAACAAAGTGAAATACAAGTCATGTCATCATTTCTCTGATGTCATGGTCTTTTTTAAAAACAAAGAACAAACACAAAAAACAACAACCAAAAAAAACCTAATAGAATGTGTCAGTCATGGCTAAACCTATACAGAGTAATAACACACAAATACTGATGAAGAAACCATTTTTTTTCTGTTCTTAAAATTAAAAAAAAATAACAGCTAGCATCTTTTGTGGCTGAAATGTAACTCCAGACCACTGTGAAACTGCCTGTACTCCAGACTTGTAAAGTCAGTCTCTGTCTCTGTCTGTCTGCCTGAGTGTCTGTCTCTCTTGCTTCCTTTTCCTCTATTACCCTCCCCCCTCCCCTTTTCCCTCTCCCTCTCTTTCAGACCTAGAACTGACATCAAACTATTGAGAGATTTGCGGACTTGAAACACTTTCTATATTCATTACAGCAGAACCTCAGAAACCTCAGAAATGGTAGTCTAGAGAATCTTATGTGAGGATGATTCTACCACTTGCTTGGGCAGTTCATTATATCTTTTTTCTCTTCAGCTTAATTTGGAAATATTTCATATGATCAAATTAATTGAAGTTTACTTCTCTGACGTACATCACCATTCAATATCGTAGCAGGTAAAGAAGTCAATATTTCCTTAGTTGAAACTCATTTGGAATTAAGAAATACTAAATAAATAGTTAATACCTGCAAGAGATTGTGGGAGATACAAAGATAAATAAGACAGATCTCACTTTCAATAATTTTAAAATATAGTCCAGTCAGTTGAAGTAGGAAAAAGAAAACTGAAGAATTGTAAGTATTTATACAAGTATCTTAAGAATGGAATTCAAGTTTGCTTTACTCCAAACTAGTTGCATGGGAGCTTGATAAAGCAGGTATAGCTTAGTTAAATGTGCATCATCTTATCGGACTATTTAACAATTCTGAGAGGCAGGGAGTATAAATATCATTATCCCCATCTGACAGATATTAAGTACAAGAAGTGTGATTTGAACCCAGATCTTTGTAATTATGACATTCTATCACACAGTTCTGTGAGAAACATTTCCCAGGCTGTATATGTAGATTTGGGACTCATTTGCATAGAAATAATTGATTCTCTGGAAGACAAGAAGTGTGTGTGTATGTGTGTCTGTGTGTGTATGTGTGTGTGTGTATGAACAGAGTTCGAAAAATTCACACAAACTCCTTGGGCAGGGTTTGGATCAGCTTCCCAAAAGAAATCTGACATGGAATGATAAGGCATTCATAAGACTCAGGACAGAACACTGTCATAGAAAATCAAGGAAGTAGAAAACAAACAGGAGCACAGAAGGCAAAGGCGGATGGAGACTGAGAAATAGATACCAGATTTACCAATATGATGGAAATGTTCATTGTTTTTAAGAAATCAGTTTCAGCAGGAGAGCAGAGATGCCTAATATTAATAACCTGAGAAGTGAGTGGCAAGCAAGTAGAAACAATGATTATAGATGACATTTTTCCCCATTAAGAGTTTGGTAGTGAAAGGGAAGTTGGATTTAGGATGGTAGCTTGAGGGGATGGCAATATCCAGCACGTATAAGAATGGGAGAGAGCTGGTCATACTTTAGCTATCAAAGAAGAATAAGGGATTATGTGAGTCTGTAGGTGATTTGGAGGGAAAGTGATAATCAACAGGGAAAGCTCGTAGAGAAGACAGTAGGGCTCTGGAACTACTCACATATGCACAGCTTGGTCCAGAGAAGGAGAAGGGACTTTCCCCCCCCCCCCCATAAACAATTATAGCAACAGAAGAAAGAATGAAGGATGATATTGAAAGATTGGAAGGGAAAAGTTGGGGAAGTAAAAAAGAAACTGAGATCATCAGCTGAAAGACATGCAAGAGGGATGATTTCAGGAGAGAAGTGAACATCACTGACGGCCATTGTAGGGAGTGTGACAGTTAATCAGGGAGGAATAAAAGAACTGCTGTTCAAAAGCAAGGACCTACTTAAGAGAAAACATATTTGTAGGAGACCCAGACAAAGACTAACAACAGAAACACAACGTGACACTACTTGTTTAAACTTCAAGAACCAGATATTATTAAGAAACTTACAAAATATAATATCTCTAAAAATGCTCACTTGACCTACTTAATTTGGTTCCTTTTTGTTAAAGTCTAAATTCTGCTTAAAATTTTGAGAAATTTCCCAAGAAATCTTTGAATACATGGCTTTTGATGTCGTGATCTATGAAGAACCTCATTTGAGATAATCATCACAATTTTGATCAGTAAAACTGCAGGTTAAAGAATTGAAATAGAATCCTACTTCAAAAAACATACCTGATATTAACAATGAGGATAATGATGTTGATGATGACAGTAGCTTGCATTTATATCTTTAAGGTTTGCAAAATACTTTACAAATGTTGTCTCATTTCATTCTTATTACAACTCTGAGAGATAAGTGCTTTTACTTTCCCCATTTTATAGATGGGGAAACTGAGATAGACAAAGGTTAAGTGACTTGCCCAATTATGGAATATAAAATGGATAATTTTATTACATTAAATTGAAAAGTTTTTGCATGGACAAAGCCAATGCAACCAAAATTAGAAGGGAAACGGAAAATTGGGAAATAATTTTTACAGCCAGAGTCTCTGAGAAAGTCCTCATTTCTAAAATACATAGAGAACTGAATCAAATTTATAAAAACACAAGTCATTTTCCAGTTGATAAGTGGCCAAAGGATATTAGCAGGCAGTTTTCAGATGAGGAAATTAAAGCAATCTATAATCATATGAAAACGTTCTAAATCACTATTTATTAGAAAAATGCCAACCAAAATAGTTCTGAGATACTACATCACACCTATCAGATTGGCTAACCTGACAAAACAGGAAAATGGTAAATGTTTTAGGAGATGTAAGAAAATGGGAACACTAATACATTGTTGGTGGCGTTCTGAACTGATCCCCCCACTTTGGAGAGCAATTTGGAACTATGCTCAAAGGGCTATTAAAACTGTGCACACCTTTCGATCTAGATCTGTATCCCAAAGAGATCATAGAAAAAAAAAGAAAAGGACCTACATGTACAAAAGTACTCATAGCAGCTCTTTTAGTGGTGGCCAAGAATTGGAAGTTGAGGGGATGCCCGTAAGTTTGGGAATGGCTGAACATGTTGTGCTATATGAATGTGATGGAATACTATTGTTTCATAAAGAAATGATAAGTAGGCAGACTTCAGAAAAATCTGGACAGATTTATATGAAATAATTCTGAGTGAAGTGAGAAGAACCAGGAGAACATTGTACAGAGTAACAACAAAATTGTATGATGACAGACTTCGATAGACATACCTTTTCTCAGCAGTGCAATGATCAAAGACAAGTCCAAAAGACTCATGATGGAAAATGCCATCCACAACCAGAGAAAGAACTGTGGAGTCTGAATGTAGATGAAAGCCTACTATTTTATTTGCACTCTGTCTCTGTCTCTGTCTCTGTCTCTGTCTTTCTCTCTCTATCCCTCTCTCTCTCTCTCTCTCTCTCTCTCTCTCTCTCTCTCTCTCTCTCTTCTCTCTCTCTCTCTCTCATTGTTGTCTGTTCTTTCTCATGTTTCCTTTCATTGGTTGTAATTCTTCTTTAAAAATTCACTAAGGTGAAAATATATTTGATATGAATGTATATATAGAGCCTATAACAGATTGCATGCTGTCTTGGGGAGGGAGGAAATGGAAGGGGGAGAAAATTCAGAACTCACAATCGAATGGAAGTGAACGCAGAAAACATACACATATATATGTGTCTTTATAGAGAGATATACATGTGGATATAAATATAGATTTAGATGTGAAGCTGGATTAAAATTCAGGTCTTCTCAACTCCAGTCACAGCACTTTATCGGTCCACTTTCTTCCCCCAGCAATAATAAAGTTTACTTTTTGTTTGCTGCTTAAAGAGAGAAGAGTTTTTGGGAATATCACTGCTTTAGGATTATATTTTAAGAGATTTCTTATATTATACATAGAGGTATCTTCTTTCTTTCTTTTATTCCCCATGCAAAATATATTTCCACATTAACTATATCACAAAAACAAGAAAAGTGAGAAAATTGAACTTCAATTTGCACTCAGAGTTCATCAGTTCTTTGCATGGAGGTAGACAGTATTTTTTCATTGTGAGTCCTTTGGAATGGTCTCAGATCATTGTATTGATCTGAGTTGCTGAGTCTTTCATGGTTGATCATCATTGCAACATTGTCATTCCTATGCACAATGAAATCCTGGCTATTTGGATCAGTTCCTATAGGTCTTGCCATGTTTGTGGTTTTGTTTTTCCCTTTTTTCATTTTGTTGGAGATCACACCCCTCCCAATCATTTTTTATCCATACTGGCATTCCATCACAATTATATGTCACACCTCCTTTAGCCATTCCCCAATTTATAAGTATCCCCTTAATTTCCAATTCTTTGCCACTACAAAAAGAATTGATGTGAATATTTTTGTGCAAATACGTCACTTTCCATGTTTTTTTTTTATCTTTTTGGCTTACAGACCTAGTAGTGGTATTACTGGGTCAAAGGACATGCACAGTTTTATTGCCCTTTGGACATAATTCCAAATTATTTTGCAGAATGGTTGGATTACTTTACAACTCCACTAATAGTTTATTAGTGTATATATTTCCTCATACATTCTAACTTTTGTTCTTTCTGATAGATGTAAGGTGGTGCTTCAGAGTTGTTTTAATTGCATTTCTCTAATCAATATTGATTTAGAGCATTTTTTTATATGACTATAAATTGTTTTGATTTTTTTCTTGTTTTATTTTATTTTTCATTTTTAACACAGTTTATAACAGATAAAACAATTCCAACTTCTGGTCAGGTAATATGTCTTTTTAAAGCATTTACAATATGGACCAAAAAAAGAATTTTTTTTAAACATTAACCAACTGAGACACAAATAATATTTAAGTTGCTAACTTCACAAGCTCTTGACCTCATTGTCTCCACAGTATTACTAAGAATTAAAGGACCCTAACTTCTTGTTGTTGGTCTAAAGTCCTGTGCCTAATAGCTTAATTTTAGACAACCTCGGATGTTCCCCTACCCATAATCTATAATTGAATAGATCTGGTATTAAGCTTACAAACCTTTTGACTATAGGAAATTGCCACCAAGAGTAAGGATATTGCAGGGAGAAAATAATATCTCCCCAACTTCATGTCAATTCCAGGCAGGATTAGGTTGCCCACTTGCATTCAGTCAGACTTAAAGTCTGCCAGGTGTCAGTGGGGAAATTGAATTGGGAGAATCCTACCTCAGCCCAAGCTGAACAGCTGCTCTCCCATGCTTCCCGGGAGATCACCTTTTGCAGTTCTTACCAGCATCTCACCTGCTTACTGGCATCATGGATTGGAGGCTCAGACCGCCTTTCTTGCTATCCATACCTGGAGTTAGACTCAGAAGAACAGTCACTTAACAGTCCCATAGCATCTAAAAATAGCAAGGTTTCAGATATGACTATACAAAAAAAAATTCTTTTTTTTGTAATTTCCTTGTCTCAATCTCATTTCTTTTCCAATTTTTTGTCTACCATTATTCTTATTATTTCTATAACTCTTCAAGGAGTTCTTTTGGGCTTGGTTACAATTAGCATTTTTCTTTGAGGTTTTGCTCATAACTATTTTTACATTTAATGTTTTTTTTTTGAATTTATATCTTGGTCTTCCTTGCCACCTTAGTAATTTTTTCATGGCTAAATTCTTTTATGTTGTTGTTTGTTTTCTCATTTCCCCCCAGCCTATTTCTTGACTTTTAACTTTATTCTATAGCTGGAAGTATTATCCCAACTTTCAGCCTTTTTCCTGCTGCTGTTTTTATAGCTAGTTTGGGGGATCAGCAACTTTTCACTGTTTCTAAGTTATGATCTGAGGAAAGCTACAGTCACTACTCTTTTGGTCTTGAGTTTTGGTCTTTAATCCAGTATGGAACCCAACTCCCCTGTAGCCATAAGTACTAGTGCTCTTCTCTGCCCTAGACCTGTGAACCAGAACTCTTTATGGGCAATGGAGTTGCCAGTCAACACTAACTACACCCAGTGCCACTAAATGATCCCCATAATCTATTTCTGATTGTTTGACCCCCTTAAGCTCTGTGGGATGAGAGCTCCTGAAGTTGCTGCTACTGCTACAGTTCTCTTGACCACCTCCAAGGTGGGGCTCCTATCACTCCCTGACTTGTCCCCAACCCAGGTTTCAGACCACTTCTGTCAACCTCCTAAGTCATCTTAGATTAAAAATTAACTCATTCTGACATTGTCTCTCTCAACATGATTTCACTTAGAAAGTTATTTTCAAGTTATTTAGAAAGGGATGTCGGGAAATTTTGGTGTGGAGGGATTGCTGCCTATACTCCACCATCTCGACTCTGCCTCTTTGGGTACTGTAACAGCAAGAAAAGTAGAACTTTTTTGGTTTTCTTTTTGGAGTTCAGTTTCCTAGGCTGAGGCTAAATTATGAGCATCCGTCTCTTTTGGATCCTGATAATTCACAGCTGTGCTGAGGCATGTAGGTTTCATGCCTACTGATTGTGAACCAGTCAGGAGCTGAGTTTTTGTTATATGTACTCTGAGTTGGTATTTTACTTCAGGGGTTTGTTCATGAGAGGATCTTGTGATTACCTGGCTCATGAGAAGGATCTTGTGATCACCTGGTCGAGTTTCTGAGTAGCCATATGTTTAGATCCTCTAGCAGCTCAGCTGTAAAGGTTCTCTCAGTCCAGGGA
This sequence comes from Bettongia penicillata ogilbyi, assembly GCA_023548195.1. NCBI lineage: Eukaryota > Metazoa > Chordata > Mammalia > Diprotodontia > Potoroidae > Bettongia > Bettongia penicillata. Next base: position 3,362,647 of record JAJHZJ010000470.1, read on the forward strand.
TGTATGTAAAGTATATAGCAATATTGCTTTGATTCAGGCAGAAGAGCCTTGTTTCTTGGTCTTTCTTTTTCTGCTTGTATTTTCTCTGTTGGTTTATGTGATTAAAGAAGATTGTTGACCCCCCAAAAGTTGCTTTCCTTGTAGAAAAGCAGATCTAAGAACCTGTGCTCTAGGTACCTCCTTTCAAGAGTAGAGATTATAATTAAACCACTTCTCAGTGGAAGATGTTTTTGTTTATTTCTTCTGTCCTCCTATAACTTTCAGTAGGGTTCTACCATAAAGCCTGGATAGACTTTCCTCTTGGTAAATTCACATTGTGTTGGTGTCAGTTCATCATGTGGGCTCTCTCTGTGTATATTTCACTTTCTCTGATGAATGGTCCATTTCCTTGAGGACATTGTTCATGCTAGATTTGAAAATCTAAAACCAATTTGACTTCCAAAATTTTCTAGTGTTTTTGTGATTCCTTGAGCACAATGTAGTGACATATGGAATTGATTTTGATGTGAATTATATAAAAGTGAAATGAATTTTGCTGAGATTGAACATTATTAGCAAGTGTTAGTCATATTTGGTGTCAAAAAATCTGGGTCGTTTTTGCATATCAAGGATAAAAAAGAGGGAGAGGGGAGAGAGAGAGAGAGAGAGAGAGAGAGAGAGAGAGAGAGAGAGAGAGAGAGAGAGAGAGAGAGAGAGAGAGAGAGAGAGAGGAGGGCAAAGAGAAAAAAAAGAGAGAGAACGAGTGAAAGGAGAGGAGAGGAGAATAAAAGCCCAACACTGAACTTTGCAGAACCCTCACCTTAAACAGGTTAAATATTTCATCTTAGGTAACTACTTTCTGTTTCATTCTTGCAACATAGCTCGAGAAGATTAAAGTTGCTTTATTAAAGACAGAAAAAAACTGCTTTTTTTTCTGGTCTAATTAGCATTTTGTATTAAATTTATTTTTCATGGTCATGTCACGTTATTAACGTTTTTCCCCTCAACACCAGAAAAAGCTATAACGCATCTTTATGTGCTGTTTTATTAGAAAACAATGAGGAAAGCAAACTAATACCAAACTAGGGAAAGAACTCGGATGATCATAAAATAAGCCAGTAATTATTCTAATGTGGTGTTAGTCCTGTGGAAGGGAAAATTGGTTTAAATTGGCCTCATACTTGCCTTACATCTTTTGACATTTGTGTCATGACTTTAAAAGTTACTATGCACACGTACACACACAGACACACACACACACTCACACACTTATATGTGTTGCATCATGTAAAAAATGTAAACTACCTTGTGTAGTTTTACAGCAATCCAATGAGGCAGACAAAATCAGGCTTTATCATCATTTGGGGGAACCTAAAGTGTTTGTATTGTCAATAAGCTTGAGGTGTTACCTCCCCTGAATTCCCAACAGCTGATAATTTACCTCCATATTACTTTCTTACTTGTCCTCTAAGTTTGTAAACTTTTACTGTGATCTTTTGTTGGTTCCAAAATTTCAGCATTACAAAGGGGCCTCAGAACTCTTCTAATATGTTCTGTATCTTAATTAGAATCTAATCCGTAACATTCCCAACAAATGGCCATATAGTCTTTACTTGAAGGGAAGAACCTATTACTTCCTAATGCAGTTAGCCTGTTCCATTTCTGGGATATTCTAACTGTAAGGACATTTACCTCAAGCCTAAACTTGCCTCTTTGGAATTTCTAACCATTGCCCCTTAGTACTGCCCCTTGTCTAAAACTTCTAGCATATGCCAATGCCAATCCTTCAAATACTTAAGTAGCTGTCATGCCCCCCATTCCTTCTCATTCATTGTGACTCATCCTTTTTTTTTTTATTTTTTCTGTCATTTATACCTCAGGGAGAATCTACTCAACATTGTCAGTCCTTCTGTTGATAAAAGTTCTGTATCAGTGCTTTCGGGGCTAGATTCCTTCAAGTGAGTTCTAGTCTCCCACTGGCTAATCTTTACCCAATTACCCTGGGTCATGGTAGCTGGGAATCTGAGCATAGTTTCTTGTTTGAGACCTCTATCTGTGAAATGTTCTACTAATTTTCTGGCTCCACATTCCAATTTTGCTTTCAGCTCAGGTACTTAAGACCTAGTCACATATTAAATTCATCAGTGATACCACAATCTGTCCTCATTTCCTGGCTGCTAGATTGAATGTATAACTAACTCTTCCTTTCACTCTGGCTTTCATTACCATGAAAAGCTTGATCTGGTCCCTAAGAATCATGATGCTGTGCTCTGATAGATAAGCTTTGACTTTATCCTAACAAAAAGCCAAACTTCATCTTGCTTCCTGCTTACCAGTCCACATGTAGAACCCCTTATCTTCCGAATCCCTTTTATGTGTAGTCCTCTCTCACTAAAATGTAACCTTCTTGAGGGCAGGGGCTATGTTATTTGCTTCTATTTGTAACCCTAGAGCTTGGCAAAGTGTAAAAGCTTAGTAAAAGCTGAATAAATATCCTATGTTCAATGTGTCCCTCCATCTTCCTTCCTTCCTTCCTTCCTTCCTTCCTTCCTTCCTTCCTTCCTTCCTTCCTTCCTTCCTTCCTTCCTTCCTTCCTTCCTTCCTTCCTTCCTTCCTTCCTTCCCTCCTCTCTTTTTACTTGTCTCCCTCTCCACAGCAATGGAGAAATATAGTGTAAAATAGTCTGCTTTATTCTGGTTAGTGGTTTTGCTGTGACTTTGATACCACAACTACCTACAACTAGGTGTCTACTTTATACCCCGTTCCTCCACTATCTATCAACAGAATTCTCTGCCTTTAAAAAAAAAAAACAGTGTGACTCATTAACCCTTCTCATACTAATAATGGCATGTTTTGAATGATCTTTAATTTCACTAAAATTGGTACATCTTCTAAGGATACATATTTTGTTAGGTAGAATGGAAAGTGAACTGCAGTAGGAATATCAGACCTAGATTAGTCTATCCCAGCTCTGGTATTTGCTATTGCATGATCTGGGGAGTTAACCTCTCTGTGACTCAGTTTCTTCATTTGCATAATGATGGAGTTAGAAAAGATGATTTCTAAGTCCACTTTTCATTACAAGTTCTATAATGTTTCTGTGCCTTCTCATCTTCTATGACTTTTATTCATCCATTACCAAAAATTTCCCATAGATTATCCACTCATCATCCTAGAGACCTGCCTCTTATTCTTTTTGTATTTCCAATGTACTATTCAAGTTTTACATCTATAGTCTCTTAATCATTCTACATGACTGACCTACTTCCTTTTCTAGTGAGGCATGTGGTCAATGGTATCTTTAATGTCACTTTCTCGACATAAATTGTTGGTAGTAAATTACAGCCTGTTTATGTACACAATGCATCTTCCTCTTAGGCTAATATTAAATTGGTCTGACTTCAAGGTTTAATGATAGTGTACAAAGCAATTTGCTGTATATACTTTTACAAAAACGTTTAAGGCACATAGGGTCTCGGTCTAACTCCCATCTCTGGGTCATTACTTTCACTTGGTAAAGAGAAGAGAAGGGAAAAAACTTCGATAAGTAGTTATATGCTTGGAAATCAGTGAAGTCCAGGGAACATAGTAGTTCTAGAGACATACAGATTTTAGAGGTCACAGAAGTTTTATATTAATGTGACAAGACTAAGAATAGGTATTAGATTTCTGATTTTATTGATACGTAGAACTCCTGGACTGAGATAATTCCTTCTAGAAGTTTAGGTTGGCATTTTCTTTGCAACTCATCATCTTAGAGAGCTGCCCAGGATATTGAGGTTATATAATTTGCCAAGAGTCAAACAATAGTTTGTGTCAGAAATAGGACCGAAACTCAGGAATTCTTGGCTTCCAGGCCAGCTTTCTATTCACTATGTCAAGCTAATTTCATCTTCTATTGAATATTTCAATTATGAGTAGGTCAAATGAGCCCATATTCAGGGACTGGTAGAATTTTATTGAAATCAGAGGTTTAAATTCATAAATGTTCATTGATGATATTAATTGCTGTTATATCCATACTCCTTCTCTTCCTCTGGTTGAAGGGGCTGATCTAACCTTCCTTAATCACTTTTATATTTATTTATGTTTGAATTTGGATTATAAAAAGGATTTCTAGGGAATAAGTAGGATGACATTTAGGCATGAATTATCAAAAGTGGCAAGTAGCTAATTATTCACTGAGTTCATAATTTGTCAATCATCTTGTCTTTGAGGAGGAGCTAGAGGTGAAACATCGTTGGGCAAAATGTACAAGATACATTCTGTGCCTTTGAAAGGAGATTAAGATTCATGAAAGAGATCATGCAATGATGAGTCAGTACTTCTATTTGCCAAGGTCAATTTCTCTACATATACAACCCTATGTCCTTCCTTCTTCTCCAGTAGATCACCAACACCATCTTTCTTATTCTCTAATTTCCAACAGATTTTCTTTCTGCTTTATCCTTCTGTATTGCCTTCAAATATACCCCAGTCTCTCATCTCAAAAAAAGAAGCAAAATTCACTAGGTCCTACTATGCTCATCTTACCATCATTCTGTTGCTCCCTTCTCCATCATGCCTAAATTTCTTGAGAAAGTCACCTATTCTCATTACCTCCATTTCTTCTCCTCCTTCTTTCCCCTTTCTTTGAAAATTGGCTTCCAGTGTCATCACTCAACTGCACCCACATTCTCCAAAGTTACCATTGATCTCTTAATTGCCTAATCTAATGAAATTTTCCCAATCCTTATCATTCTTACTCTCTGAAAAATTTGATAAGATTGACCACGTTTTCCTCCTAGATAATTTCTCTTCTCTGATTTTATGTGACTTTATTTTCTCTTGGTGCTTCTCCTATCTGACTATTGTCTTTTGCTGGTTCTTCACCCATGTTTTGTTCCTTAAATGTGTCACCTACCATCTTCATTTTTCTCTTACTTGGTGATCTTATCAGCTCCTATGGATTTGGTTCTCATCTTTAAAAAAGATTTTCATATCTATATTAATTTAATATTAATTCATATCTATTAATTAATTTCTAGTCTCTTTCCTGAGCTCCTGTCCCATATCACTAAGTGATTACTAGACATCTCAAACTAGATGACACTGTAGGCTCCTCAAACACAGCATGCCCAAAGGAAAACTGATTTTCCTCCTCTCCAGCTATTCTCTCTTCCCAACTTCCCTACTAATTTAGAAGGCAATACTATCCTTCCAATTACCAAGATTCAAAATTTCAATGCCATCTCAAATCTTCTCCTTCTTGGCCCAAGTGTTGTCTACAACTACTATCTCTAACAAATCCCCCCTTCTTCCCTTATGAAGAGTCTCCACCCTCGTTCATCTATGAATCTCTTCTCTTCTGGAAAATCACAGTAGTCACAGAATGAATGCCTGACACATAGTAAACAATAAATAATGGTAGACTGATTATTCTGAAACCGGTAATAATATGGATACTTCATCGAGTCACAAAAATGAATTTTTGTTTTGAGTAAGCAGAATTAAATGCAAAAGATAGAGCTAGGATGGAGAAGTGAATGTTGTCTTGTAATGAAGTGGTAGAAACTCCATGACTCCAAGAATGAAGTGATTGCTGTGAAGATGGGATAGGAAGAAGCCAGGCTTTCTAGGCATTATGCTTATTTGCTTGTCTATTTATCCACTCACATCTCTCTCTCTCTCTGTCTCTCTCTGTCTCTGTCTCTCTCTCTGTCTTTGTCTCTGTCTCTCTCTCTGTCTCTCTCTCTGTCTCTCTCTGTCTCTGTCCCTGTCTCTCTCTCTGTCCTCTCTCTGTCTCTCTCTCTCTGTCTCTCTCTGTCTCTCTCTGTCTCTCTCTCTGTCTCTCTGTCTCTCTGTCTCGCTCTGTCTCTCTGTCTCTCTCCCTGTCTCTCTCTCTGTCTCTCTCTGTCTCTCTGTCTCTCTCTCTCTCTCTCTGTCTCTCTGCCTCTCTCTGTCTCTCTCTCTCTCTCTCTCTCTGTCTCTCTGCCTCTCTCTGTCTCTCTCTGTCTCTGTCTCTCTGTCTCGCTCTGTCTCTCTGTCTCTGTCCCTGTCTCTCTCTCTGTCTCTCTCTGTCTCTCTCTGTCTCTCTCTCTGTCTCTCTCTCTCCCTCTCTCTCTCTCTCTCTCTCTCTCTCTCTCTCTCTCTCTGTCTCTCTGTCCATCTGTCTGCCTTTCTACCTATCATCTACCCATCCATTCATTCATTTGTTGCTATGCTGCTTGAGTTTGCAAGTAATGTCATTGCTCTCTAAATTTGGTGCCTTCTAAATGTGGTACATGAGGACAAAAGTTACCCTTCCCCACTTACAGCTCTGGTCCTTTCTGTAGCATCGCACTCCAATTCCTGCATAATTAGATTCTTACCTTGTTGCACAAGTGAGTAGAATTTCTGACTATGAACTTCACTGCCCAGACAGTTATAACATCAGCTGCTGGACCACTTTAATTCAAAAGTCTAGCCATTTGTCTAAAAATATAGGGCTTATTCATTGCCTGTACTCTGCCAATCGCTGTCTTCTTTCTCCTTAAATGGATACCTTGTTGCATGATTGAAAAGTGGCCCTCCTTTTAGCGATTCTCATGCTCTACATCTCCTTTTCCTGTTACTTGACCTCCCATGACCTCTCAAATAGGACAGGCATCTGCTTTTTGCCCATCTCTGAGAATTCACTTAGTATCTTGATTTTAACCTTCCATAGTCTCTCCAACAGCAGCTGAAGTTGCTTGCAGTCAAGAAGGCTTGAGTTCAAATTTGACTTCAGTTACTTACTACCTGTGTGACCCTAGGCAAGTCACATAATCTCTGCTTGCCTCAGTTTCTTCATGAGACAGGAGTATCTGAGTTGAAATTAGACCATATACTCACTAACTATGTAATTCAAATTTGTAATTGTTTAACTTCTATAAACTCTAAGTAAATCTGTAAGACTTAGTAAAGGGGCAGAGTAGTGAAGGAGCAAAAAGGACTAAATACTCAGAATTTGAATTTCATCTCTGTCAGTTACTAGTTGTATGATCGTGACCAAGTCATTCCATCTCTCTCAGCATCAATTTTATCATTTATTAGTTGGGAGGAGGGAGAGTAGTTACCCTCCAAAATTCCATAGGACCATGAGCCCCTCATAGAAGCCCAGATTTTCAAACTGACCAAATCTTGAATCTTTCCTATTATTTAATAATTTATTAGAATCATACTAGTGATATGAAGATTCTAAAGAACCATTATTTGATAAATCTGCATTAATATAAGATAATCAAACAAAGCAAAGAAGCAACTTTAATTTGAGGCCAGGAGAGAACTTTTCTATAAATGTGTTTGAAATGATATGACTTAAATTCTGTAGACTTTTTGTGGTTGTCTGGCTCACTAAAAATTGCCACATCCTGAGCCATTTTCTGATGCAGGGAAGCATGACATAAACACATTTGAACACACACAAATGCCTGATCCTTTAATCAAAGTTGGTATAAATTGCATCATAGAAAATTCCAAATAAATAAATACACTAAATGAAAATAAGTCCAGATGATCATGAATTAGATACTAATGAATTAGGATATGGAACCACAGGTATAGAAGAAACAAACCATTTTAAGAACATTGCTAAAAATGGATAGAGAAATCTGTAATTTTCCCTATTTAATGTAGGCTATTTCTGGGGAATTATGGGATGAGTCTCTGATATAGAGGTGTTTCAATAAATGTCTACACCAACTACTATTGTTGTTGCTGTCATTGGTGGTGATCTAGACCTGTGATTTCATTAGTATGAAAACCTTGAATTATAGAACTTCCCTCCACTGATTTGGATGTTCAGTTCCTTGTACCTTTTCACTTGGGGCACATGTGTCAAACCTGCAATTCATGGACCATATGCAATTCAATAGAACATAGGGATCCTTGCATATGATGTAGTGTTTCATATTTCCATTTAACTTTGATACCACTGTTCTGGGGGCAATGAGAAGTCAGCTCCTTGAAGATGATGACAGAGATTTGAATTTTTGGTCCCTCTGATTCCTATGTCACTATTTTGTTTGCTCTGTTTCTCAAAATCACGGAATATGAATCTAAGTAAGCCTTTTCAAATTTCTTAAATGGCTTCTTTCTGTGTTATGCTGCTATGATCTTAAGTTTCTTATCTCTCACAGTCTTATGGAATACAGTATTTTCCTACTTTTTCAACCTTCCAGAAAAGTAAATTGTTGTCAAAGTTTGCATTTTCTTTTAAAAAATTGCTTTCATTTATTTATTTTGTACTTATACAGTCATATTAATCTTAATTCCACATTAGTCATGCTAGAAAAGAAGAATCAGAAAAAAGGGAAAAACCAGGACAAAGTGAAAAGTGAAAGTGAAAATAATGTGATTCCATCCATATTAAGATTCCATAGTATTTTCTCATCCAATGTAGATTGTATTTTCCATCATGAATCTTTTGGAATTGTCTTGGATGATTGTATTGCTGAGAAGAGCTAAGTCTGTCATGACTGTACAATGTTGCTTTTTGCGTGTATAATGTTCTGGCTCTGCTCACTTCACTCGAAATCAGTTCATATAAGTCTTTCCAGGTTTTTCTGAAATCTGCCAGCTCATCGCTTCCTATAGCACAAGAGTATTCCATTACATTTGTATAGCAGAATTTGTTCAGTCACTCCCCAATTGAGGACATTTCCTCAGTTTCCTCAATTGCGGAATTACATGAATTTCTGTTTTGTTTTTTTGCCACCACAAACACAGTGAAAATAAATATGTTTGTATATGTGGGCCCAAAGTTTGCAGTTTCTTAAGAGCCTAAGAGAGTCTGTTTCTACTATAGCTGACAAAATTCCAGGCAAGATGGCTCTTGTCATTCTAAATCCATTGTTTCCTATATAGGCATCTCTACAGCTTAGACACAGCGATCATTGAACACATTGAGCTAATTCAGACCCCTAGGGCCAAAACAAAATGATTGAATCTGTCTCTGCTTTATTTCTTCACGTTTCTCAAACCTAAACCAACAGTAACATCTGGCAATGTCTCAGAGGATAGTACTGGACCAAGTTATTCTCATGGATGACTCATCTTCAATGCACTTTCCAGCCTTCTCAATTCTGAAATTACTTAGATGGTGTTCCAAAGACATCCGCTGGCTCCCATTACAATATGAGTAACTGATAGTTGAGAAGTATTTCTTGATACATGGAAACAATATACAAGACATTCCTAAATGTGGTTGGTGGTTTGACTCAGCCAAGCATAAAGAAATATAATGTTAAAATGCCTGGAAATTTTTGTTATAGCCTAGAAAATTGGTCCTATGAGAAAGCATTTTTAATTTGCGAGTTGAAATAGTTGAATCTCAGAAACTATTCATTTATTATATGCACACAGACACACACACTGCACATTGGAAAACAAAGCTACGGTAAAATTGTATTAGTGACTCTAAGGAACCTTATTAAATGTATTTTTTACAGTCATTTTAGAGGAATTTTCTATTTTTGTGTGCATGGGAGCATTCTTAAATGATGAAAATAATCAGGGCAATGTTTATTTTAATTATCAAAATTCTAATGAGTACAGTACACTATTGAGGCTCATAACACCTTTCTTTGGTCTTATCTCCAATACCGAGTAATTGTGCAACTGAGGACAAATCCATAATGGCAGTACAACTACATTTCTTACACAAACTTTCTGTTAGATGATTTTACCATATCTCAGGAAAGAAAGAAATCTTAATCTCTGATCTTGGCCTTAGCATGCTTAGTACTTTTTTTCAATGATCTGATCAAAGACACAAAAGATATGAAAGTCATAATTACAATCAGTCAGTCCATCAACAGGCATTTATTAAATGCCTACTATGTGTGAGACACTTGGGATTCAAATAAAAAGAATGAAACAGTCCCTAAAGTTGGGAATTGTAGATCATACTTGGTGACAAAATTAAGAATCAACATTATCTAAATGGTATGGAAATTGGCTCCAATAAAGAAGATAAAATTTAACAGCCTTGAATATAAACTTTGTGTTCAGACAATTATTTAGGTAAGTGCAGCTGGTTGTAACACAACTTGAAAAAGATGATGTGCACAAACAAACCAAATAAAAGAGAACTGATGAGTTTTCTTTTTGGCCATTCAGTTAAATATGAGCAACAGAGAAGAAAATCTCATCTCATTTTCTCTAGCATTCATATGTAGAAGCCATACTTTAGAAGGGACATAATAGAGTTTATCCAGAGAAAGGTGCCAAGAGTGAGAAGAATGCAAAGAAATGATGGTTGAATACATTGGCTCTATTCAGTCTATAGAAGGCAAATGTGTGTGTGGTGGAATGTGCGTGGGGTGACAATGCATGTGTGCATGTGTACGATTTTTAGGGGGAGTGTCTAATGTTTTCATGTATTTTAAGGACTGGCAGAAGAAGAAGTCTTATTGGCTATTATTCAAAAGGCTAAAAATGACTGAAAATAGTAATCAGCAGATTTTATTTTCATGTAAGAAAGACCTTTAAGATGTCACTTGGAAGTCATGGGATCATAGTTTTAGAGGTGACTAAAAACAGCAGTCAAATTTTGAAAACTCTTTTATGGATGAGAAAATTGAATACATGAGAAATCAAGCATTTTACCCAAGATCAGGGAGAGAGCAAGTACCAGAGTCAGGATCTGAACTGTCTCCAAATTTAGAACTTTTCCTAAATTTAGAATTGATTTCTCTACCATACTGCCTCCTGTTGAGGGTTGGCCAACATGAGAAAGGGCTTTCTGGCAAGGTGGTAATATTGGTAATAATGGTGGGATTCATGGGAGCAACTACTGTAGTTGGATTGTATAACTTCTAAGGTCTCTTCCAACTCAAAGATTCTAAAGATTTGGCTTTGGTAGGATTTTCTCCCAAATCACAAGAATTGGGTAGGTTGTAAACAATGTAGAACTTTTGATATTATAAAGTTTCTGTACTTTACCTGGGAAGCAAAATTTGTTCCTTCCATAAGTGCTGAACTATATTGTCTCTCTCATGCCTCCCTTCAATTACATTAAGCATAAGCAAGAATATAGATGAGATATGTTGGGAAGAAGACCACTGGCAAGATTACTACATCTCTTGTGCTGATTGGATGCTCCCTTGAAAAGAAGTGATTCAGGAGGAGGAAGCATACCTACTTCTATATGACTCTAGTATTAGAATAATTTGACTGGACCCTTTCTTCATGAGGGGAGAAAGGAGACAAATAGAAACCTATAAAACCAAATGACTAGACTGACTTTAGCCCCTGATGCCAAAGTATGGAAGTATCACATTCGTCAAATACCAAGTACTCTAATGATCCTCAAGTGATCAAAAGGACTGCTTTGATTAGCTTGGTGAAAAGTTTCTATACTGGAAGCCCACTTTACAGGAAAGTTTCTAAGGTTTCTCCCTCCTAATAGAACTATGACCTCCCATATTTTATCTTCTTTTTAACCCACTATAATCCTTTGGCGACCATCTTATATTTCTTGTTTTCATGGTGTTTCCATGATTCAAATCCATGTCCTGCTAGGGACCACATTGTCTAAGCAATGAGAGGACATATATTAAGTTACAGACAGAATGAAATTTGTATTTGGGGAAGGAGTTACCATGCTGGAAATTATGCAAATAGCCTAAATCATAGGTTCGTTGCGTATTTGCCATTACAGAATATTCAGAATACTTTTTAAACAGTGACTCCAGATGACTGTTAAAATGAAGTGTGTGATGAAAAGATTTGAAAGTTTCATACATATCATAGTTTTACACATATATAACCATATATTATACCTGTAATACATGATTTTAGAACATATAATACAAAAATAAAATGCATAATACATTTATAAGTATAAAAGGATTTAGCATTTTAATGGTTGGTTTAGTATTTGCACAGGACTTAAAATGAATGCCAGCTCAGCATTTTTTACCAGCTTTTCCCCGCATTTCCATACATCAAATTCTAGAATTAATACATTTTTTCTATTTCTTTCCATCTTGTCAATACAAGTGTTCTCTTTATTTCTCAAAATGGAATGTTGATTGTTTTTCCAATGAATTTGTGTTTGTCTCATCAACTCATAAACAAACCAGTGGCATCTGTATATTTTGAGTTCTCCAGCTTATTTTCATCCACCAAAATTAAGGAAATGGAATTTTCATTTTAAGGAGACAATTTTTCTATTCACACAATTTCAGAAAGGAATGTGACCTCACTGGTCATATAACCCAACTTCAGTCTTTAAAAGCATATCTTCTATGGTGTATCTGACATGATCAGTCAACTTATGCTTAAAGATCTTCAGTGAATGAGAACTCTGAACCCCCCCAAGGCAGCCCATTCCTTTGTTTCATTGCAGGATAAGTTTAATTTAAGGAAGTTTTCCCTTACAATATAACTAAATTAGCTTTTTTTGCAGCTTATACTAATTGCACCCATGTCTGTCCTCTATATAACCAAGCAGAAAAATGGGTAATTCTTCTTCCATAGGTTACAACAAATATTTGAGGCCATTCTTGAGCCTGCTCTTTTCCTTTAGGAAACTTTTGAAACTTTTCCTTGGGAAAAGGTTTCTTGAAGTTTCTTAGTATGGTCAAGGTACATCACAGTTGAAGTTATCCATTGACATGGCCTGACAAAATTGTGCTAATCTTGTCTTCAGTACATGAAGTCAAAAGATCTATATTATGTCATTAACCTTCTCCTTGCCTCAGTTTTCCATGCTATAAAGTTGATATGGTAATAGCTGAAATCTATCTACTTCCCAGAGATGTTGGATTTCAGTAACACATCCTGTTTCACAAAAGAAAAGATTGGTATAAATAGAAACTATTACCAAGTGAGTCATTCTGCTGAACTAGAAAAACTTTCACAAAACTAGCGGGAGTAAAAGCTGGAGCAATGGTTCCAATTTGGTAACAGTCATGAGTCCAGCCTCTTCTGTCCTATAGATACCAAGTTATTGCATTGGACCAGCCTTAATGCTTGGATCAGGTTTGAGTTGAAAGTGGTAAATGAAGTGAGAATGTTTGCTTAGTACATATTAGAGTCAATCAAGATATTCAGCTTCAAATATGCATATTTATTTGAATTTATTTCCTTTTCAAATATGTAGGTACAAAATTGAGCTCTAAGATCCTTTAGGCTCAAAGTTTTATTATTCTATAAAATGAATTTAGAAATATTTTGTGATGACTATGTGCAAAGTCTTGTGCTAGGCATTAGAGGTTTGTATTTTTAAGTGGTTCTATTATTTTTTTAATTTAAATTTATTTCCTTTTAGTTTTCAACATTAATTTCCACAAGATGTTGATTTCCAAATTTTCTCTCCTTCTTTCCCCTCCCCTCCCCTAGATGGCATGCATTCTGATTACTCCATCCCCCAGTCTACTCTCCCTTTTATCATTTCACCCCTTTTCACCTCCCCCTTCACTTAATTGAAGGGTAAGGTAGATTTCTGTACCCCATTGCCTGTATGTTAATTTCCAGTTGCATGTAAAAATAATTTTTTAACGTTTGTTTTTAAAACTTTGAGATTCTTTCCCTACTTCACCACCTGCATTGAGAAGGCAAGCAATTCAGCATAGGTTATACATGAGTAGTTATGCAAGACACTTCCATAATTATCATGTTGTGAAAGACTTAACTATATTTCCCTCGAGTCTATCATGCCCCCCTAATGATTTAATTTTCTCCTTTGACCCTGTCCCTTTTTTAAAGTGTTTGCTTCTGACTATCCCCTCCTCCAATCTGCCCTCCCTTCTATTATATCCTTTCTTATCCCCTTCCTACCTACTTTCTTATAGGGTAAGATACCCAGTTGAGTGTATATATTATTCCTTCCTTAAGCCAAATCCAATTAAAGTGAGGTTCAGTCATTCTACTCACTTCCCCTCTTTTCCCCTCCATTGTGAAACCTTTTTTGTGCCTCTTTTATGTGAGATAATTTACCCCATTCTAGCTTTCTTTTTCTCCTCCTCCCAATATATTCCCCTCTCTTCCTTTAATTTTAGTTTTCAGATATCATCCATTTATATTCAACTCAACATGTACCATTTATCAATCTATCATCTATCTATCTATCTATCTATCTATCTATCTATCTATCTATCTATCTATCTATCTATCTATCTCCTCCAATTACTCTAATACTAAGAAAAGTCTCATGAGTTATAAATATCGTCTTTTCATGTAGGAATGAAAACAGTTCAACTTTAATAAGTCTCTTATGATTTCTCTTTCCTGTTTACCTTTTCATGTTTCTCTTTATTCATGTATTTGAAAGTCAAATTTTCTGTTCAGCTCTAGTATTTTCAACAAGAATACTTGAAAGTCCTCTATTTCATTTAATTTCCACTCCCCCCCCCAAAGGATTATACATGTACATATACATATACATTCTTCTAGACTAGACATAGACTAACCCAAATGGCAAAAGAAGTCATTGGCTTTTTGGACTTCTTTTTCCATTTGGGTTAGTCTACTTTTTAAGGTGTTGTTTTCTTCAGTATTTTGGGGGTCTCCTTTAGAAAGCTGTTGACTTCATTTTCATGTTTCTCTTGCATCATTCTGTTTTAATTCTAGCTCCTCTGACCTCCAGAATATCATATTACAAGCCCTTTGATGCCTTAATGCAGAAGCTAGTAGATTTTGTGCTATCATGATTGTATTTCCACAATACTTGAATTGTTTTTTTCTGGCTGCTTGCAATATTTTCTCTTTAACCTGAGAATTCTGGAATTTGGCTACAATATTGCTAGGAATTTTCTTTTTAGGATCTATTTGAGGATGTTATTGGTGGGTTCTTTCCATTTCTATTTTATCCTCTGGTTCTAGAATATCAGGGCAATTTTCCTTGAAAATTTCTTGACAGATGATGTCTAGACTCCTTTTTTGATCATGGCTTTCAGTAGTCCGATGATTTTTAAATTATCTCCCCTGGATCTATTTTCCAGGTCAGTGGTTTTTCCAATGAGATATTTCACATTGTCTTCTATTTTTTTCCCATTCTATTGGTTCTGTTTTACATTTCTTTATTTCTCATAAAGTCATTAGTTTCCATTTGTTCCATTCTAATTTTCAAGGAATTCATTTCTTCGGTGAGCTTTTGGACCTTTTTATCCATTTGACCAATTTTTCTTTTTTTAGGCATTCTTCTCCTCATTGGTTTTTTTGGACTTCTTTTGCCATTTGGGTTACTCTATTTTTAAGGTGTTGTTTTCTTCGGTATTTTTGGGGTCTCCTTTACAAGGCTGTTGACTTCATTTTCATGATTTTCTTGCATCATTCTCCTTTTTCTTCCCAATTTTTCCTGTACTTCTCTTACTTGATTTTCAAAATCCTTTTTGAGCTCCTGCATATCCTGCCACCAATCCATATGCCTCTTAGAGGCTTTTGATGTAGGAACTTTGACTTTGCTGTCATCTGGTTTTGTACTCTGATCTTCCTTGTCACCAAAGTAAGATTTTATAGTCTGATTTGTTTTACAATATTTATTCATCTTCCTGGGCAAACACTTGACTTTCTAACTCTTTGTCAAGGTAGGATACTGCTTCCAGGGGAGGTGGGGGTGGCAGTGGGTGTACTGTCCCAGTTTTTAGGGATTTTGTATCAGTCACTTGATCCCCCA
The DNA here is from genome assembly GCA_023548195.1 of Bettongia penicillata ogilbyi. Taxonomy (NCBI): domain Eukaryota; kingdom Metazoa; phylum Chordata; class Mammalia; order Diprotodontia; family Potoroidae; genus Bettongia; species Bettongia penicillata. Next base: position 3,378,248 of record JAJHZJ010000470.1, read on the forward strand.
CCATCTGTGCCAGAGCTTTGGAAGCTGCCTCTGCCACCCCTGTTGCTGCTGTCACTGCCACTGCCACACCCACACCACCACAAGGAAGGTGCTAGATCACCCAGACTATGTATTTCTCTTTCATTCAGGTCCCACAGAGCTTTTCCACTGACATTTTTGGCTTTTGTAGGTTGGTAATTCTGGAAACTCCCACAATTGCCAGATTCAGTCCCCTGAGGCCTGTTCTGTCCCATTTGTTCTGGTAAAGGCCACATTGGCCTGCACTCTGCTCCCTACCTAGTGCTAAAGACCCTTCCTTTCGACTTCCCAGGTTGTCTTGAGCTGGGAATTTGTTTCACTCTGTCATTTTTGTGGGTTCTGTAGCTCCAGAATTCATTAAGAGTTTATTTTTTACAAGTATCAGAATGCTTTGGGGGAGAGCCTAGGGAAGACATTGCTTTTACTCTGCCATATTCACTCTACCCTCTCAGTTCCTTTTATGATGTAGATATGGTGCTGATACCTGAGCAATTTCAAAAACACAAGATGTGAGATATATGAGTTCACATTTTCTTTCTCATGATAGCACTGACTTTTCCTTTTATATTCATTTCTTTATGCACAGAAAGAAATAAAAGCCTATAGGGGATACTTCATTTCACTTTAGATGGTTTTGGATTTCAGTTCACTTAGCCATTAAAAAAAATCTAAGGTAGTTTTTACTCAACAGGCCTTGCAGGCTTCAGCTTTGGGGCCCTTGGTAAAAACTCAGTGGTTATTTCTTTATAACAAAAAGGTAAAAACAGAACAAACAAAAAGCAGTCTCTTCTCTGAAGGAACTTATATCTACTCAAGAGAAGCAATATGTGAATATATAAGAAAATATGAAACATAAACATATGTAAAAAATAATGGATATATGACAATTTTTGGGGGGGGCAAAACCTCTGACTTTGGGGAGTTAGAAAGTGATTGAGATGGAAGGGATTTAAAGATCTCTCTTTACACAACTTTATATTATTAGAAGTCCTGTCCATGTTAAAAGTAAATACAAACAAGGGTTTTATTTAACTAGATTTGGTGAAGTAAGCATTAAGATCTACTTAAAGAATTTAATTTAGAATAGTATTGATAATGATTTAAAAAAGTGAATAGTTCTGATTCACAAGTGATCTTAAAAATGCTATTTAATCCTTTTGCTTTCCCCTCTGTTAAGTGAGGACAATAATATCACCTCTATCTTCTTAGAAATTTTCATAAGAAATCTTTTTCTTATTTCTTTCATAAGAAATTTTCATAAGAAATTTCAATTATAAATTTTCATATTATCAACAATAGCAAAGTTCTATAAAAGCACATTTTCCCCTTAATAATGCTAGACTAAAAAAAAAAAAAAGAAAACATACCATTCAAAAGTTGAAGGCAAAGGGAAAGTTAATGTGGACCTCTGGATGCAAAAAAAAAAAAAAAAAAAAAAAAGATTTTACTGGAAGTCTATAATTAGGATAGGGTGGCTCTAGGGAAGCTATAATTTTCCATGGAAATAAAACACCATTAAATTACAGCTCCACATTTAGAGTTAACTTTACAGTCTTGAAGTTTCTCATTTTGTTAAGTTTTCAAAAATAAAAAGTAGAGCAAACGATAAAATTTTATTTGTATTCTATCTCCAAATGAAACAAAATATTTGATGAGCACTGGGACTGATTTTCTTCAGGCTTTGGTTCTACAACTTGCACCTTCTTTGAACGGTTGACTATTATATGCAAGTCAAAATGTAAAAAAATAGTCTGAAGAAGATAATCAGAGAATATCAAGTCATGTCCATTAAAAAAAGGGAAAAAGGGGAAAAATAAGCTTTTCCAAGTGGTATTCAGATAGAAAAAAAATAAAAACAAAACTTCAGTTGATCTCAGTTCATCCTCCAATTAGCTATCAAAGTGATCTTAAAAAACAGGCCTCATCATGACATAGTACCACCCACCCCTCACTTAGTTTACAAAAAAAAAACCCAGATGTTTTGTGGAAGACAAAGTAAACAGACAAAGTCAAGAAGTGTAGGATTCCTTCCCACACATTCATTTACTTATTTTCCTTGGGCACAGTGTTAAATTTCCCTTGAATAGGAGCCCTGTATATCATAACTATGTTATGCATATATTATGTATATATATATATATATATATATATATAATACAATATATAATAGATGTTTCTATAATCTCTATATAATGCAGAACTCTTAAGTAATAGGATCTGGGCAAGTTTTTCAGAATTCTCTCTCCAAATGATACAACAAGCTCAATCCTTCAAAATAAGCATGTTGATAGACCATATTCACAATGCTTCTATTGAATGATAATTTTTTTTAAATTAGGCAAAAGTAGGAAATGTTTTGTCATTAAAGCATTGGAGAGAAGATTTATAGGGGATATGATGTCTATCTTTAATTACTTATAGTGCTGTAATATAAGAGAATTTAACTTATTATGAGGACAAAATTAAGAGCAATGAGTAGAAATTAAAAAGAGACAATTTTCATCTTAACACAAGGAAAATTAAAAAACAAGAACAGCCTTTCAGTCAATTAGAACTATCCAATGGTGGAATAGGCTGCCTTGAGAAATATCAAGTTGCCCTGATTTATTGTTATCTACATGCAAAGGTTAAACAACCATGTGACAGGTGATACAAGGTATTTATTTTCAAATATGAATCAGACTATATAGCCACAGAAATTCCATCCAGATCTGAAATTTTATGACTCTGTAACTTTGATTTTAATTGTTAAAACCCAGCTTGACTATGCATTTTTTCCACGAGATTTTGTGCTGAATAACATTTCTACAAACTAAAATTTTACCCCAGTGGAAAAACATTTTATATAACTGACAATAGTCTAAAAGATGTGATACATTTTCTTAAAAAATGCCTACAAGTGAATTTTTTTAAAAGAAATTATATCAGGTTCCATAATTAACATGAGTCAATAAGGTTCCAAACTGTCTTCTCTGAGGAAGTAAAAATTCATTTTGTCTAAGTTGATTTGTAAAAGTCTTTCTCTCTCTCTCTCTCTCTCTCTCTCTCTCTCTCTCTCTCTCTCTCTCTCTCTCTCTCTCTTTCTGTACACACATACACACGCACATCACACACACACACACACACACACACATAATTCTTACGTTGCATATGGTAAGTGTTCCATAACTGGGAGAAAACAAACAACCCCAATGCTTCTCCCTCCAAAAAAACCCAATCTTATATAGCACTTCATCCAATCCTCTTATTTTGCAGTGAAAGCCAGGAATGTATTACTTATAATCACAGAGTTAATAAGTGACAAAGCCAGGATTTGAACCTGGAAGAGTAGGCACATCTAGAGAATTGGACAAGGATTTATATTCTGCAAAATTATAGCAATGCTAAAGAATTCTAAACCACATATTGTGATGTGTGTATGTGTGTCTGGCATATATTATCTAAGGTGTGGTACAACAAAGCAGCAGCATAGGTGGCTTTTATATCTTTGGTTTCCTTCCATAATTTTGAAAGCATGAGACATCCTAAAGACCCTCTCTAAGATGCAAATAAGCTTCACTTCTACCAATCTCACTTATATCTTGGCATCTTCTCTGGGTTATTATTTTTTTATCCAGTAGGTATTGAAAATCATATTTAAAAGCATGAAGAGTAATTTAGACAAGTATTTACTTTGCATAGCATTTCCCCCAGAGATTTTGACCTATAAGTATGTTGATCTAAGATCACGGGAGAGGATAATATTGTTTCAAATCTTCCCTCTTATAGTACACACACACACACACACACACACACACACACACACACACACAAATATATATATATATTCATTAGTAAGTCAATTATCCTTTTTGAGCCTCAGTTTTCTCATTAGTAAAATGGGAATAAAATGCTTTTAGTAACTATCTCATGAGTTTGAAATAATATATGGGAAACACTTTGCAAACTTTAATAAATGGCAGTTATTGTTAATTTTTCTTCTTTTTCTAGAGTTCACATAGAAATAGTTCAGTGACTAGTCACTCTTGTACTAGATTTCCTTTTTTATATCTTTTGACCCATAGAGAGTTGCATAACTATTTTTAGTAGTTGGAAAAAAGTAGTAGGATATAAGCTTATGTTTGTAGTAGAAAATAAACTTATATTTGTAGTATGTTCAATACAACTCTCCCGTTTTCATGTAATTTTGATCTTCTAGACTATCTTGAAGTTTTGATAGCTTTTAATTCCATGTATCTTAGAGTTTTTGAGTATTTCAGTGGAGATATTTATTAAGAATCCTGTCATTAAGTTTTTGTTTCTGTTTTTCTTTTTTTTTTTTTTTTGGTTTTTTTGGATCAATGTTAGTCCTGAGTTATTTTGTGTGGTAAGTTTTATGGCAATGCTCAGGATCTAGTACAACAACTTATTGGGTAAGTTTTCTGGGATATTTTGCTGTCTGTATTTGTAGTATTAGGATATGTCACCTGTCAGTTCATGAAATATAGCAAACTTCTGATAAATAATTCTAGCCAAGAGAAGTCTTCCTGTGTATTTGGAAGTACTGGATTTCTGTAACTTGTAGCAATATATTGAAGTTCTACTAATATTTTGCATAATCTCCATCAGAGGAAGCAGATTGAAATGTAGTTGAACAATGGTTAACAAAATTCACAAACATACAATACAACATACATAATGTTAACTTGTGATTTTTTCTAAATCACTATGTTACCTGCAAGAAACCCTTTTTATCTGAGTTTGATACCACTGATCTACATTACTCAATGTCTGGACCCCTTAGTGTGCTGCAATTTCTGACAGTAATGACTTATTCCTAAACTGCTGTCCTAAACTTCATAGGTTCCATGATATAGTCATTTTCCCCCAAACACTTCTTTGTATATTTTTGGCTGAGATAATGTAGACATCACCCATGACTTTTCATTGTTGGAGCTTACTTGTTCTATAGTCTCCACCTGGAGATAAACCACCTTTAATTATAGTTGAAGAATCTAATGCCATATATTTATCGTCATCCTTTAATATAGGTTCATGAAATGATTCATAACTACTCCAAAAATTTTTTGGGGGAAATTTTATTTATCATGTACTCTGAAAAATTGTATGTGAATCCTCTTCCTCCTTTTTGGTGGTGGGGAGAGGGAAGTGTGGGGGAAGGCATTTTCCTTTCTACAGCTACTCTGTACTTCATTATCTTTGCATGAGTTTTGTCAGAATACTTTGAAAATTTGTTATGGTCCACTTTAAGTTTTAAAAAGTGTGTATTAATACTGGCATTATGTAAGGTTTGGTTGCTTTAAACATGTTCTTATCATTTAGTTTTGATTTCAGGGTGCCAGGAAGTCTATTAATGTATTCAGTTCTAGTTTTCTCCTTGAGAGCTTGAAATATGATGTGTTCTTCTTGGAGGAGACAAAGGCATTCATTAAACATTTTCTTTGATCACTGGTTCAGTTTGCAAAAAAAAAAAATGGTTCAAGTTTAGAATCCTCACTTTCTATATTTCCTTGGCATAGATTAAGAATGTTACGTTTATTGAGATCAAAGGTCATGTTCATATCATCAGAAAACAATGCTATGAAATGAAGGAGCTATTTAAAGTGTTTTGCAGTAGAATCATGTAGCTCCATGTTAACTATGTACATCAAGTGATTAATAACTTGTTTTGGTTTGATTTCATTTTTAACTTAGAAGTCTTACCTAGGTCTGTTTGGGAAAGATGATTATAGGTTCAGTATTACTGATGTTGTTTCTTTGTTCTTCCTCTTACTACTACTACTACTACTACTACTACTACTACTACTACTACTAACTTCTACTACTACTACTACTACCACCACCACCACTGTCACCACTGCTGCTGCCGCCACTGGTACTACTCCTACTACTGTTATGCACAAGTGTACTAGAAAAAGCTTGAAATAACTCTTAAGAGCTGGTTTAATGTTTTTTTTTTTTTTTTTTAATGTGAGAATAGCCACTGGAATAGTCATTTATAGCTATAAATGAGGGCTTATTTATTATCTTCTGGTTATCTAGATTTAAAAAATGGAGAAAAATTCATGTTGAAAATTCAGCTTAAAAATATATTATACATTTTTCCCAACAGAATCGATTTTTAAACATTTGCTACTATAGTATAAGCATACTAGAGGAGTGGAAATAGAACTGAATCTGAATTCAATGAACCTAATTCAAGTCTCTGACATGCTATTCATTACATATATTGCCTTGAAAAAGTAATTTAACTGCTCTGATCTCAGTTTCACTATAAGCAAAAACAAGATATTTGGACTAAGTGCCCTCTAACTCTATTTCTAACTTTAAATCTACTATGCTCTGTTACTAGGATTTCCACAAAACAAAGTTCCATGGGCCCCTGGAATAGTACTGCCAAATATACTCCTTTTTTCTGGTACCAAATTATCAAGAATGAAGTCCTACATTCTCTACATGCCATTCTGATAATAAACATAGAGCTGAAAGAAATCTTATAGTTCATCTAACCCAACCCCTTCATTTTACAGATGAAAAAGTCAAGGCCCACAGATCTTAATTGATTTGTTCATGATCAGCCAGGTAGCAAACAACAGAATACACATTTAGACATAAGTCTGCTCTAAGCACTGGAAAAATGTCTGTTGTTTATTTTGAATAAAAGAATGAATGAATCCTTCCATAAATATTCATTGAGTATCCTCTAAACATAACGAATCCCATTAGATGCCATGGATGATGAAAGGATTTACATTCCCTTCCCTCAAGGACTTTACAGTTGTGGGAATGAGCTGAGATATATAAACCGATGACAATATAGAAATAAATATCAGACCCATATTACTGAATTGTAAACGTTACAGCCGGCTGAAGTCATGCTACTCATTTAAAGACATTTCAAGCATCTTTTCTCTTTAAGGATTAAAATTGTGGCCATTGACATGAAGTCCTATTTCCATAGACATATTCAGATCTGGTTTCCTCCAAATGTGTTCTTTCAAAAACATCAATTAACAAGATGAGGTTCACACTGGGGGATTTTTTCCCGTGGTGCCAATCAAGTGAGCCAATGGGAAAATAAAGAAAAGAGAAGAACAAAATGCTTAATTTAACTCCACAGTGAAGCAAAACAATTCAAACCTGCTTCTTCATAGCCAGTAGTTTGGACAATAAGGAATTTTATTTTGGGAAAGTGAAAGCCTGTCATTGTGTCAAGAAGAATAATTTCCAGAAGTGTTAGGGCACACACACACACACACACACACACACACACACACACACACACGCACGCACATGCACACGCACACACACACGCACACACAGACATGCATTAAACTATGAGGTCCTGAAAAGCATATTATTCTGGAATAGATTTATTTCTCTTTGTTCAGTACTACAGGGAAAAAAGAGGCAAATGTTTTCTCCTCTGTTTATGGTCCCAATTATCCTAAATACATGGCTTAATTTGTTCTCCTCCTGATTAAATCTCTAAAAATATAAAGATTTGGTGGGAACTTATTCTCTTGTGAAATGCTGGTTGAGACTAATATTTGAAGTGGAAATGAAATATGGAGTTCTTTCCATTACCTTGTCTTTTTATTGGGTGATATTGTTTATCTCCCCTGTTGCCAAAGACTGGAAAATGGTACTTTAAAAAATGCATCTATTGTGGAAAATTCAATAACAATGACTGAATAAAGTGCTCTGAGATAGATGACTTGTGGGGAACATCGCAAATGCAGAGAGAAAACAAAGCTAGAAGGGTGTGTGTGTGTATCTGGGGGTAGGATGCTACCTTCATAAGGATATCTTAATGAATGTCAGTGTTCGAAATTATTTTGGTGGTACAGAAACAAAACAAGTGCAACAAAATTTTAAAAAGTAGAATGGAAAAAGTTATTTCTCATAAGAGTCTGATATTCATGATATTACAGGCAATGAACAGAAATATGTAAGATCAAAATCCACTTTCTAATAGGCAAATATTCAAAAGATTGTTCTAAAATAGTCTCAATGTAAATTAATGATCCAAACCACAAATTATAAAAAAAATCAACCAAAATAACTAAAACTTCACCTGAAACTTAGCAAAATCATCAGCAATTACAGAAGATCAGGGTAGTCATTGTTGGAAGGATTACAGGAAGATGACCACACTAATATAATTTTATTCTAACTTTGAATTGATAAAAGCCATTCTAGAGATCAATTTGGAATTATGGTAATAACCAAGTAAGCTAGTATTTATAAATTTTTTTTTTACTATATACCAAACACCATGTAAAGTACTAAGGAAATAAAGAAATTACTGAAACATCCAACAGCCTTTGACACAGAAATTCTCCTGTTAAACATATAGTCCTAAGTGACAAAAAGAAAAAAAACATATAATATTTATAATATATACATATATATTAATTCAGGAAAGAAAAAAGTAACACCTGGAAACAAAATAGATACCAATTAGTGGGTAAAGTTCTGAACAAGACAGTTCATGAAACAATGAATGTTATGAATACAGAGAAGCGTGAGGAGACTTACATGAACTGATGCAAAAAAAAAAATAAGAAGAAAATACACACAAAGAATACATGAATGTAAACACAAACAACAAAGCAATTAAAACTGAACATTGTGGGATTAATACCAAGACTGGATGTAAAGAAGAGAAATTTAGAGACTTCAGTTGTCTATAACATCTACTATTCAGTAATATGGTTCTGACGTTTATTTCTATATTGTCAATGGCTTGTATCTTGGCTCATTCCCACAACTGCCAAGTCCTTGAGGAAAGAGAATGTAAATCCTTTCATCCTTCATGGCATCTAATGGGATGCATTATGTTTAGAGGATACTCAATGAATATTTATAGAAACATTTCATTGGTTCTTTCCAGAAGTAAGGGACTATTGATATGGAACTTTGCATATAAAACCATTTCAGTGTGTCTTCTTTTGCTAAACTGTTTTTCCCCCTCTTTTTAATTCTTTGTCATGAGGTTTGACTTTCATGAGGGGGAGTGGGAATCATTGAGATATTACAACTGATATAAAAGCAAAAGATATAAATAAAGTATGAATAAATTATATGTAATATAAACATACATATTTCATACATATGCACATGTGTGTGATAATAGATTGATGCAACTTCATCTGAGGACCATCACCACCACCAACACCACAGTTTTACATAGTCACATACAGGTTTTCTTTGCATATGTAAGTATTGTTCCAGAGTAAAGTATTTTGCCTTTATAAAGCAACCTCTTTTCACTTGCTTCCTTCACCAGCCTCAGTGGTCCAGTGATTTTAAACCATATCTCCTCTAGTCATTCATAAGGGAAAACAAATTAATATATTCTCATTCATACTCATTCATTCATATTGGAAAATTTTTCCTAACACTGTATGCTTTATTTTTGTTCTACTTTTAGAAGTTTTTTATTCAGGTTCTTTTCTAAATATTTATTTATTTTTAGTTTTTAATATAAGATTTTGAGTTCTAAGTCACCTCCACTCTCTATTCCCCTGCAAGACAGCATGCAATCTGATATACGCTATAGGTGTGTGATCCTATTAAACATATTTCCACATTAGTCGTATTGTGAAAGAAGACTGTATATGTTAAAAGATTATGATTAGAGAAAAATTGCTAATCTTTACTTATTTCCAAAATAAAAATGTTTTAAACTATGTTTTAATTTTAAATCACCTAAATTTCTACCAGAATTCCTCCTCTTCCCCTGTGGTCATCCTATATAGCAACAAATATTTTTTAGGGGAACAATAAGAAAGAAAAAGAGATAAGGAAGAAGATTAAAACACTAAAACCAATTGTTATATACACACAAATGTATTATATATACATACATGTACATGTGTGTATATATGTGCATATGTGAATATATGAATGTGTGTGTGTCAATTAAGGAGATTTAAAAGCATTTCCTTGCTTTGGTGATGACCCTTTAATATCAAGTGGCATAAATTTGTTGTAGACCAAGTCAGCAGGATTTCTTGATTTTTTTCTAGCCCTATCCAGCAGCATGTGAATAAGAAATAAGGATTACAAGGTTAAGATTTAGAATGATCAGTGATAGGGGAGCAAAGGATTCATATCTAGATGTATTTATAGAGTTGAACTGATTTATCAAGGTTTGAGATAGGAAAGGGAGAAGAATGTAGCTAATGCACATATCATGGCCTGGGGTTGGGGTGGAATGACTGGAGGTCATGGTGAGGTTGAAAAACAAGATAAGGGATCCTAAGGCAGATGGAAAAAATAGAATGATACAGATGTTAATCATATAAATGATTTTTAGAGTTCATCAATATGGAAGTAGAATATTTGTGAGTGATAGTAAAACAAAATTTCCCCCATCTATTTGTATAGTTGAGGTGTAATAGAAGAGTAAGTCATGAGAATTAAGTAGGCTAAGGAATCAGGAAATTAAGGAATTCAAAGGGAATTTCAATGTTTATGTTTAAATCTTCTAGCGTGAAGACTGGATTTGTGGAAGAGAAGAAAACTGTAAGATAGATAGTGAATTCATTACAAAAGGAAGGAGACTGTCCTGACAATAGATAATAATGACTAGCCTCTGGGTTTGATGATAAACCTGAATACAGTAAACTTCAGAGGAAGAGAGGTTTCTGAGTAATGATGTTAAAGGGAGATTCTTGAAGTAGCAAACTCCCCCTCCATGGTCAGTGAATTGGGCAACACTGAGATTATCACCAGTACCAGACAGGGTAGCCAGGGATGCAGTGTCATCAGGAGGGAGCCAAGTTAGTGGGAGTCAGGATATGGAAAACTTTGGATGAAAGCTACAGTCTTCTATGAGGACTAGTCTGTGCTGGGTAGCAGAGGAGAAACAAATAGAAGTAAGGAACAGTATTTTCCCTCCAAGAGATTATAATGTATCAGAGGAAATAAGATATCCTTACAACTTAGATATATTAAGACTTCTTCAAATTTGGTGGCAGTTCCTTTTATGGGTAGCTCAACCCTACATACTTTCTCATTTTTTTGCAATTATTGTCCAAATATTCTCATATTTGTCCTCCAGGATGTCCACCCCATAACTTGAATGATCTCTTTCTGTATTGCTTGACATTGTGTGGTCACCAATGGAATGAGAAGACTACTTCTAAGCTGTCTGCTTTTCTCACTCCATGGCCATATCATCACTTCTCTGAGGCATTTATTGTTTTTGATTTTATCTTTTATCTCTTACTCATGCATCTTGTTCATATGGGGCAGATTACTCGTGCCCTATCATAGGTCTCTTTAATGGTTTTTTCAATGAACCACGAATTTAATTTCCAAGTGAAATTATTTCTGGATGAATATCCAAATATGATGGCTTAAACGATCCAAATATAAAGACAATGTTCATAATTCAGCTGAAGTAGAAATCTTTACTGGGTAGTTCAGGAAAGACTTTATGGAGAAAGTTGTGCTAGTGATGTGTCTTAGGAAATGAGTTGTGAGAAGAATATGTTAAGTTGAATAAGAAGCTACAACAATTACCTTTGGACAACTAAGTGATGCAGTGGATAGAGAGCTGGGTCTGGATTATGGAGGATCTAAGTTCAAATTTGACCTCAGATATTTACTAGCTATGTGACCTTGGGCAAGGCACTTAACCCTGTTTGCCTCAGTTTCCTCATTTGTAAAATGAGATGGAGAAGGAAACTGCAAACCACTCTACTATTTTTGTGAAGAAAACCCCAAATGGGATCACAAATAGTCAGACATGACTGAAATCACAGAGCAGCAACAGAAAAATAATTCTGTGCAGCTGTATTGAGGTGAAAGGAATTTGTAGTTAAAAGTTACAGCACAAAAAGGAAATATATTTATCAACATTCCCTGGATCTAATCATAACTGGTTGATCTTAAACAGTTGGAAGAATACTACATTGATGTTTTATCATGATATCATTGTATTTGTAGCATTCTGGCTCTCAGATGAACTGCTTAAGGAAAGATGGCTTGTGAGTGAGACATACTGACATGGCTCTTCGCTGTCGGCCTTTCGTAGCTGTGAGCCTTCTGGTCAAGTTAGATCGTATACAGTTTTAAAAGTGTAGCAGCTGGTCCCACTTATGCTAACAACAATGTGGCTATGAGCATATAATGGGCAGATTTTTGGCATGCTCCATGACTTAATCAGTTAATGATAGTGGACTTGGGGCTAGGCCTAACCATTGGATCTTGTTTCATCACTCCTTTGTGTTTGAAATTAGCTCTTGAGGTAATCAAGCACATATTTAAGTTGATTTTTTTTTTAAAATCTCACAGTTGGTACTTTATATACTAGGTTATCTTGTTTCCTGAAAAGACTAAGCCCAAGCATAGAAGGAGTCCATCAGTGGATCAATAAAATTATACTTTAAGAACACAAGGAATCAGTTTTTTGTGCTAAATATTCTATGGATATCTTTTGTTTTATGCCATAGCTATGTGTTGATAAGTACATCCCTTCTCTACACTAATCCTCTACTTATCACTAAGAAAAAAGAATGAAGCGAAATCAATAAACGTAGGAACCAACACATAGTAAACTGATATGGTCTACTGTACTCTGCACCTATAGTCTTCCAGACTTCTATGTAGAGGAGTGAAATATATTTCATTGTCTGTATACCAGGATAGAGACTGATCCAACTTAGACTGTATATGATCCGACCTCCTAGATTAATAATATTTAAGGGAGCATACAGATAGCATTCTAATTTGGTAACCTTTCTCTCTGAGGAAAACTGAGTGACCTTCAGTCCCAACTTTCTCCTTCCCATCCTGGCAGGAATTACAGCTTGGCTTGGAGAAAGGCAGAGGAATAAGAGGCTACAGATGTCCCTTTTACCTCCATTTGAGCCATACTATGACACCCTTTTAACCACAGGTGGCCCCTTCTTCATTTGGGAGTCTTTCTACATTTGAGATCTTAAATCTAGATCTGTAAGGATCTTTCAGGACCAGCTGATAAACATCTGTTAAATGAGCTGGAGAAGAAAAGAGCCCATTTAATATTCTTGCCAAGGAAATTCCAATTGGGATAACAGAATCAGATACAACTGAAATGATGGAACAACAAAAAGAAGAAAAAGGTCTTTTCGGTTCTTATTTTCTTTCAAAAAATATTTCAAATTCTTCTTTATTATTGAATTTTGTATTTTATCTTGTATGGCTAAACAAGGAGGTTCAAGATGTGTTATGATTTTCAGCATCCTGAGCTGTAGTACTCTTCAGAATAAATCCTTCCATTTTCTAGAGGGTGCTGAATAGTCTTGTGTTATTTAAATACCCTTTCCTTTGTATTTGATGAATTTATCCTTGTGACTTGTAGATTTTTTTGTTTGTTTCTGTATTGGGTTATTAAATTTAACCATTAAGTATTTTGGAGTTTTCAGTCTTTCGGAATTTTTTTCTGGAGTCAAATTGTGAATTCTTTCCAATGGAATTCTTTCTATATCCAGAAGTTCTGGGTAGTTTTCTTCTGTCTATTTACATTTCCAATCTACTGTTCTCTCTTCTGTTTCTTTCATGAGGAGTACCACTACATATTCAAGTTTTTTCTTTTCTTTTGATTTTACTCATGATTTATTATTTTGCTATGCAAGACAAAAATTCAATTCTCATAATTCTCATTTGTCTGTTAAACCACTCCAAAACAGTGTTGTGGTTTTATGTTCTCCTCAAATTTCTCAGGATCTTTTGTCTCATCAAATGTTGAATCATTTCCTTCCTTTGTAGTATCTGTTCATAGATACCAGAACTCATTTACTAGATTTCTTCTTCCTCAAATCTTTGCCACTTTCAGTTCCTTCTTCCCCTTTATTTTCCTTATCATTCATTTACTAATTCCCTCACCACTATTTATAGTTTCCTTAGTGACTGGATCCCGAAATATCCCAGTTTCTTCTCCCACTGGGCAATTCACATTTCACCATTCTAGGTCTCTACCCCAACTGACTTTTATGTGGTAAGAAATGGACCCAGCTGGAACCTGTACTCTTTCCCTCTGGCTCAACTCCCCAAACCACAGTGACCTGTCCTGGTGACCTGTCCTGGTTCCTTTCTTCCTTAGTTGTCTGATCGGGAACCAGAAATACAGATCTTTGCAGCTCTGTTGCTTCCGGGTTTCATAGCCTAGTAGGTTGTTGCTCCTGAAGGCCCATGATCAAACTTGCTGTTGAGGCTGGAGGTCTGGACTAGTCTTGTTTACTTTCCTAAAGTACTGAATGTTGTGTTATTCCAGAATTTGGGGGATAGGCTAAGAAGAAAATTGGGACTGGAGGCCCCTAATATTTCCTCAGAGGAATAGAGATAGGTTACCAGACTAGAATAATATCTGTATGCTCCCTTAAATGTTATTAATCTAGGGAGTAGGATCAGAATCAGTTCAACTTTTGATCAATTTATCATTATTATCAAGGGGAAAGAAGCCCTAGTTTCTTATATGCAAGGTTTGATGCCTTCTCATAACAAATACTATTTCCATAATGAACACATTTAGTAAATAGCAAATAAAACCTCATTTATCCAAATTGTTAGCAAAACAGAAATCAGAAAAGTTATATATAGGGGACTATATGTTAGAGACTATAGAATGAAGTTCTTCCATTAGGAATGAGATAATAGCTCAGTTGAGAAAGAGAGAGGGGGGGAGAGAGAGAGAGAGAGAGAGAGAGAGAGACAGGGAGAGGGAGGGGGAAGAAGAAAGAGAGTTAGAGAGAGTTCATTCATTAATCAGTTAGTTCTAGATCTCACTCAGAAAGAAATTCTGTGAAGTCTCTTCTATAGCTACCTGGGAGTGATGGAGACTGCCAGCTCCTCTCACATTTTCCCAGTCCTTTGCTCCAGTTATTTGAAGAAGTGTTGACTTCCTCCATCTTCTGTTTTGAAACTGGAAATTTGAAGTGCCTGAAAAAACATATCACTTAAAAATCTTAAAGTATTGAAGTTTGAAGTCCCTCTTAAATCCTAAAGATTCCCCCAAAGTACTAAAGAAATCTGACGCTTCCTTTTCTCCTCTCTCACTAACTCTGCCTGTCCATCTTACAGGGGAGGGCATTTATCTCCACCAATTAGGAGAGTCACATACCAATGGACTTTGGAGCAGGGGTTACATAAGCAGCACAGATTAAAGAAAGATATTCCCTATGAGTCTGTAGAGGAAAACAGAAAACTGGGCAATGACTAAATCTCTTGCTCTCTCTCTCTCTCTCTCTCTCTCTCTCTCTCTCTCTCTCTCTCTCTCTCTCTCTGTATGTTTCTCTATCTCTATCTCTCTTTTATAACTATAATTGATTTTTTCAATATATTTTATTTTTCTTTTATGTCTTTTTACTTTTATTTAAAAGATTCTTTTAATGGAGGTTGGTATTCTGAAAAGATATTTCTTGGAACCTGGAAATCCATGTTGGCAACACTGACCTGAACATGGATGAAAAAAGACTCCATTCCTAAACTTTAATATGTAGCAAGTGTGAATGCTAAATCTGGAGCAAGGGCACTCAGTTTCATGCTCCCCTCTGCTAAAATAGCCACTCACTTTAAATTTACTCTCAGAGAGGAAACAGACACACACAAAATGCTAGTTCTTCAACAGAATCAGCAGATCACAAATCACAGAAAGGATATTGTATGTTGGCAACCAAGACCAGCTCAAGTACAAAAGGTTGGAAAGTCAACTGAGTCTGCCAACTAAGACAGGGGCTGTGTTCCAGTTTTAGGAAAGATGTGTGTGTGTGTGTGTGTGTGTGTGTGTGTGTATGTGTGTGTGTGTGTGTGTGTGTGATGCAGGGGGGGGTGGATATGGCAAAAATAAAAGTGAGTAAGAATATTAAACCACATCGCAGATCCAACTACCATTCCATCTCATCTTCCAGCTCTGGATTCTGAATAATACTTAGAAGCCAAACTCAGTTTTGAATAATGAAGTTATATTTTACTACTAAAATTCCTCTAAGTAATTCTACCATATAGAAAATGGAGAAAGCTAAAGCAATGTCAGCAGACACTAAGTAACAAAAATGGGGTTTACTCTCACAGCAGATGGAATTTTGGGCTTCCATGGGCAAACCTATGCATATTTTCAGACCAGCTGAAGCCAGGAAGTTAAGAAGGGATTGTTATTTCAGCAATGCCAGCCATGGTCAGGAAGCACTTTGATGATTTTTCACAAGCTATTATTGACAAAACCTTGGTGCTGGGCAGAAATGTACTCAGAGCCTGGGGATAATATAACAGTGCAAAGTCTGGTTTTTAGCACAAATGAATTTTAATAGTGTAAACAGCTTCTAGAAGAATAGAAATAGCCTGACTGCAAGGTCAAATAACATTATTTTGATTCAAGTGAAGAGGATCAGTACTCTGGCATGTAATAGCACTACTAGATTTGGAGTCAAGGACTGGGTTTACTACCAGACTTTGCTGAGACAATTGAACCACACTGATCTAAGGTCCTTTCTAGCCATAGAGCTATCATTATTTTGGGGGTCAAGGCTTTATTTATTACAATCTACCTAAGAACATTGTATCATATTATTAACTCAAATTAATTTACCTGCTTATGAATTAATATCTTATGCTTCAACACTTAGGGATCTATTATTTCATAAGTGATGGCGCTATTCCTTTACAGGAAATTATTGTGATGTAGTAGAGTACCCTGGATTTGAAGCAAGAGAAGCTGAGTTTGAATCCTGGCTCTACTCATTTTTCTCATCAATAAAATCAGGAAGATAGGCCTTCTGGAGAGCTCAATAGCTTTTATAACCTTTAATCTTAGATTCTGTAGCTCTAAGATCACATCAATTCCTCTTTGATTTAATACTTTTTTGTGACTTCTTGTGTGAGATATGGTTGTCATTATCTGTAGAACTTGCTGACAAGTTTCTCTGGCCCTAACTAGACTGATTCTTGGATATTTGAGATTATCCCACAACAGGAACACACAGACAGAAAGACAGAGTCAGCTTCAATGTCTGTTGGGCTCTTACTTTTCAAATTTGAGGGTGGACTTGGCTTCAGATCTCCTCATCCCCAAAAGAAAATGATACTTGAATGAATATTCACAAGAAATCTTAATTAGCCTATATTACAGTAACTAAGTAGCTATGCCATGAAGTGCATAGAGCACTACACTTGGAATCAGGAAGACCTGAGTTTAAATTTGGCCTCAGACACTTGCTAGTTGTGTGACTATGGTAAGTCATCTAAACCTGTTTGTATCTGTTCCTTATCTATAAAATGAGCTGAAGAAGAAAAAGGCAAACAATTCCAGTATCTTTGCCAAGAAAATCCCAAATAAGGTAACAAAGACATGACTGAAACGACTTACCAATAATAATCCAAAAACCCTAAAAAATTATCAACAGGTTGCTGTTGAGAAAATCTTCATTTTAGGAGAAGTCACCCTCATAGGCCAAAAAGACTGAGAATGATAAGCAACCTCTAAATTCAGTACTCTTAAAAGGGATAAAGAAGTACACTACATCTAGCTAAAAGGTACCAAAGACAATGAAGCAGTATCAGCACTAAACATATATGTACCAAGTGGTATGGCATCCAGATTCTTAGAAGAGAAGTTAAGGGAATTACAGGAAGAAATCGATAGCAAAACTGTACTAGTGGTGGACCTCAACCTCTTCCTCTCAGAACTACACAAAATAAACTAGAAAGAAATTAAGGAGGTGAATAGAATTTTACAAAAGTTAGATATGGTAGACCTCTCGAGAAAATTGAATGAGAATAGACTGGGATTTCCTCAGCATTACATGGCAACCACACAAGAATTCATTATGTAGTAGGGCATAAAAGCCTTATAATTCAGTGCAGAAAGGCAGAAATATCAAATGCATCATTTTCAGATCAAGATGCAATAAAAAATTACATATAATAAGGAGTCATGGAAAGATAGACTAAAAATTAATTTGAAACTAAATAATCTGATCCCAAAAAATGAGTGGGTCAAAAACAAATCATAAAAATAATCAATAATTTCACTCAGGAGAATGATGACAAGGAGACAACATATCAAAACTCATGGAACATGGCCAAAGTAGTTCTTAGGGGAAAATTTATATTTCTAAATGCTTGTATGAATAAAGTAGAGAAAGAAGAGATCAATGGATTGGGCATGCAACTAAAAATGTATTAGGAAAAGAACAAATTATAAATCCTCGATTAAATACCAAATTAGAATTGAGAAAACTAAAGTGGCAAATAATAAAATTGAAATTAAGAGAACTACTGAACTTATAAATAAAACCAAGAGCTAGTTTTATGGAAGAGCCAATAAAATGATAAACCTTTCATTAATTTGATTTAAAAAGAAAGAAAAAATTCATTTACCAGCATCAAAAACGAAAATGATGGTGAAGTCACCATCAATCAAGAGGAAAATAAAACAATAATTTTGTCCAACTATACGCCAATAAATTTGGTAATCTACATGAAATGAATGGATATTTGTAATGCGTATACATCTCAGATTAATAGAAGAGGAAGTAAAATACTTAAACAACTTCATTTCAGAAAAGAAAAAGAAATTGAACAAGTCATCAGTGAACTCCCTAAGAAAAAATCTAGAGGGTCAAAGAGATTTGCAAGTGAATTCTATCAAATAGTTAAAGAACACTTAATTGTAATACTATATAAACTATTTGGAAAAATAGTTGAAAGAATCTTATCAAATTCTTTTTATGAAAAATATGGTGCTGATACCTGAACTGGAAATAGATAAAGCAGAGAAAATTATAGACCAATTTCCCTAGTGAATATAGACACAAACATTTTAAATGAAATATTAAAGAAGAGATTACAATAACTTATCATGAGGATAAAACACTATGACTAGATGGGATTTATATTGGGAATGAAGGGCTTGTTCAATATTAGGAAAACTATCAGGGTAATTGAACATATCAATGACAAACTTAACAGAAATCACATGATTTCCTCAGTTGATGTAGAAGAAGCTTTTGACAAAATAGAGCACCCATTCTTATTAAAAACACTGGAGAACATAGGAATAATGGAATTTTCCTCAAAATGATAAGTAATATCTATCTAAAACCACTAGCAAGCATTATATATAATAAAATGTAATGGTAATTTAAATGGGAAGATCTTTCTCATTCATTAATAGGTCCATGTGATTTGCCTAGGTCACATGGAAGCCTGAGTCACTTGGAGCTTGTGGTGGGAAGAGTTTGCTGAATGGGTAGAACAGGGCAAGACTGACCTGGAGCAGGCCTGAGAGGAAATTGGTCAGAGTCTAATCAGAGCTGGGAAGGATGCATGCAAGCAGGCAGCTGGCTAATGTAAGTAAAAGAGATTGTTTGTGATTTTGTTTAAGGAGGCCTGTTTGTGATTTGTTTAATGGAACTGGTTTGTGGGAAGCCTAGCAGGGGGAAGGCTTGGGGATGGTGTTGTTCTCTGCATTGTTATTGTGTATAGGTTTTTGTTATTTTGAGGGATTTGACTTTCTGGTGTCTGAATTAATATTTTGGTTCTGTCTTCCATATGGAGAATCTGTTGTATTTTATGATTCAAAATTATGCTGGGATAGTCATGGCCTCCCTAGGCACTGTGAATATCTCATTGGCTCTACAATTGGTGATGAGGATGGCATCACAAAATATCAGACTTCTATTTGGAGACAAACAGGCAGAAGAGACAGAGGTAAAAATGGATGTCCCAGGTGGGAGGATTTGCCTTATTACTCCCTAGCAAGAGAATGGGTTCAAAAAGCAGGGTTTTGTGAAAACTGTGAATCAAGACTACCAAAGGGAGAACCCAGAGACTTAGAAAGATGTTTACAGAGAATACCAATAGAAACTGGGAAAGAAATGGCAGGGGTATGTAGGAGAGGCTGGGCCTTTCTAATAAGTTACAGAATTATATGTAAAAGCAGAGACAAGCTGCTGGAGGAGAAAGCTCAGATGGAAAGGGAGATGGCTGGCTTTCATGAGAGGCTTTTTATGCTGCAGCATTCAAACTTTCTTTGAGAAGAGCAAACTAGAGAGTCTCAGGTGGTAGAAGAAAAATCTGTTGTTAGCTTTGCTTATAAAAAGAAGTAAAAACATAACAAGAGAAAGGATACATGGGCATCTTCTCAGACAAGCACAACAGGAGAATCAAGGGGGCCATAAGTCTTTGGGGAGATAATTGAGGATTTTACTCAGCAGGAGGTCACAGATATTTGAGTCTGTTCACCCAAAAGATGAGAGACTCCTTGGTATCTTAGATGGTGAGAATGAGTGAAATAGACAAATTTCCTTGAGAAAGAAGAATAAATAGCCAGTGGATTTAAAGTCAGAATAGATTGATAAGAAATTAATTGTTTACTGCTCTATTGAGAGCAGGCGTAGATTTTTGAAGACTAGGTGGCATTCTAACTAATGAACTTTATAAAATATATCAGGTAAAGGTGCTTGATATTTAACTCAGCAGGGAGAGGAGAGCTGCCTATAAAGATCCTTCTGAAACATTGTATCCAAATTTTTCACACCTGCAGGAAGGATGGGAAGTTCATCAGACTCCAGATCAAAATAAAAAAAAAAGTATACCTCCAGCTACAAGTCTGACCCCCAAACTGCAAAGTGGAAAACAATAAACAATAGTGAATGAGGCTATGATAATGGGTTCTTGGACTCCAGAAACATGGCTGAGCCTATTTCTACCCTACCTCTGGTTTTTGTCTCTTTGTTCCTTTTTGACTTTTTGTCTGTTCACCTTGTTTATCAGATTTATTACCCTCCACTTGTATATGCCTGCTTGCTTAAGCCAAATGTCATCCCCTGTCTGATGTGTCAACCCTGGACCTGGTATGGACCATATTTCGAATGCCACCTGAAGAACTGACCCCTAGAATGGAACCTTTTGGGGCAGGGACAGCTCTCCATCCAATCTTAGATGGAAGTAACTATGGAAGATTAGACCTTTACCCCTTACCCCAAGATTTTGGACCCTATTCATTTGAGGGGAAAATGATAGGGTGCTTGTGCTCGTCCCAGTCTCAGTTTGCTGTATGTGCTTATATTGTGTGATCCCTGTTATATTGTTGTAAATTTCTATTGATACCAGTTGCCTAAGATATTGTTTTATATGCTTATTTTCTGTTATCTCAGCTAAAGTTCTGTTGATGCTAGTTGCTCCACCTAACTATGTAATAAATACAAAAGATCTCAGGGCAACATTTAATGATAATTTAAATTAATGAATTTCCCATTCATTTATATGCCCATGTAACCTGCCTGGATCACATGGAAGCCTGAGTCACACGATTCTGAGTCACATGGAGCCTATAGTGGGAGGAGTTTGCTGAATGGGCAGAAGAAGGGTGGAACAGGAAGAGACAGAACTAGAGCAGGGCTGAGAGGAAATTGGTCAGAGTCTAGTCAGAGCTAGGAAGGATACAGGCAAGCAGACATGTGGCTAACATTGGTGAAAGACTTTGTGATTTTATTTAATAGAGCTGGTTTGTGGGAAGTCTAGCAGGGGGTAGATTTGGGGATGATGTTATCTGCATTGTTATTGGGTATAAGTTTTTGTTACTATCATGGATTTGGTTTTCTTGTGACTGAAAGAACTGTTTTGGTTCTGTCTTACATGTGGAGAGTCTGTTGTATTTCATGTTTCAGAATTGTGCTGGGATGTTGATGACCATGGTAGGCACTGTGGATGTTGCATTGGTGCTACATGGGAATAGACTGAAAGCATTCCCCATAAGATCAGGGGTGAAAAAATGAAGTCCATTATCATCATTTTTGTTCAATATTGTGCTAAAAATGTTAGCTTTAGCGATAAGAGAAGAAAAAGAAATTGAATAAATTAGAACAGATAATGAGGGGAAAACTATCACTCTTTGCAGATGAGATGATGGTTTACTTAGAAAATCCTAATGAATCAACTAAAAAAAGCTACTCAAAATAACTAACAACTTTAGCAAAGTTGCAGGATATGAAATAAACCAATATAAATCATTTACATTTGTATACATTGCTAATAAAGCCCAGGAGCAAGAGATATAAAGAGAAATTCCACTTAAAGTAAATGTAACTTGAATGAACTGATGCTGAACAAAATGACCAAAAACAGGAGAACACTGTACACAGTAATTGCCCCAATGTACGATGATTAAATTTGACAGATTTATCTCTTCTTAGCAATGCAAAGATCCAAGACAACTCCGAAGGATTCATGATGGAAAATGAAGTCCACATCCATCAAGAGAACTCTGGAGTCTGAATGCAGATTGATGCATGTTATTTACTCTCTCTCTCTCTTTTACTGTTATATGTGTTTCTTCTTTCTTGTGGTTTCTTCCATTGGTTCTAATTCTTTTCAAAATGGCTAATGTGAAAATAGGTTACACACACACACACACACAATGTATGTGTATACATATATGTATAGACTATATGAAATTACATGCTGCCTTGAGGAGGGGAGAGGGGAGAGATGGAGAGAAAATTTGAAACTCAAAATCTTATGGAACTGAATGTCAAAAATTAAAAATAGCTAAATAAATTTAAAATTAAAAAAAATATCTCTTAGAGCTACAACTAAGGTGGAGCAAATAGTTCTTTAAATCAAAATCAAGCCTCACCCTCTTACAGCTTTGTCATACAAAGGGATTGACTGATAAAGTTTCAGATAGTTCTGGTCTGTTATATTATTTAAAAGTTCCAGATTCCACGGAGTCAAGAGTATTCTAAATATCCTTCAACTGATACTATATTTTACATGCAAGCCTCCAAAACTTACTATATTTTAGTTGAATAAACTTGACTGGATTTAGGATGTATGGTACTATTATAGTACTTTCTTCCTTCCCAAACATTTACTTTCCACCTTCATCTTTGTCTATGCAAATTAAGGGTGCTTTTACCCAAAAACATGAATTAAATATGCTTCTCTCATTAAGTTCCTGTGAAGGAATCATTCCAACCCTAATTAAAATTCTCCAATGAATCAAATGAAGGTATGACAGTTTCTTTTTGATTTTAACATTTTTATTTAGAGTTTTGAGTTCCAAATTCTATCCCTTCCTCCTTTCTTGCCCTCCCCCTTCCCTGAGACGGTAAGCAACTAGATATAAATTATACATATGCAGTTATGTATCGCATTTCTGTATTAATCATTTAGTACAAGAACAGTAGAACAAAAGAAAAATAAAGAAAGTGAAAAATAGCATTCCATCCTTTACTATGTTTTCAAACAAAGTCATTTCTTTCTCTGTAGGTGGAGAATGCGCTTCATCATTAGTCCTTTGGAATTGTGTTGGATCATTGTATTGCACAGAATAACTAAGGCATTCACAGTTCTTCACCAGACAATATTCCTATTACTGAGTATAATGTTCTCCTGGTTCTATGCACATTTCACTCAGCATCAGTTCACATAAGTCCTTCTAGGTTTTTCTGAACTCATGCTCATCATTTCTTACAGCACAATGGCATTCCATTGCATTTATATATATAAACCTGTTTTGCCATACCCAGTTGATGGGAATCCCTTCCATTTCTGATTCATAGCCACCACAACAAGAGATGTTCTAAATATTTTTGTACAAATAGGTCTTTTTCCTTTTTAATGTATTTTAGGTATAGAACTAGCAGTGGTATTGCTAGGTCAAAAACATACTTTTAAAAAACCCTTTAGGCATAGTTATAAATTGCTCTACTGAATGATTAGACCACTTAACAACTAATGCACAGCTTTAATTTCCCCACATTCCCTCCAACATTCAATATATGTATATTTTTTTTAATTTTAGTCAATATCATAGGTGTGATGTGGTACCTCAGAAATGTTTTAACTTGCATTTCTCTAAACAATAGTAATTTAGAATAGCTAAATTTTAGCTTTCATTTCTTTGTCAGAAAAGTGCCTGTTCATTTCCTTTGACATTTTATCGATTGGGGAATGGATTATGTTCTTATAAATTTGACTAAGTTCTCTATATATCTGAGAAATTAGGTCTTTATCAGAGATACCTCTTGGAAATTCCATTCACACTCTAGTTTTCTGCTTTCCTTATGATATTGGTCGCATTGGTTTGTGTAAAAATTTTTTAATTATAAATAATCAAAATTATCTGTTTTTAATTTTGCAACGTTCCCTATATCATCTTTGGTCCTAAATTCTCCTTCTATCCATAAATCTGACAAATAAACTATGCCATGCTTTGTTAATTTGCTTATCGCTTAACCCTTTATGTGTAAATTATGTACCCATTTTGATTTTATCTTGGTATACAGATTGAGATATTGGTCTATACAAAGTTTCCGCCAAATTGTTTTCCAATTTTCCTAGCAGTTTTTGTCAAATAGTGACTTCTTATCCCAAACTATTGACTCTTTGGAGTATTAAAAACCAGATGACTACAGTCATTTATTATTATACATTGTGTACCTAATCTATTCCACTGATCCACCATTCTATTTCCTAGCTAGTGCCAGCCTTTTGATAATTGCCATTTTATAATAGAGTATGAGATCTGTTATGGCTGCACCACCTTCTTTTGCACTTGTTTTCATTTATTCTCTTGATATCCTGGAACTTTTTTCTTCCAGATGAAATTTATTGCTTTTTTTTCTAGCTCTACAAAATATTTTTTGATAGTTTAATTGATACAACAATGAATAAGTGAATTAATTTAGGTAGAATCATAATTGGCTTGGCCTATCCATGGGCAGTTAGTATTTTTTCCAATTGTTTGATCTGACTTTATTTCTGTGAAAAGTGTTTTGTAGTTGTGTTCATATAGTTCCTGTATTTATCTTGGCAGGTAGACTCCCAAGTACTTTATATTGTCTACAGTTATTTTAAATGGAATCTCTATCTCTTGGTACTGGAATTTATTGGTAATGTATAGAAATACTGATAATTGATAGGGGTTCATTTTGTATCCTGAAATTTTGCTCAAGTTGTTAACAATTTCAAGTAGTTTTTTAGTAGATTCTCTCTATAAGGCATTTTCATCTGCAGAGTGGATGATATTAATCTATTCTAATGCCTTTATTTTCCTTTTTTTTCTCTTACTGCTATGGCCAACATTTTTAGTAAAATTTAGTACAATATTAAATAATAGAAGCAATGATGGGCAACCTTGCTTCACTCCTGATTGTATTGGGCTTATCCCCACTACAGATATTGCTTGCTGGTGACTTTAGTTATATATTATTTGTCATTATATCATTACTTGTCCTTATTTCATTAGTTATCATTTCAAGGTAAGCTCCATTTTTTCCCTATCCTCTCTAATGTTTTTAATAGGCTTGGATGTGGCATTTTGTCAAAGGGTTTTTCTGCATCTATTGAGATAATCATTATTTCTGTCCATTTTGTTATTGATATGATCAATTATGCTGATAGTTTTCCTGATATTGAACCAGCATTGTATTGCTGGTAAAAATCCCACAGTCACAGTGAGATCACAGTGAGATCACAGTTTATGATCCTTGTGATGTACTGCTGTAATCTCTTTGCTGGTATTTTATTTGAAGTTTTTTGCATCAATATTCAAAAGGGAAATTGGTGTATAATTTTCTTTCTCTGGTTTGACTCTTCCTAGTTTAGGTATCAGTACCATATTTTGTTATAAAAGGAACTTAGTAGGACTCCTTCTTTGCCTATTTTTCCAAATAGCTTATGTATTATTGGAAATAATTGTTATTTAAATGTAGACACATTTCACTTGTGACCTATCTAGTCCTTAGAATTTTTTTATTAGGATGTTCACTGATGACTTGTTCCATTTCTTTATCTAAGATTTGCTTTTTTAAGTATTTTATTTCTTCTGTTAATCTGGGTAATTTATATTTTTGTAGATATTCATCTATTTAATTTAGACTCTCAAGGTTACTGGCATATAATTGGACAAAAAACTAACACAAAACCTCTTAATGTCCTCTGCATTAGTGATGAATCCACTCCTTTCATTTTTGGTACTAGTAATTTGGTTTTATTTTTTTCTTTTAAAAAATCAAATTAATGGTTTATCAATTTTATTGTTTTCCTCCATTAAACCAGATTCTATTTTTATTCATTAGGTTAATGATTTTCTTACTTTCAATTTTATTAATCTTTCCTTTAATTTTCTGCATTTACAATTTGGTGTTTAATTGGGGATTTTAAATTTGTTCTTTTTCAAATATTTTTGAATTGCATGCCCAATTCATTGATCTGCTTTTTCTCTATTTCATTGATGCAAGCAATTAGAGATATAAATTTTTCCCATTGTACCACTTTTACTCTATCCTATAAATTTTGATGTATTATCTCACTGTTGTCATTTTCTTTAATCTGCTTAATATACTTTCTTCAATTATTTCTATGATCTGTTCTTCGATCCGCTTACTATTTAGGATTAGATTAATTTTCAATCAATTTTTAATCTCTTTCCATTATCAGTTATTGACCATAATTTTCATCACATTTCGATCTGAAATGGATGCATTTACTATTTCTTCTTTTTGACATTTGGTCGGGAGGTTTTTATGTACTCATAAATGGTCAGTTTTTGTCTAGGAGTCAAACGCTGCTGAGATAAAAGGTATATTCCTTTCTATTCCCATTCACTTTTCTCCAGAGATCTATCACATCTGTTTTTTCCTGAATTGTATTTGCCTCATCTTCTTTCTTGTTTATTTTGTAGTTAGATTTATCTAGTTCTGAGAGAGAAAAGTTGAGGTCCCCCATTAGAATAGTTTTATTATCTATTTCCTCCTGTTACTCATTCAACTTCATCAGATACTTAGATGATGTACCATTTGCTGCATATATATTGGTATTGATATGACTTCATTGTCTACGGTACCTTTCAGCAGGATGTAGTTTCTTTCTTCATCTCTTTTAATTAGCTCCCATTTTGGCTTTTCGTTTTGTCTGAGATCCTGCTTGCTACTCATGCTTTCTTTGCTTCAGCTGAAGTATTATGTATTCTGCTCCAGACCCTTACCTTTACCCTTTGTGTATCTCTCTGGCTTCAGATGTGTTTTTTGTAAATAACATATTGTAAGATTCTGGTCTTTAATCCATTATGCACTCTGCTTCCATTTAATAGATGAATCACTCCCAGTTATATTTATATTTATGATAACTAACTGGATATGAAAATTTTTCTTGTTTATCCCTTTCCTTTTCTTACTCCTTGCCCCTTTCCCCTGTTAAAAGTGTGTTACTTCTGATCACCACCTTCTTCCCACTTCTATTATCCCCGTTTCTTTTTTACTTCCTCACAAGGTAAGGTAGATTTCTGTGTCCAACTGAATGTGTGAGCATGTGTGTGTGTGTTAATCTTTGAGCCAATTTTGATGAGAGTAACATTTAAGCTATGCCCACCACCTCTCTCCTTGACCCTTCCATGATTGCTTTTTGTGACTCTTTTATGTGTTATAATTTACCCCCTTTCATCTCCCCCTCCTTTCAGTACAGTTTTCTTTCTCACCTCTTTCTTTTGATTTTTTGTGGGGTATCATCTCATCAAAGTCACCTTGTATTCACATTTTCCATCTATATATACTCTTTCTCATTGTTCTTACTGTAATAAAGTTCTTAAGAGTTAGAAATATTGTCTTGCTATGTAGAGATAGTAACAACTTAGTCTTTTCAAATTTCTTAATTTTGTCTTCTTTCTTTTTTACCTTTCTCTGTTTCCTTTTATTTGGCTCTTTTTTTTTTATTAGAAATGTTCAAAAGTCTTCTATTTCATCGAATATTATTGGTTTTTTTCCCCTGAAGGATTATACTCAGTTTTGCTGGGTAGGTGATTTGTGATTGTAATCCTAATTCTTTTCTCAACAAGCCCTCTTGCTTTTTTTTTTTTAAGCGGAAGCTGCAAAATCCTGTGTAATCCTGACTGTAGCTCCACAATATTAATTTCTTTTTGGCTGCTTATAATATATTTTCCTTGATCTATGAGCTCTGGAATTTGTCTATGATATTACCAAGAGTTTTCATTTTGGAAAATCTTCCAGGCAGTGATTGGTGAATCCTTTCATTATCAATTGCCCTCTAACATATCAGGGCAGTTTTCTTTGATAATTTCTTGAAAGATGTTGTCCAAGTTTTTTTCTCTTTCTTTCCTTCATTTCTCCCTTCCTTCCTTCCTTCCTTCCTTCCTTCCTTCCTTCCTTCCTTCCTTCCTTCCTTCCTTCCTTCCTTCCTTCCCTCCTTCTTTCCTTATTTTATCATGGTTTTCTATAACCTAATAGTTTTTAAATTATCTCTCCTGGACCTATTTTCTAGGTCAGTTGATTTTCTACTTAGAAATTTTGATTTTCTTCCATGTTCTTTTTTAGATTTTTGTTTTGTCATTTTCTGTTTTTTCATGGAGTCATTACCTTACACTTACTCAACTCTAATTTTTAAGGAATTATTTTCTTCAGTGAGCTTTTGTCCTTCCTTTACCATTTGGTACATTCATTTTTAGGAAGTTATTTTCCTTGGTAAATTTTTGAATACCTTTTCCCATGCTATTGACTTTTTCTTTAATGATTGTCTCACCTTACTTTAAGTTCTTTTTCTAATTTTCTTCTATTTTTCTTTTAAAAATCATTTGTAAGCTCTTCCAGGAATTCTTTTGGGGCCTGAGGCCAAATTACATTTTCTTTGTGGCTTCTCATGTAGCCATTTTTGACCTTATTTTCCTCTTCTAAGTTTATACCTTGAAATTCTCTGTCACCACGGTAACTTTCTATAGTCAAGTTCTTCTTCTTCTTCTTCTTCTTCTTCTTCTTCTTCTTCTTCTTCTTCTTCTTCTCCTCCTCCTCCTCCTCCTCCTTTTTCTGCTCGTCCTCCTCCTCCTCTTCCTTTTCTTTTCCTACATTTTTTCAGCCTTTTTTGTGACTTGGTGCTTTTATATGAGAGTTGGGCTCTGGTCCTGCACTGTCCCAAGCTTTTTGTGCTGGGCCTCAGGATCTTCCTGCTGGATTTTTTGGGCTTAAAGTGTTAGCTGTTTGCTTTCACTGGAGAGTAAGCTACCCTAGCTTATACTGGGGTAGAGTTTCCCTACTGACCTCCCCTGGGTATAGGGTTTAGTTACTGGCCTGCCTCAGGGGTGGAGTCTTTCTGCTGGGTTGCAATTGTCCCAGTCTTTCTGGTGGCTGGCCCTGGAGGAGAAATCTTGCTGCTGATCTATCATATGGGTGGGATCTTGTTGCTGGATGGCTATGGAAATAGGGTCTCTCTGCTAGAAGGCCCCAGGGCTGAGCTTCACCACTGAGGTGATTGGGGTTGAGGTCTTGCTAGTAGCTTGTGCTGGGGTAAGGTCCCTAAGGTGGGACCTTGCTGTTCTGCTCAGATTTCTCACTTTTCTAGACCAGGGGGATGCTGTTCTGTAAGAGATTGGGGGCTGGCCTCAATGGTGGATTGCTCCAGACTGAGGGCCTTGCTGTTGGCCCTGTAATGTGAACCTGGATTCCACTGCTCTTGGACCTCATTCCCATCCAACTCCAGTGAGACTGACTTTCCCATGAGCTGGTAAGCTGCTTTCCTGCTCCTTGATTAATTCTGTGGTGGTTTTCTAGTTGTTTGGAGGGGAATTCGGGAGTGCTTCAGAGGATTCCTGCTGTCTTGGCACTGGAAGTCTATGACAGGTTGCATGATAGTTCTAGAAGAATTGTCTCTTCTTTTTGTTTGTTTTTTAAATAAGGATTTAGTCTCTTAAAAAAAAACTAAAAAGAATTTTTTATAATGTAAACATTTGATTGTTTCGTAAATTGCATTTTAATGTGAAGCAGAGACTGATATCAGTATTTTATCATATTTCAACCTTCTATATCTCTGCCCTTCCCACATCTCTTTTTCCCTCTCTGGCATTCTATTTAATGTCAATTAAGCTGTAATTAAGAGTAATCTCAACATTGGCAGATTCAGGAAAAACTCCTGATCACAGTGAAAATTGTCTCCAAGAATACCGCCAACTGACTCATGAAACTCCACAAAAGTCCATGTTCCCCCCCAACCCAAACATTACTAGTAGAGTACATTCACATGGCTCTATGGTTCTAAGTGATTCAAAAGTCATTGGATAGAGAGTTTTTTTTTTTTAATTTAGAATTTGTAACCTTTTTTTTTTTCTATTGGCTGAATGGCAGCAGGGAATGTGAGGCTATTTTTACTTTGTGGATCCTGTGGATGCTGGGAATGCCAGCGAATTGACAGCTCTGTGGAAAGGGAGAAAATCAATGGAGTAAGCCTTTAGTAAGGTAAAATTTCATTTCATTTCATGCTAACACATTGGCATGAAAACTCTGTAGGAGTAGGTAATACTGTAAGAATATGTGAATAGAAGTTCAATTACACACAGAATTTGTTGATTTTTTTAAAGTGCTTAGAGAACAGGGGTCAGTTGATTGTGCATTCTTCTTACTGTCCTGAATGAGACAGATGTGAAGGAAGTGGCAGAAGCTTCCAAGAGATATGATCCACCAAAGGAAAAGACAAAACTTGGCAGGCAGAACACTTATTAAGGAAGCTGTCCAGTTCCATCCTGAACCCTCTCTATCACCATACATTCTTTGTCATGTAAAATTCCAGTTTCTTTCTTTCAGAGAGCAATCAGGGTTAAGTGACTTACCCAGTGTCACATAGCTAGCAGGTGTCTGAAGTCAAATTTGAATTCAGACCCTCCTGACTCCAGGGCTGGTGATCTATCCACTCTGCCACTTAGATACCCCATTATTTCATTGGTTTCATTGAAATGCATAGCAAAACTACAATATTTGATGGGAAATGAAGTTACTGTGAAACATTGCCTGGTATGGAAAATATATTTTTAGTAGCTGGACCCAATTTTTAAGGTTTTATAAAAAAATGTAAATATACTACCTTAAATGTACTTATACATGTATGAATGTCTTATTCATCAATAAAAATGAATGTGGTTGAAAACTGATTTGGCCAGAAGGTTTTCACTGTTCTCCTTCTTTCACAATAAATGACATCTGCATGCCAGATGGAGTTAATGGAAAAAGCCCTTTAACTTCCTGTGTTGCTTAAGAGAAAAAAAAAGAAAAAACAAGCACTCATTTATTTGAACCTTGAGAGAGCTATTGTTTAATCATCTGAAAATTATTTAGTTTTGTAAAATATTTACTCCTAAAATAATGACTTCCACATTATTTTAAAAAATTAACACATTTTCCTTTATTCTTAAAGAAATAAAATTTCTTAAAAGATACATATGATGTGGTAAGAAACTGTCCATTTCATGCATATCACGATATTTTGATATTATATAAAAGCTACCTATGGAAATTTAGCTTTTCCTTTCACTGTAACTTAAGCAGAAAAGCAAAAAGGTTCAGGGAAACTGCATGATGTAGGGGGGATTGACGTAAGTAATAAATTTAAAAAAAAAAGTATGTCTGCACATTAGTTGAAGGTAGATATAGCTACAGATAAATTTGAAAATGATTTTAAATTATTCAGAATATATTAGAAACATTAACCTCAAACATGCACTATCTAAAGAGAATGAAGAAACATCTTTTTTTAAAAAAAATTCCAAAAAAACGTTTCTCTCCTTTGCTATAGTCAAAAGTAGAATTTATATTGGTGATAATCTGACCCATATAACTACATCAGTTTCTTAGTGTTTAGATTACTGCTGTTAATCAATTTCTCCAAGCCAAAGAAGAGTAGATCTAAATGTTTTATTTGACTCCAAGCTCTATATAACATAACAGAGTAATAATATTGACTGCCAAGAAATATTATATGATTTATTTTAATCGATGTTGAGAGGCAAAATGTCTAGGAATAAGCAGATGATAGGTCTGCTCAATGCTGACCTGATCAACTCATATCTGGATTTTGTTGTTAATTTCTGGGTATCACTTTTATAAAAGATGTTGATAAATTGGTAAGTGTCCAGAGAAAGGCAAGCAAGAGCCTGAGTCCTTCAATTAACTTTTAAAGCACCTATTATGTGCCAGTCACTGTGATATGTGTTAGGGATACAAATAAGGAAAAGAAATATGGTTCCTCCCCTCAGGGAACTTACAACTGAATGGGGAAAGAAGATACACAATGTCAGCTTTTCAGATGATGACTTTTAATTCTCCAAAACATAATTGTAAATGTATCAAGCAGTAGTTAAATAATAACATTGAAACAGTGGAATAGACAATAATGTTTATATAATTTGTCAGTGATGTTTGTTGCTGTTCAGTTGTGTCCAAATTTTCATGAACCTATTTGGGAATTTCTTGGTAAAGATACTAGAGTAGTTTGCTATTGCCTTCTCCAGCTCATTTTACGTATGAAAAAACTGAGGCAAACAGGGTTAAGTCACTTGCTCAGCGTCATACAGCTAGTAAGTGTATGTTTATGATATTTCAAATACAGGTCCATGGAAAGAAAATAAGAACATGGCTCTAATTTTATTCTCATTTGTTAAATTAGTTACCATGGAATATTTTAGTGCATTTCTACAACTTTAAAGAATAAATATATACATACACGCACACTTGCCTATGTAAATACATGTACATATAAATATATGTGTATGTGTACATATACATGTGAATTCATAATTTTATTCTAGTATGGGGAGAAATAACCCAAACCTCTCTTCCTGCTACTATTATTGTCAGTTGATCTGTCATTTATATTCTTAGCATGTTGCCTGGCACATTGAAAGTTGACATGACTTGACCATGATCTCAGACAAGACCTGCAATAAGGTTTATTTGACTCCAAGGCTGGTCTGCTAGACATTACATAATTCTAGGTCAGCTAAGTTATTGTTATTACAATGTCTTAATTTCCAAAAGGCTAAAGAGGTTTCTCTGCTAAGATATAAAAGTCATAATTAATCTTGGTAAAAATTCTATCAGTATTAACAGTATTAACATTCTCAGTTGGCAGAAGAATACAACTGAAGTTATACTGCAGTTTTATTGCATTTTTCTTTACATTAGATTCATATGCTCCTTGAAAATCCCCCCTGATACTCATCAGATATTTTCTAGAGCACACATTTCTGGAGCAAAGCAGTCATTGAAGTCTAAAGATACATAGAGACTGTTTGTACAAAATGATGTTTCGTATCCCTTTCTCCACTTCCGATTTAGTCACGTATGTGTTATAATGAATGTGATTCATAAAATAACTGAAACATGAGTTCCTAGGGACCAATTTCAAGAATTCAGTACTGATCCTTGATACACACCTCAAATATAATATAATTTGTTTGAATAGAATTTGCTTGGTTAGGAATGTTGGAATGGAATGGAAGTTCAGTTTGTCTGGTTCAGTTGAATGTATATATGCATGTGCACAGACACATAATAGAATCTAAGAATTAGAAAAGATCTTATAGAATGTTTAATTGTACCCCTTCACATTACATTAAAAATGACTAAACATTAGGAATTATGCAGATGGTAAATGATGGTGCTGGGCCTTTGATCTGGATCTTTCACTTACAAGTCTGTTTCTGTAGGTACTCAATGTGTACATGATACATGTATGTATTTGTATGCATTCACAGATTATTTTCACCTTCTATAAATAGCTTATGATTTTGGAGATAGTAAGGATTTTCAGAGGCCAGAATTCAGTACAAAACTACTTTGCACTTTCCCATAACTTTTATTCCTGCTTTGCTTCATTTGAGTGTTCATCAGATAGTCTCTTAGGAGTGAATGGGCTTTAGTAGCCTTATCTCCCACAGACACATTTTGTGCATTTTGGAAAGCAAAGATGCTGAATCGGGGTTAGAGGCAAGGTGGGCATGATCCCCATCAGGGCTTAAATGAGTCTTGCACAGAGTTTTCTACCTGTAAGTCAGATAGTTATCTCAGACCTTGGACTTCGTATCATTACCAGGTAAAAGCAGGTAAAGATAATAGGTTTAATCTCAGCTCTATTCACTCTGGATAGCTTTTGTTGGCTCTCCTTTGCTGGGCTAGGTATCTCTCAACACTGGCTATGAACAAGGAAATTCCGTCAGCCCTTGTCAGGAAAGGCTTTCAGACCACCACAGTTTTGAAAATGGCAGAAGAAAGTGAGAAATTTCCTTGAAAAATTGAAGTTCAGTAGATGTTAGAGAAAAAGCTGATGAAGATACCCAATGGAGATGTGATATCCAGTAGAGAATGACCTGATATCACCCAAACACATTTTTTTCCCAAAGAACAGGAAGCAATTATTTCTGTTGCATTCCCATCACTTAGTTGTCTACTGCTTCTCTCAGAAAGGGGAATCAGGTTAGACTGACATGGCCCATTCCTGACAAAACCTTGCTGGCATTTGTAGGGATCACAGCTTCCCTCTCTAAATATTAATTAGCCATTACTTTAGTTATACTTCCCTCAGGAGATCCCACTATTCAGTTTGTATACCAGAGGAAAGTCCTTCAGAAGTCTAACCGACCCTTTAGCGCCCTTTAAAAATTTCTCCCAGCAAGGCAGTCTGAATGTCCTGGATACGTTTGCCAAGTCTTCCCGATTTTTAGTGTGGTTTGGCTCAAAGTTGAATTATACTGAGATCTTCTGGCAAGGCAGCTTTGCCCCAGTCTGACTCATTCTCTATGATTATTTCCAGGAGTATAGAGAGGTGAGTTCATTTTCCGTGTCCTGATTTTATTATTTTCCACTTTGCTCTACAACCACAATATGGTGGAGTCAGTTTGTGGCAGGCTCATTGTGCCAGCACAAAATTTTAAATTCTAGTCATTTGTATTTGAAAGTAGCAGAGAAGGGAGTTAAGGAAAGCTTGGTGTCAAATCCTTGACTGGGAATTTTTATTTGTAAATTCAAATGCCTTATGTGATTTCTCGGAGTGAACTGAATGTACAATTCTGATTCCAAACAAAAAACAAAAGTCATGCCACCACTCAGTATCAGCTTTAACTGACAAAGAATTAATCATCCACAGCCTTTCAACATCAGTTTCACTGTACCCCTAGCCCATGAATTACATAAATGTTCTATTTCACTGTTTAGTTCACTTTCATTATGTATCTAGTCATAGTAGACTCCTAAACAAGATGGACACTGAAACAGCAAGTCTTAATATTTGTCTTATTATATAACACCATATTACCAAGGTGGGCATGAGGCTTTAACAGAAAGCTACTGCTTGGTCGGATTGTTGAAATGGTCACATTTGGTCAAACTTATGCTCAGGCCTTCTTCCGTTCATCTCATGAGCTGTTCCTTTCCTTTTCCCTCTCCCTTTTCTGTCCCCTTTCCCTCTTCCTTGCCTTTCCATTCTTCTTTTTCTTTCCCCCTCCCTCCCTCCCTCCCTCCCTCCCTCCCTCCCTTCCTTCCTTCCTTCCTTCCTTCCTCCTTCCTTCCTTCCTTCCTTCCTTCCTTCCTTCCTTCCTTCCTTCCTTCCTTCCTTCCTTCCTTCCTTCCTTCCTTCCTTCCTCTTTAGAATCATGATGTGTCTACTGCAGTATTTCTCCTAATTCTGCAGGTTCTTATCAGAAACCAGTGAATGCTTAAAGGACTAGCCTTTGTTTTAGGTGCATTTTATTTCACACAAGGAAAGGTAAGAGACTTAACATGAAACATCAAGTGGGATTTTGTGCCCTAACACAACTCTAATGCTAGTGCTTTCCCTCTGAGATTACCTCCGGTTTATACTGTTTGTGTCTTAATAATAACAACAAGAATATATAGAGCACTCTAAGGTTTACAAAACACCTTCTAAGAACTATTTCATTGAGACTCACAGCACCGTGGGGGAGATGCTAGCATCATTCCTATTTTACAGTTAAGAAAACTGAGGCAGACAAAGAATGAGTTATTTGTCCAGGGTCATAGACTTAGTAAACATGTGAGATCTAGTCTCCATGACTTCAGATCCCATGCAGTATCTACTGCAATACTTAGCTTCCTTTATATTTCAAAGGAATTTTAACAACTCTTATGTTTATTCCTATCTGACATAGGCACATAAGAGTTGGTAAAATTCCTTTGAAATTTGGAGGCAGATAGGTGGAGCAGTAGATGTAGCCCTGTGCCTGGATTCAAGGAAACCAGATCTTACACATTTATTGGGTGTGTGACCCTTGGCCAATCTGTGACTCAATTTTCTTAACTGAGAAACAGGATATGCACATATACAAATTAAATCTATAACTATATATATATGTATATATATATACATATATGACATATTTATAAGAACATGTTTAATTATGTATGCATGCAGACAATATGTGTGCATAATGTATATAGTATCATATTCAGAATATATATGGCATAGGGATTATTATTTTCTCTTTTACAGTTGATGAAACTGAGATAGACAGAGGTTAAGTGACTTGCCCAGGATTACAAAGCCAGGAAATATCTGCAGCCATTTTTAAACTCAGACTTTCCTGATTCAGGCCCAGAACCCTATCCATAATGTGACCTAGTTGCTTCAGAATTGTATATTACCAAAATGGTGTCTTTCTAAAGAAAGGTGTGTTGCACTGCTTCTGCTTACTTCATAGTGTTGCAGTTTTAATGGGTTCCACTTTGTCATCTTCAGTCTGAAGTGGTTTACTATGCTATGCAATAGTATACATAATTAATTACATGCAGTATCTTCCTAATTAGAAGGTAAACTCCTTGGGTGTAGTGGCTGTGTTTTTTTCTTTCTTTGTATCGCCAGGGTTTAACACAGTGCCTGGGACATGATAAGCACTTAATAAATGTTTGGGCAAAGACTGACATTTGGAAGAGGAAGTGGCAAAATGAGCATATAGTCAAGGAAGAAGCCAGATCCTAAGGTGTGATTTCCTTTAAACCACAAGCAGCATCTGAAGAGCATTAAAGACCATACAGTGACCAACATCAGCCTTTTGATACCCTCACATCAGGGAAGCTTGGAGATATGAACAAGAGCGATAAGTTTTATAAAAACTGCGCCTCCCTTAGAGATGTTTGATTGATCTGCCTTTCTCTACCGTCCCTTGGGGAGATGTCAGGGATTAGACAAAGGAGACCTCCACTCTTTAAACAACTAGAAATGAAAGTTTACAGATATTAAAGGTCCAGGAAAATGCCAGGACTACCATACAGATCAGATATAACCTGCTGTGTGGATGCCAGGCCACCAAAACCAGAGAGGTTCTTCAGACTACTATGCTATATTAAATTTGTGATTTATACATGAGAAGTATTTTGTCAAAAACATAATCATCCAGTGTGCCTCTGTAAGTAACAAAGGGGGTTGGACACATAAAGTCACAATACTCTCTTACATCTAGTGCATCAGACCAAGTCATGCTGTAGGATAAGGAGGAAAATAATATCCTTATCACATATATGTATATATATATAATGTATCTTATCATATCATTTCATATCTATAATATGTCATCATCATAATAGCAACAATAATATCCATATTCTTTTTTGATATGTGTGTATACATACATGCATATCTATATCTCTATGTGTGTGTGTATATATCTATAGTATACATATGTGTATATATACATATCTATAGTATACATATACATATATACATATCTATAGTATGTATGTGTGTGTATATATACATATCTATAGTATACATATACATATGTTTATATATACATATCTATAGTATACATATACATATATACATATCTATAGTATGTATGTGTGTGTATATATACATATCTATAGTATGTATGTATGTATACACACACACATATATACATACTATAGATAGTTTTTTTTTTATCATTTCTTTATTGTTGCTTCTGTTGCTGTTGTGGCTATGTTTCATTCTTTTAAGTGAAAGTAATTGGAGCTGGTTACAATCTTACAAGTTTCAGAATATGAAGTAAAACACCAGACATCCTGGAGAAAGGTTCAAGCCAGAATTCTCCATAAATCAGATGCTAAGGAACAGAATTCCAGTCTAGTAAACAGCAGAGATACAAAGTTATATACCCGTCTTCCATGCAGTATTTGGAAATGAACTTGGTAGAAATAATGCCCTGTAGAAACTGTGCTAAGTCTGAGTCTACTCTCTTCAGGAACAGAAGTAGTGTAGAGAATGGCACAACAAATTTAGATGTGCAATTGGAACAACTCTGTGTCACAGTGGATAAAGAGCAGGGACTGAATTTAGGAAGGCTCATCTTCATGAGCTCAAATCTGGCTTCAGATATTTATTAGTTGTGTGACCCTGGCCAAGTCACTTAACCTTGCTTGCCTCAGTTTTCTCATGTGTAAAATGAGCTGGAGAAGAAAATGGAAAATCACTCCAGTACCTTTGCCAAGTAAACCTCAGATGAGGTCACAAAGAGTTGGGCATTTCTGAAGAACAACAAAGAGGATATTCTCCCCTGAGGTGTTCCAAGGAAATGATTTTATCTCTGGTCTTGGTATATTTTCGAAGTAAGTATACCTTTTCAAAAGCTACTTGATGTGAAATGGTTAAATGGAATTGGGATCTTAAATACTTACTAAGTGGGAGGAATGTATTGGAATGGTGATAGAATTAGAAAGTATTGCAATGCTAATAGCATTAGAGAAAGAGAACCACCAATCCCTCAGATGATCCTAGAACCTAGAGGGATAGATGTAATTGACCAGTCCCTAAGAGGGTGAGTCCAGAATCATTATTATATAATCATAAATAAAGTAGAAAATTTAGATGGAGAATTCTATCAAAATATTACGTAATTACCAATTAACCAATCGTTTCCTGACTGTCATAGCCACACTAATCCTTCTGGAATACCATGCTCATTGTATAACTTCTTGGATCAAAATCCTTTTAGGATTTCTGGAAAGCCAATAGCGTAATACCCAATTTTTTTTAGTCTGAAATTGAAAGACCTCTACAATTTATTTTCACCAACCTTGTGAAACTTTTCTCCCTCAGCAAAGAGACAGGAACATTTCAGTGTGCTTTGACACATTTTAGGATTTGCCCATATTTCTAACACTATATTCTGATTGTACATAAATTAAAAAAGAGAAAAAAGCACCTTCATGCCTCCCACTGGAGGTGGTCTAGACCTAAGATCTAATGAGTGTAGGGGAACTTCTAGTGTGGAAGATTCTTCTCTTAATGCATATCAGCAATGTTTCATTAATTCATATAACCTGAGGAAATAAGAGCTTCTATATGTTTCTGATTTTTACCCCTCTATCATGTGTTAGAGGTAGGACTTATATCTTGGTCTTTACCTAATGTCTCTTCAGTGACTCACCTATAAATTAAGAAATGGCGATATTGCTCCTACTCCCCCAGCAAAAACATATAGCACAAGATCTGGCTAATTTTGAGCTCAGTTTGCAAGGTTCCCTGCAGCTGCTGCAACAACGTTCCCCCTTCAGTGAAAGCCTAGCTTTTTTTCACTTTTAAATTTTTAAAAATTATTTATTTAAAGCATTTTTTTTCCTTTTACATTTTATGTCCCAAATTCTCTCTCTTTCTTCCTCCTCTTCCCTACCTGTTGAGAAAGCAAGCAAAATGATATCAATTATACTTGCAAAATCATGCAAAATATATTATCCATTTTTTTAAACAAGAAACTTATACATCCTTTTGCTCTCAGAGTTCATCAGTTCTTTCTTGGGAAGTGGATAGCATTTTCTTCATAATGAGTCCTCTAGGATAGTCTTGAATAGCTCTATTGATCAGAGTGGTCAAGTCTCTCACAGTTGAGCATCATTACATTGTGCACAAGGATATCCTAGTTCTTCTCACTTTACTTTGCATCAGTTCATATGGGTCTTGTCATCTTTTGGTGGTGCTTGTTTGTTTTTTCTCTAAAACTATTTCCCTCATCATTTCTTATAGCAGAGTAGTACTCATCACAATCATATGCCACAACTTGTTCCATCATTCTGAAATTGATGAACATCCTCTCAATTTCCCATTCTTTACCATCACAAAAAAAGAGTTGTTATACATATTTTTGTACAAACAAGCCCTTTTCCTTTGATCTCTTTGAGGTACAAAGGTCAAAGGGCATGCACAGTTTCCCATTCTTTCAAAGTAGTGCAATGTGCAGAAAGGTGAGGTCAATGCTCCCCTGAACTGTGAGTTGGTCTTTGTACAAGAAAGCCCCAAATAACCCTGCAACCACAAATTCTAGGGCTCTTCTTGGCCCTGAAATTGTGACCTGCTCCCTTGTATCCTCAAGTGTTAGTGTTTCTTTATGCCTCGGAACTGTAACCAGGGTCCTTGTTCCCTTGTGACTAACCAAAAGCTCTCCTCTCTGCCTTGAAACCAAGACCCAGAACCACTCAGTCAGTAGAGCTGCCAATCAGAGCCCACTTCCCCCAGTGCCAGCCAAGAGTAGCTTGTTATCTCTTTCTGACAAGTTGTCTGACTCTCTTGTGATCTCTGAGCTGAGGGCTCCCCAAACTGCTGTTGCTACTGCAGCTGTCTCCAGGGTTAGGCAGGTGCTGTCCCTGCATGCCTGTCTTCCAGACAGGCCTCCAACCAGTGTCACTGGCCTCTGCTGTGGACCTCTTAAACTGTTATAGGATGAAAAATGCCTCACCTCAACCTTTGTTGACTCTATTGTTCCAAAACTTAATTTGAAGTCTCATTCTGAAGTTGTTTGGAGGAGAATGTTTGGAGACTTCATCTGGATTGCTGCTTGTCCTGTGGAAGCCTGGCTTCTGATTTCTAACGTTGTTATTCTGTCCTTGTTATCTCTAACATTTGTGTATTACTTGTTTAAAAAAAATTATAACCTACTTCTTTTTCCTGACCTTTAACCCCTAGAATTGTCCATGCTAGAATGTGATGACCTGAGAGATTGGTTTCTCCATTTGGATGTCATCTAGCAAAAGCAGATTGTCCTTTAGTTAGGGATTTCTTAAACAGCATCCATTCTCTTGATCGGGGCTCTAACTAGTTGACTTGTTAGTAGCCCCTTAACTCTGTAATTCTACTTCTATGTGATCCTCTAATTTTTGAGGCTTCTGACCATCTATTTTTCTGGTTTCTGACTTATTATTTTTGTAAAAGAAGGACTCTGGATAGTGTACTCATTTGGAATATGTCTGCTTCTGGGAGGAAAGAAAAAAGACACTTGCAGCGATAAGTTTGCTTTTTAATGGTTCACTTGTTTATTGAAGAGCTCTGCTCAATTTTGAGATGGCTGTTATTATTTTGAGCATGGTAAATTATAGAACATTAGAATATTAGTACAAATGGAAAACAGTGTGCTTAAACAATGTAAAAATGAAGATGTAGACAATTTGAATAACTTTAAGGTTTATAGCTATAAACATATATACACCAGGACTGCTATTATCTTTACCTGGACACCGACACTAACACTGAACTTATCCCAAACCAAATTAACCTTATGGGGTTAAAGATGAACATTTAAAGATTTGGTATATCACCTGTCAGAATCACTGTGTCTATGCACCTCTTTTTCTTTTGGCTATTTACTGCCTGTACCCTAGATAGAATGACATTCTTTCTGCATATTTTCATTGTACATGCTAATTATATGTAACCTGAGATCTTTTGTTTCAGAATTTGCTATGAATAGAAACAAAACATCCGAATAAGTTCTTTTTTTTTATTTTTAATTTTTCTTGTTCCCTTTGGTGGTAGTGCATGGTCTTTTGAGTATATGAACTTGTGAAGAATACATGAAAGCTGATGTTACTCTTCTATCAAAGAGGTTCAGCAATGTTCCATTTCTGAGTCAACTACTTCCTTTGGGAATTAGTAGACTGAGGTTGGAATCACTCTAGTCCTATTTCTACCACTAAGTGATGATGTATCCTCAGGCAAGGCACTAAACCTCTCTTAGAATAAGATTCTTCCCAGGAAAATGTAGCTAATAATATTCACACCCAACCTAGCTAATCTGTAAGGAGTTGGGATCTGCAGGGGAATTGTTGAATTTCAGTTAACTTTTTTTCCCTAATTTTGTGCTTTAGAGCTAGTTTCCCTTCAAACTATTACAATTTGCAAAAGGAAATGCTATTTAAGACTTTTAAGAAATTTCTAGTTTCTACTATGCTTCCTCCCTCCTCTATATTTTCTTTCCTTCCTTCCTTCCTTCCTTCCTTCCTTCCTTCCTTCCTTCCTTCCTTCCTTCCTTCCTTCCTTCCTTCCTTCCTTCCTTCCTTCCTTCCTTCCTTCCCTCATCTTTTCTCTGTCACTGTCTCTCTCTGGGTCTCTGTCTATTTTTGTCTTTGTCTCTCTCTTTTCTATCTGGTTGTGTCTGTCGTCTGTAACATCAAGACCACCTACATACACAAGAAGGGCTCTTGCACAAGTTCTTGGATCTGCTTTTCTAAAAGGAAACCAGGTTTTGAGGGGTCAGCAATCTACTTTAATCAAACACATATATCATTCACTTTCGTTCAGGGGAAAATGTCAGCACTCTAAACTTTAGAGAAAATACAAACAGAGTAACAAAGATCAACCAAATCACAGGGCTTCTAATTGTCTGACCATAAGCAATACATACATCGCAGATAAACAGACAGATCCAACTGTCTGACCATACAAACATAGTTACCCGAGAGAGAAGTAGCATCATCTGGGTTTTCAAAGCCAGAGGGCTCCTTAGTGCTGCCCAGAATCTCATCTGGCCAAACAAATACTTCCAATGAGTGAACCCCAGAGTAAAATCTTACTTTTCTGAGCCGGAGGGGACAACCTTCTGACCCAATGACTCAAGAGAAAGTAATGAAGTTGAGGGACTCCGCTAATCAAGCTTCTCTTAATGGGCAGGTCCATGAATGAGTGGGTAAGATCTTTAATTCTCTAATTAGCATCTGGCTGCATGTGTCTCTGTTTTCATTCACTTTTACCCTCTAGTCATGTGCAGGTCTATGTCCCTGAGTAGATCCTGTCTCTTATTCTAGTAGTGTTTCTAGTGTTTAGCAAATCTCTTCCCCCACCTCCAAGCCCACAGTTGACTCAGGAGGAGAAAGTGAGGCTGGTGACCTGCACAGTCCTCCTCCCTCATTCAAAACAAAGTCAAGTACAAGTCATGTCATCATTTCTCTGATGTCATGGTCTTCTTTGAAAATGAAGGACGAACACAACAGCAACAACCCCTATCCCCCAATTCTAATTAACTGAATATAATGTTTCTGTTCCATCAAACCAAATGATCTTTTAATTAATCTTTTTCAAAAGCCTTGTGTTTACTTTCCTTGTTTCTATGTTCAGTAAACTTTGGAGGAAAAAGACTGTCCTTTTTGTTGCTTTTTCATCTTTACAAGCTGTCATGGTTGAAAATAATGCTTTATTGAAGACAAAATAAAAAAAAAAAAAAACTAACAGTCTGCAGTTGTAAAAGAAAAAAAAAAAAACATTCTGAAATGCCTTTCATTACAACCTGTGAGGCTCTGAAATAGGCTTTTCTATTCCTGTCACATCCAGTTGCGGGATTTACCAGAAGTGGACCTTGTTCCAGTGAGATGGAGTAAGATTATACCGAAAGCTGCTGATCTGTTTTCAGGAGAATTGTTACAATCCTGGAGAGAAATAGCTTCAAGTAATAGAATTTGAGCAGAAATGAATCTGTTACTAGCTGGGAAAAATCCCAGAGACACTAAGACCTGAGGGGCCAAATTGACAATTTTGACCATGGTGTATGAAATTAGAACTTAGAAGAGGGGAAATCCATTGGAAGAAAGTTATTTTAAACTGAAACTTAAAACCCTTGTGATTTGCCCCATCTCAATTTCTTTCAGAAACCTCTCAGAGACCAATTGAAACTAACATTGGGAATGAAACTCACTTGCATGTCCCTTCACACTAATGTCTCACTCTCCCCTGTTTAATCCAATTAATGAGATGAAAGATTAATACTGAAGTCATACTCACTGAGAAAAGCTCTATCCTGAGGGATATAGTTTAACGATTCAAGCTTAATGAAAAATATTAATTGGATCCATCATTGATTTAATATAATTATTTAAGATCACCCATTGAAGACTCATAAAAGTTGATCGTATTTGAATTATTAAATCTAGCTTTTAAAAAAATGAGTGCTTTTCTGGAAAAAGCATATATTCATGGGGGAATATACCTTTGGAAAGAGAGTCTTTTGAAAATAAAGTGAATAAATGCCTTGATTTAGTGTGGAAAGTATATATTTTTGAGAGGAAACATGAATGAGGAAACATCAATTTAAAACCATTTCTAAATTAGTGGGGGAGGATGTACAAGATTACTATATTTTGGGGAAAAAAAGGATAATTAGAGCTTCACAGATTATATAGGAACATATTAAACCAGGTGGGGAGTCTATAGCCTTGAGTTCACATGTCTAGGTCCTGAAGTGTCACCCTTTGACTGAATCCAAGCTTCACAGAACAAATTCCCTTAATAAAAGAATTTGTTCTATAA
The DNA here is from genome assembly GCA_023548195.1 of Bettongia penicillata ogilbyi. NCBI lineage: Eukaryota > Metazoa > Chordata > Mammalia > Diprotodontia > Potoroidae > Bettongia > Bettongia penicillata. The sequence goes on from JAJHZJ010000470.1 coordinate 3,422,591, forward strand.
AATTTGGACTCAATCAAAAGGCCACACCCAAGGACCTAGTAGGACACACATGGCCTCAAGGCTAATGGTTCCCCATACCTATGTTAAACTCAAAGACAGTATTATATGACTTAGTAAATTTTATTGGTATTGTTTTGCACTGCATATATATATATATATGCACATACACATTCATATACACACATGTGTATCTATAGTTTCATATATAAATGCATATAAATATTGATATATAAGAACACATATGCATATATAGATTTATATGCTTGTTTATAGTATGTATGCCAGCAAGAGACAAAGAAATATTTACTGAACATATGACATATTATGCTTTGATAGGATTGTATTTGTAATAATAAAAGCATACATAAATTTACATATAAATGTATCTGTATAGACATTTATATCTTTACATACACATATGTATATACATACATATACATACAATAGATTAATAAGCCCCTTGAGGACATGAACTATCTTTTGTACAGTGGTTGGCACATAAAAGTCACTTTACAAATGTTTACTGGCCAATTGATGTACATATGCACACCTATGCATATATACATATACACATATATGTACCTATGTCTAAATGTGTATATTACATTTATATCCACACATTTTGGGGTAGCCTGGATCTGATGTCATCAGTGTGGAAAAGTCCTAGCTTTGAAACTTCCTTTTCTGATGTCAAGCATCCACTCTCTGCAACTTGTAGTCTTCATAGTGTTTTTTGAAACACTGAGAAAATCAAGTGACTTATTCAGTCATAAAACTATTTTGTGATAGTCATGACTAAAGTCTAGATCTTTTTAACAACCATGCTACCCCGGTTATCCTTTACTCCATGCTTCTTTTCATATCCATATATGAATTCATACATGCATCTCCCCCCAATTCTTTGATAGATGAGTGAGATTTAATCAATGTATATATTCCTTCCAACAGAAAAAAAAAACCACAACCCATTTTTCCTGTTCCTCCTGTATTCTCAATAAAATATTTTGTGGGTAACCATCTCATTACTGGTTTCTCTCTATGTTGGTGCATGCAGATGGTTCATTTGGTATAATTGCCACTTAACTTCCTCATTTTCTTTCCCTGCTATACATCTCCTTCATGCAGGGCAGTGGCAAGATGGTTAGAGCTGGAGTCAGAAGATCCAGGTTGAAATCTTGGCTTTGTCGTCTTATGAACTTACACAAATCATCCATCCTCTCTGAGCCTCAGTTTGTTCATTTGTAGATGAGAATGTTGAACAAAAAGACATCTAACCTCACTTGTAGCTCTGGATTTATAATTGTAAATCCTGTTCAGGATTAGATGGCTTTTGTAACTATGAGAGGTTTCCTGACACTACTTATGATAATAAGAAAGCATGAGATGTCGGTGAGTTCATTCTCTTTTCCATAACTCTCTACTTCTTGTGAATTCCACAGGGACAGGAATAATTTTCTTTATACTTTGCATCTCTCCAAATGCATTTTACAGGGTGGTATCCACTGTAAGTTCTTACTAACTTTTTTTAACGAATAAATGACCTTTATTGTTGCCCCAATGGTATGATACATGGTCTGAGTAATGAATGTGCATGGTGTCTTTTTACACCATGTGTGAGTGCTGTAGTTGGATCATCCTATAATGATAACAGCCTACTAGTACACTCACTGATTCTGTAAGAAAGAATAATAAGTATGGTGAATTTTAGTTTATTTTTATATAATATCAGAATCATTTCATCTCTCCCATAACAATTTCTCACCAGTTGATGTTCTATCTGACCATTGGCACCTGACAGAGTCTTTTTATTCTTTTATGTACATTTCATTTTTTTTTTCAAAATTCCTCTGCAGTTACACAACTACAGCTCCTCTGCACCTTAAGTCTTAGAAGTATTGAGTCTCCAAAAGTATTGAGGGGATAAGGGACAATCCAGGATGGGTCAGAGGTAGGACTTAAATTGTAAGGGCCAGTTTCTGTCATGTCTCCTAATTCACTTATCATGTAATATCGTATATTATTTTTCTGTGTTTCTGTCTTATTCTTCCTATTAGAATGCAAGCTTCCTGAAGACATGGGATGTATTATATTAACATTGTATTTTCCTCAGTGCAGTCACATTATGAACTGCTTATGGCAAGGGAGTTTGCTCCTTTTAATGAATTTGTGAAATAAACCAAAATTTTGCCAATTCTATTTCAGAAAAAAATTAAATCTCACTTACTTGGATGAAATAATGAAGTTATATGGGAATGTTTAAATTCCAGGAAAATATGCCCTATGTGCAAAGAAAACTTAGTTTCCTTATTGGCACACTTCTATTAATTTAAATAAGTCATTTTCCCTCAATCTAACCATCTAGGTTTTCTATCTCAAAGATTTATTTCATATGGCTTAGTGATATCTTTTGATTTTATATCACATTCATTTATGAATATATGACTCCTTTTTTAACCAGTCATTTCTTCTAACAAAATATTTTAACATAAAACAAAAAGAAAACAACTGGGTAAAACCAACGCATTTACCACATTTGAAAACAGATGCAACATTAAACACTTATCATCCCTTATTTCTTCAAAAAAAAATTGTACATGATATACAATAAGGGTTTTCAGAATTTTTTTAAACAAATATTATATCAGATAAAGAAAAAAGACAGGTTAAAGACTAAATCATAATTTTTTGATTGTTTCTATCCATTGATATAATAAAATCAGTAGAAACAGTTTCCTGGCAAAAAGGAATTAAATGATTTGTTTCTTTCAGGTACACTAAAAAATAAAGTTTTTAAAAAACTGAATAAATTCAATTCAATTTATTTTGGTAAACATTCATTAAGCTCGTACTATGTTCAAGGTACTATGGTAGGTAATGAAGATATAAAAACAACAGTGAAACTGTCCCTGATCTTTGGGTTATTTACTATTCACATAGACAAAACAATCCAAAGTAAATACAAAGTAATATGCAGTGGGTGCATGGGGAAAAGTCTAGTAAGTAGAAACATTGGGAAAAGATTCATGCATAGTAGGTGGCAAATGAACTTATTATTCCCAAGACTCTGACTGATGTGCTATGGACCACGTTTTTTTTTTTTTTTTTTTAACATGCATGTGACCTATAGATACATCACACTTTAACAGGATAAAGATTTCCATTAGAATAACATATCATGAGCCAGTCAAATGCAGAACTTGATACACCAAATTGAGAACTAAAATAAAATGTATGGAAAGAAAATATGAGACCTACGGAGTGTTTCCTACATTTTAGGAGCTATGTTAACCTTCTAGTATATAGTCAATCCATACTTAGGGTAATGGTTGCTTAAAATGCAACCAGAGCATATTGAGAGGCAGGGAAGTTGAATATGTAAAAGAACTTTAAAAAAAAGCAACCAGGATAGCATTCTCTAGACTATATTTGTGTAAGAGAAATGATTATCAAATAACCTATTGTTGATATTGGGGAGATAATGGATTTTTTTCCCTTTCTTTTTTGAAGCTTAGGTCAAAGGGAAGCACTGATGATGAGATGGAATCTTGAAATTCCCCACTTCCTTGAGAACTTTACAAAAAATTTAATCGAAAGTGAATTCTGACCCGTGGTGTTCTATTCAGGTTTGGTTGGGGTAGATCCTTTGTCTAGCTAGATTTCTTGAGTCTGGGAGTGAGAGTGATCAGTCACCCCTCACCCACCCTTCATTAGAATGGGTCCATCTCTCATTATAACATTCATTCCTCTTCTAATTAACTGATCAGAGTTGACCACCACCTTCAGAAATACTCACTCTTCTAAGGAATATAATAAGCATTGAATGGGTTCCATGAAAGATCTTTGGCATTTGAAAGTACCACTAACTCCTTTTTTATTAATTATGCACTAGTAACGATTAATTACCCAGAAACTGTGCCTCTCAAACTTTTTATCTGTCACTTCTGAGAATGATGGTGATGTCTCTCTTTTCTATTGTTTAACAGTTTGAAGATAGGTCATCCCATATGATATTCTGGAGAGTACTATATAGAACTATGAACTCAGGATATTCTGTTTATCAGGTGCCCTTAAAAATCTGAAGTTTTCTTTCTTTTTTAAATTACATTTTTTTCTAATTACAGCTCAAGGCACCCAGGGAATTAAGATACTGTTAAGTAACTTTAAAAGAGTTTAAAGCTTGTTCAAAGATTCCTAAATACAAAAGGCACTCCCTCAGAAAATGATAAAATATCCATGTCTCTATTGGGAGGATAAAAGCCATGTAAACAGATGCGCCTGCCTGGAAAAGAGAATATAGCATATCTAAACTATTTCATTGTACCAATGTTCAAATGGAGACTTGATGGTTTAAGAGGGGCTGCCACATTCTACAGATCTAGCCATTCCCTGATCTCAACATAACCCTACAGAAACATCCAGTTTTATGCTTCTTTTTTACCCCAGAGACCTCTTGAACTCAATAGCTATTCGCAGACTGCTGTGGATGTTAGGCAGAAATACATGGAAAGATGTGGAGAGAGGGGTATTGGGAACAAGAAAGGAATAGATGGAGGTCCTTTACAAATGTGCTTCAATGAAAAATAATAACAAATGCAATCACTTGTCCCACAATTCTGAAACAAGTTTCAAATCATTCTAAGAACTATGGCACTTTTAAAAAATGCAATGTTCCTCTCATAAAGAAGGTAAAGATAAACAGTTAAATATACAATTGCGTTCTTCAGAGACTAATGACAAAAATAAAAGCACATTGTGTGGGCATTCAGGTCACTACATTTTTTTCTGGTCCCTTAAAAGTTTATAATAAAATGAGGTATTTCTATAAAGTTGAGTATTTACAGAATGAATTCCTTTTAGTATGAAGTCAGCTCATATAGAAGGATATCAGTCTCCATTGAGCAAGTAGGGAAAGAGAACAGGGGAAGATCTTTTTTTAAGTCTAATATACTTTTGAAGACATTGTTTAATGCGTAGGGACAGAGGACAGTGATTTGAGCTGTGATTTCATTAGATCAATAGCTAGATTTGTATTCAAGAATGCTGAAACTGAACACTTCCTAGCTGTAGATCATGTACAAGTAGCCTTCTCTGATGCTCTGAAGCTCACTGATGCTTCATCTATAAAATGGAGACATTAATATCATATAGTTACTACCTGGAAAGACTGTTGGGAAACTTAAAGGAGATAAGACAAGATACATAAAGTATAAAACACTTTAAAGCACTAAATGTATCTGTAAATATTATTAAAGAATCAAGACTAGTCAGGTACTTTAGCAGTGTCCTGTCACATGAATAACTAGTTATAAGGCATATAATTTTTTAGTTAACTGCTTATTTTTCAGATAGTTTGTTTAAAAAAATAGTTTATTAAGAGTTTATTAAGCTAGATTCCTTTTACATTATTTTAATGGAGATCTTATATTTTTATATTATGGTCATTTTCCAATCTGCCCTTCCCCTATCTCCCCTGTCTCAAAAAAAAGAGACATAGAGAGTACAAGTCTTTTTTTAGAAAAAAGGAAAAATAATTAAATAATTTTTTTAGAAAAAAGGAAAAATAATAAATCAGAGGATATATCAGATGAGGTATGAGTTTTTTGTACTCATAATCCCTCACATTTTTAAGAAAAATAGACTTGGTTATTTATTTCCTTAACTCTTCTACAGTATCAAGATTGGTTATGATAATTAGAAGCTTGTGGCTTCATTTTATTGTCATTTTCATTTATATTGTTAAAGTAGTTGAGTGCATATATCTATAATTTTTCCATAATTATAATTACTTTACTTTCTATCAATTAATATTAGTTTTCCTGTGTTGCTTTTAATCCCCCATATTTGACATTTATAATATTTTGGTATATTAATATTCTATTATATTCTTATGCCATAAGCCTCATTCATTCCCCAATTATTGTGTACCCACTTTGTTTCCATTTCTTTGCTACAACAAAAGTGCTGTTATGGAAAAAATAATATATATATATATATATGCATAATAGGTATATACATATTCATATGTACATATGCATATATACAAATTTTATATAGGTAGTGTATCTTGTTTGTGTGCACATACATATGTGTGTATGCATATTTGCATACAACATATATAAACAAACAGATGTGTGTGTATGTGTACTTACATATCTGTCACTAAATTCTTGAACTATATGGCTATTAGAGGAAGTACCAGGTCAAGGGTATGGGCAATTTAGTTACTTTTTTTCCCTATAGTTCTCATTTGTTTTTCCGAACTGTTGAATCAGTTAAAGAAAACTATCCAAGTTACATGGCAGTGAGTAGAACACTGAATTTGAAGTCAGGAAGACCCGAGTTCATATCCTGTTTGAGACATGTCATTCGTTATGTGACCCTGGAAATTTACCTGAAATTCTTAACCTTCAACTTCCTTCTTTGTAAAATGGAGACAGTACTAACCTTATAGGACTGTTTTAGGATCAAAATAAATGCTAAGAACTGTAAAATTATTCTACAAATAGCAACATACCTATCTTCCCATAGCCCTTTTAATACCGAGTGTTTTCATTTTAATTATTTTTTGCCAATTTATTAAGACATTAATAAGTTTGAATAAGTGGGTTAATTTTCATTTTATTTTAATATTTCATCATTTCAAAAAATCTTCAAAGGTCTCAGCAGCAAAACTTAAAATTAGAACTTATAAAGACCAAGAACATGGCTATATATTCCTTTAAATATCTTGAGATTTTGTACTTCCATGGAGGATAAAATGTAAAGGACAGAAGAACAGGACATATGTGTGTTTCATTGTCTCAGGCCAAAGGAATTTGTTAGATCTAGGATCGTAAGGCATGAGGGGCATGACTCTCTTGTTGAAATATTTCTTTGGTGGGATACACAGAGATTCACAAGAGTCAGGGAGAGGGTCAATCTGATGGTTTTCTTTTACTGCCATGTGCTCTCTGCTAAGCATGCCTAGAGCAAATGAGATTTTGTCCTGGGACCAAGGAAGAAGAGATGGGTAGGCGCTGGGTGTGAGAGGTGCAGGGGAGGGATACAGAAGGGATGGAGATGAGCCATGGAGGGAATTATTCCATTTTTCTGTCTGAAGCACAGTTTAAGGTCAATAAACCTCCTCTTCAGGTTCCATGAATGTATCTCATGCATTCATGGGGCTCTTTGACAGAAAGGTCTCTTTTGTTTGGATCTGAAAATACAGACCCATCATCATGGCTTATTCTCAGCTGCCATATGGCATTGTGGAAAGGGGCCCACCCGGAAAGGGTAAGGGGGAAACCCACCCTAGAAATCAAACTCCCAGCAGATGAAACTGATTGATTTATTTATTTTTTCAGCATTCAAGGATGGGGCGGGGGCCTTTTGGAACCTAAAACCTCTCTCTGAGCAGGCAGGCAAACAGGCTGCTCATATGACAGCCCCCATATACGTTTTTTAAAAAATAACATGTGGCAGAAAATAGAAGCCCCATTGTTTTGCTCAACTACTGTATCAAATTTAAATGAAACAGAAGGAATGCTTCTGCTTAAATGAGTTGACTTGTAGAACATGTCAGTTTTCTTTAGCTATAGTTTGGGGGCAAAAGCAAATACTGCTGAACTGGTACTCTTGGTATGAACCAGAAGTGGGACAGAGTACGATTTCATTTAAAAACCCTGACATTCACTGGGGTCAGTAATTCACTTCCTTTAAGCTAACTTAGGGAAAAAAAGGAATAAATAGCATCTCTGAAATGAGGTGGTTACAGATGCTCCTAAGTTGTCCTAAAGATTTTGTCAGCTTCATTGAGTGAATGAATCTTTAGTAGTGACATCTTTATAACTCACGCATAAAAGATGAATACTGTTAAATACAGAATAAAACTCAGAGGGCCTCAAATTGCGCAAAGAAGATCAATTTTATGACTCTGAATGTGAAAAATCGAGATTAATTGCTAATAAAAAATATATATAGTTATTGCTACCCTGATAACACTTGCTCAGATTGTATAGGATAAAGAACAGAAATAAAGAAAAAAATAAGAAAGCTAAAAACTGACATTTGTATAAAGCTTTAAAGTTTTCAATGTCTATTATCTTATATTCTGGAGGGTCACTAATAATTCCAAAAATCTATCGATAAAGTTTTGTTTAACTCAGACAAACCAGGTAATTCCTACGGCTTCCATCTTTTGGATCACTTCAGGGACTTTGGATACTGGGCATTGCACAAGAATGGGATTATTTGAATGTCACCTTCATTAAGAAGAGTTCATCTGCATTTATTGAAGAAATTATTGAAGGAAATAATTCACATGTGTTTAAGGGAACACTAGGAGATGTTGGAAGAGAACATTTCTCTGCTTTTATTTTGCTCAAAGTCAAGGTGACTATCTACTATTATCATGGTTACTGAAACAGATACATTTAATTCAACCTTGAAAGAAATTTTGAAAATGCAGTTGGTCATAACCAATGAAACATGTGAAGAAATCGCAAGCAAGCACATGCTGCCTCCCAATCCTGATTCACATAAATGATATTGGCAATGCCCTGTGATGCTCCTCTGTGTGGGCCCAATAGATCATTAACATTTTACCTTTCCACCTAAAGACATTCAGCCTTTCCTTGAATGACAAAAGTTCATTTTTTTTTCTTCAGCAGAATCTGAAAAACATGTGTCCCATTTGTAACTGTGTGCACTCCTGATGTGGTCTGTTCTCAAAGTTCAGGCAAAGAGCACTGTCCAGCTCATGACTGGCTTTCTATCAATCTAATTGTTTTTCCACTTTTATCCCAGCTCTGACACAGTAGAATTTTGCTACTCTTCCTATTTCTCGTCTTAATGTGTTCTCCAATTAAATGTTCCTTTATTGGCCCTTTGTATAAAAAGGTCTGTAAATAGAAGTCAGAACAGCCTCAATTCTAAAGGAACTTCTGACACAGTTTGAATCTTCAAAAGTTTGTCCATCAACAAGAGTTGATTAAGAGCCTAAATTGTGTCATACCCTGTGCTAAGTGCTGGGGATACAAAGGAAGGCAAACACTTTTACTGATCTTGAGGACCACCTTCTAAGAGAAGAGACAACATATGAACTAGGTTTATACAGGGTAGATGGCAGGGAATCACAAAGGGAAGGCACTGGGGAGGGCAGATGAGACACCAGCTGCAGAAGGAGGTCCTTTTATTAAGTCTTGAAGAAATCCAGGGAAACTCAAAGGCTAAAGTAAACAAAAAACATATTTCAGGCAATGAGGGAAAGCTGAGGAAAAGGTGAGGATTTGGGAGATGGAGGATGGTAAGTAAGGAACAGCATGATAGACGAAATTAGCAAAGGTAGTGGTGAACTTGCTAAACAGGCAAGCCCAGATAGCTGAGAACATGGAGAGGAGCATAGTGTAAACAGCCTGGAAAGGTTGGAAGAGGGGAGATTATGAAGGGCTTCACGCAGCAAGCAGAATATTTTATATTTGATTGTGGAAGTGATAAGGAGGCACTAGAGTGATATTTTCCTCCCGGGTTGCTTTTTTTTTTGCTTGCCATAAGATGCAAGGTAAAACAGGAGCCCCTAATTGTGGCCAAGATGTTTTTAATGTTTAGCTTGTTGAGTTGCTTTCACTTTCTTTGAATGGTTTCTGTAAAGCTCTCAATCCTTGAGAGTCTGCATCAATTTACCATATCAAATTACCAATTTCATATTTCTTCCTTTGGCTGCAGCTCATTTTTTATTAGCAACATTAATAATCATCAACTTCAGGGCCCTTCAGTGGTACCACCACAGTCATGTTGAAAGTAAGTCACTCAACACACATTTATTAAAAGCCACCATATGCCAACCATTGTGCTAAATGCTGAAGATACAAAGAAAAAACACAGACAGGAACACACAATCAATTCCTGCTTTTAAGGAACTCATGATACAATGGGGGAAACAACATGCAAACCATTATGCAAAGTGAAGATATAGAAAGGACAAATTGGAGATAATCTCAGAGGGAAAGCACTAGCATTGAGGGCTATCTGAAAGATTTTGTTTGTTCTTTGTCCTTCATACTTGAAGCGGATGAATGACGTCAGGAGAGTGATGTCTTGACTTGAAAATTAATTGGATTTAAGTGAGACAGAGACATGTAAAGTCATAAGCCTTACTTTCTCCTCCAGAGCCACTGGAGTCCAGGGGAAAGACATAGCTCAGGATGACTGGTGATGGAACACATGATTTTAGCTAGTTCTTAAAAGAAGCCAAGGAAGCCAGAAGATAGATATGAGGGAGAGAATCTAAGTAGGGAGGAAAGCTAATGAAAGAGTTTGAAAATTGAGTGTTTTGTTCATGGAACAATAAGGAGGTTAGTGTCACTGGATCAGTTACATGGACGAAATGTTGGGGGATGAGAAGTAGAGTAATTTGTAAGGTGACCGGAAAGGTAGAAAGGAGTTGGGTTTGGACACCAGATGGAGGAATTATATTCGGTGCTGGACATAAAAGAGAATTATTGTAGTTTACTGAAAAGAGGGGTAATATGTTCAATCCTGTACTTTAGGAAGATCAATTAACAGCTGAGTGGAGGATGCATGGGAGTGGGAAGAGATTTGAAGAAGGCAGACCAGCCAGAAAACTATTGCAAGAGTCCTGACATGAGCTGATGAGGGTATTCCCCAAGATAACTTCAGTTTCAGAGGAGAGAAGGCACTGTTGAGAGTAAGCCATTGGCCACAAGTATACTTGTGAAGTTTTGTGTTTTGGTTTGTTTTTGCTTAACTATTTTTGTTTTTCCCTTGATTGTTTGGTTCTGAATTTGGATTTTTTTGGTGATTTGGGTTTGTTTGTTTTTTGTTGTATTTTGGTAAGAGTCTATAAGTGATTACATACCATATCATATGATCAGAATTACTCTTTCAGGAAATGACTTTCAAAACAGGTCTTAAATCATAAAAATCACTGAGTTTGCATGTTAGAAGGAACTTCAGCAGCTATCTAGCTACCCATACACAAAAGCATGAACTACTAGATAAACATATAACCTTTGCTTTAAGTCTTCTAAGAACAAGAAATACAAAACCATTCCATTTGGTAACAGCCCTAGATTTTAGGGAAAAGAAAATCCTCCTGACATAAGCCTCCATTGGCATCTGAAACTTTTATTCATTGTTCTGCCTTCTGGAACCAAACAAAAATCCTTCCTTTGACTGACAGGCCTTCAAATTCTCAAAAACTACTATGAGATGCCCTCTGAGATATCATTTCTCAAAGCTAAATATCCACAGCTCCTTCAGTCAATCCTCATAGAATATGGATTCTCCATCCTTCACCATTCTGGTTGCCCTCTACTGAAAACAATGTTTCAGATGAGGTCTGACAAGCACAGAGTATCAAAGCATGATTACCACCTTCCTATACCTAGAAACCCTGTCTTTCATAATACAGCCCAAGATTGCTTCATATTTTTTTTACTGTTGTATCACATTGTTGGGTCCACTTTAGTAGAGATTTCAGTCCATAAGACACCCTAATAATACAACTCTTATCTAACCATTTACTAACCCCTAGTTTATACTTTAAAAAAATCATAACCAAATGTTAGACCTTCCATTTTTTCCTATTCAATCTTATCATGGTAAATTCAGTCCAATGCTACTTTATTAAGATCATTTTGGATCCTGATTCTGTAATACAAGAGTTTAGCTACCACCCCATTTTTGCATTTTCTTCAAATTTGGTTAATGTGTCTCCTGTCCCTTTATCAAAGTCCCTGATTACCAAACCACACACAGGTAAGTAGAATGTTCAGTGTGTGCCTCGTGCCATAGTTGCATTGAACAATTAATAACTAATCTTTGAGACCATAAGAAAAGAAGTTAGGAATCCATGTGATTGCGTCTAATCTGTATTTCTGCATCTCCTTTATAAGAATAGGATGAGATATTTTATTAAAATCTCTGCTAAAATCTAGGTAAATGATTTCTGGGCATATAGTCAAGATGATAGAGTAGATGGAGGAAGCCCTCAGCAAGCCTCTATCAACAGTCTCCTACAGAGAACTGAAGCCCACATATATGAAATATCAATAGTGAGACTAGGTGGTAGTGCCAGAAGCAGCAGCAGCTTCAGGAGCTCTCAAGTCAGAGAAGGTAACGGGATCTGTCAGGGGGTCACAAAGATATTGTAGAAGACCCCTGTGCTAGCACTGGACACAAGACTAGATGTTGTTTGATGAATCTGTTGCCTATGCCCACTTCTGGGTGATAGTTCAAGAGCAGAGAAGAGCACTTCCTCTGCCTTTATTGTGGGCTCACTTGTCCGGGTTCTAAAAAAAAAAAAAAAAATATGACTCAATCTTTGGAACTGCTTCTCATCTGCATTTGAAAAGATCAGCAAACAGGACTCAAATTCCAGCTCCAAGATATTTGAAGGAGAATATAATAAGAAATATCCAATTTTGGGGGCTATTCTAAGGAACAGTACCACTTTTGGCACAACAGATCAGAGGCCTTGAGGAATAGTTTCATTTCTGGACCCAAGGGGCATGGCTTCTGAGGACCAGTATCCTTTCTGGTCTCAAGAGATCAGGAACCCTGAGGAACAATATCATTTCTGATCCCAAGAGAAAAGGGACCTTGAGGAGCACTATCACTTTTAATCCCAAGGGATCAGGAGCCCTTTCTCTCCAGGTAGCAAGCAGAATGTGGACCAGAAGAGCAGTAACTAAAGATGGCACCACCTTGGAAGCACTGAAATCTTCTAGATCCAAGAACTCTGAAAACAGCATTTCCTCTCCCCTTCTCCACTCCCTTCTGGATCCATGATGAGAAGAGAATCCAACTTTAACAAAGTTAAAAATCAAGGAGTAGAATGAGAAAGTGAGCAAACATCAAAAGAACCTGACCATAAACAAGTACTATGATGATGGGGAAGATCAAGACTCAAACTCAGGGAAGACAGTGAAGTCAAAACGGTTACAAGAAAAGCCTCAAAGAAACAAGTTCAGGAAGAATTCCTGAAAGAGGTAAAAATGATTTTCAAAATCAGTTAAGATTGGAAGAGGAAAAATTAAGTAAATAAATGACAACAAAGGAAGAAAATTATGAAAACAGAATTTACAGCTTGGTAAAAGAGGCACAAAAAGTACTGAAAAAAAAAACCTTTAAAAACAGAATTAGCTAAATTGGAAAAGAGGTATGATCAAAATCACCCCTTTAAAAAGCAGAATTAGTGAAATGGAAAAAGAAGTACAAAAAGTTACTGAATAAAATAATTTGTTAAAAATCTGAATGGGGTAAGTGGCTATATGATATAATGAGAAACAACAAAACAAAGTTAAAATTATGAAAAAATAGAAAAAAGTGATATATCTCATCTAAAAACAACTGATATGGAAAAATTGATTGGGAAGACATGATATACAAATTATCAGACTGATACCAGGCATGATAAAAAAAAGGAGCCTACAATCTTATTTCAAGAAATTATCAAGAAAAACTGCCCTGATATCCTAGAACCAGAAGGTAAAACAGAAATGGAAAGAATCCACTGATAACCACTGGAAATAAATCTAAAATGAGAACTCACAGGAATATTATTTTCAAATTCCAGAGCTCCCAAGTCAAACAGAAAATACATCAAGCAGCCAGGGAAGAAGTTACCAATGTGTAAAGGGAGAGTGGTCATGGTCATGGATATTCCATGATGAGCAGGCTTTGGGTTGGTGGGATGATCCAGGGTGAGTAGGTCCAAGGTTCTGAGTCAAGTTCTAGGATAAGATAGCAGTAAAGACATGGTTATGAATTTCATAAGTTTAAGAATAAGGTTTGTTTAAAAAAGTCATTTTCTTTTCAAGACAGTAGAGAAACGAAATGAAAATTGAGCAGATTTCAAAGAATCATATTCTGCCTCATCAGTCATTAGCCTAATCTGACATGATAAGAGATAAACAGCTCGTATAAAGGTCTATATAATTTGGGGCTATAAATCTTTGTTGATTTTGGTTTCTTCCATACTTTGATGGAGCTACAAACTTGATAATGTAGGTACCCTTTAACAAAAATGCAATCCTATCACATCTATACTCTCACCCTGAGACTATTGTGCATACCTTCTTATAAATCCCCCAAGTGGCTTCCAATCAACATTCTGGAGGCCTTCTTCTAACTCTCTTGACATTAGGTCTATATCAGTAGAGCACACAGGCTATCGATAACTTATCTCTTACTCTGATATAGGAAGCCCACCTCTTTTTCTGGATATAAATCTTTACAATATTATCTTTCATACTACTTCCCCTTAACAATTTATTACTCATAACATATTAGAGTCTATGCCTACCATGTGTCTTATTGTTCTTTGAATAACCTTCAACTTGAACTTGAACTTTTTAGTATTCTAAGAATGACAATCACATTACAACACTGGAAGAATATTGACAGTAAAAATAATGGAACTTTATTTTACATAGAAGTTTGTGGTAATTACTAGCAGTCTATTTCTTCCCAGAGGCAATCCAGTCCATTCTCCTCCTACAGAGTTAGAAACATCATCCATTCTCTCTCTCTCTCTCTCTCTCTCTCTCTCTCTCTCTCTCTCTCTCTCTCTCTCTCTTTTCCCCATCTCTCTTTTTGTATACACACACACATACATGCATGTTTCAAGGTTGGCTCTATGGATTGTCTATTTAACAAAGAATGAACCCCTCTAGAAAGTGTTGTTCCATATATTTCTGTTTCAGCATTATATGCTAGTTCTATATAATACTCCTGTACACACACACATATATATGTATATATTTATGTATATACATATGTAAGTGTATTTATGTATATTTAGCATAGTCTCCTAAGCAATATGTGTAATCACTCAAAAGAGTTAAGCCCAAATACAAGCAGAAGAATAAGGCAAGGAAGAACATTAATCGGATAGGCGCAGACCTGCATTTCAAGGGATAATCTATAGTTTCTTTAGTCATCACACACACACACACACACTGGGTGTGTGTGTGTGTGCATGCGTGTGTGTGTTTCTTTTCCAGGAATACTATAGAAGACACAATTTTTAGAGACAGGACAAAGCTCAGAGATTGTCAGCGCACCCCCTTCATTTTGCAAGCGAGGCAACTGATACTCAATGATTTCCTCAAGATCACAGATAATGTTAGAGCTAGTACTTTAATGCAACACTTCCAAATCAACTGCTCTTTTCTCTGTATCTTATTTCTGGAGGTTTACTTTTTCTATTTCTTTTTCTTTTGTATCTCCCTCCTTCAAGCCCCTTAAGGTGATACAGTGATACTAACAGACATAGGATAGTTTAGGTCAGTTTAAGTACCCTCCTTTCTTTACAATATTGTACCTCTATGATTTTTTCAAGCAGCACTTATGGTCTATTCAATAAATCTGACAGTGTTCAGGCTGCAGTAAACTATAGGAAAAGCTGTTTTAAAGAGTAAACCTAACCTTAAGCAAAGTTCCAATGTTTTCAATACCTTTCTCATCTCCCTTTTAATCTTCTAATGTCTCTTTTCCTGAAGGTTTTCAGGGTTTTCCTAGTCCCTCCTGTGACAGACAGGAGTGGGTACAGGGCATCTTGTGAGCTTATTCCTGCTAAGAAGCTATTGACTCAATTAGTTATCTCCTATAGACTTTGCTCTCATATTTTCTTTTATAAAGTAACAGAATTTCGGACTAGAAATGGATCTGAGTGGTCACGTCCATCTTATGCCTTCAAAAGAATCTCTCTTTTCCTCTCTCTGCCTCTCTCTTTTCTGTGTTTCCCTCTGTCTCCTCTCTCTCTCTCTCTCTCTCTCTCTCTCTCTCTCTCTCTCTCTCTCTCTCTTTCTCTCTTCCCATACATACACACACACACACACACACACACATATCTGATATTGGACAAATATTACGTTCCAATAATACTTGAAGATCTTCAATGAGGCATCTGAGGTGGCCCATTCCAGTTCTGCATAGCCTGAATTGCTGGAACACTTTTACCCTCCAGTTCTAAAAATGAAAGGGCCACATGAAAAAGAAACTATGAACCCAAAAGAATAAAACATTAAACTTGCAGCATGTGGGTAAGAGTGGCTGTTTGGCTCAGAGGATGGCCTAGCTCCCAAGATCCTCTACACTCTCACCACGGAGGCCTTTAGCCCTCTTATGTCTGTGTCACATATAGAATTCTCCAGACGTTACATACAGCCAACACCCTGTGCATTGCTCCAAGTCATGCTTCTAAGTTGAGAATGCATATTTATCTTGTTCTTAGTTCAGATGCCCACTCGGTCATTGTCATTTCCCAATATTGTTCATTCTTATGACTGCATTCCACTTGTTGCTGGAAGTATGAAAATATCTTCCGTTTATTATCCTTTAGGTCAGATACTCAGAAGTCATTCTTTATTATTTTGTCTTGTTTTCTGATTCAATACGACAACTCTGAATATCAGCTTCTGAGTTTGTCTATGGTCTGATCTGGGTCCCAATGTCCTACATATCCAAGTCCACAAGGAAATAATTTCTATTCAGTTGGGCATCAGATTCTTAAAAGGGATTTGGGCTTTCCTAGTTGCTGGGAAGGAGTCATCTCTTCCTCCCCAACACTTTTCTTGATAAGATACTTCTAAGCATACATATTTTGATTGTAAAAATATTTTAGAATGGTTTTTCAAAAATGTTGAGATATTTTTTCCATTTACCATTTTGATTCCCTGGTATATTCTATGATGAGCACTGTTGTAAAAGATAATCAGATTTCTCATGAAATATTTCTTGATGTCTTTGAACATATGATAAAACTCTGATACCTCCTTTATATATTATCACAAGAAATACCTGTGCACTATTCTTCAGTTTAACTGCAATTTCCATTTTGTCTTCTAGTTTGATTTACAGCAGGAATAAACATATTGATATGACTCAGTTTAGGTGGATCTCTGTGGAGAATTTCCTAGAAGAAATGGACAAAAATTATAGAGAATGAGGGGCAGGCATGAATGTGTTGTTTCTGCATGGCCAGGAATGCCTACAATAATGAGGCCACAGAACCAAGAAAGTATTAAATCAAGTACTTGATATACAAATCATTCAGGGAGTTAGAGGCTTTAGAATAATCTTTATTTTAATCACACTATATCAGAGATATGTTAGATAGAGACTGATTATGTATTTCTCTGGATGCTATTATTAATAAATATTATTTTTTGATAATGTTATGTTAATTAGAGTTAAAGATCTTTTGGTGCTAGATCTCTTTCCATTAATAGGCCTTACCTGGAGCCCATTAAGGTGACTTGATTAGGGGAGGCTTGTTTTGGAGGAAGGCTCACACCTTTTCTTGATTAATGAGGCACTGATTCACATGGGTCATGATGCCCTGTAGGTATGAAAAGTGTACATATACTCTGGGTCAGGTTTTGCTTTTGGGGGTTTATTCTTTGGAAGAATGTGTGGTATGACCAGAGGAGACTCTAAGCCTTTAAGGAGCCCTCTCCATGCCCCCTACTTTGAAAACGCAGATATTGGTGTTTTTCTCTCTGTTAACTATGTACGCATGTAACAGGACAATTGGATCTGTCTGTTGATCTGTGATGTATGTATTGTTTGTGGTCTGCCATTTAGAGGCACTATCTGTTGGTCTTTTTTCTCTGCTTGTATTTTCTCTGTTTGTGTGTGTGATTGGAGGGGATGGCTGACCTCTCAGGGGTTTCTTTTCTTTTGTAATGGTGGATCTGGGAACCTGCTGGTGAACCATTCTGATGTGTCAGAGTGCTTGCTGCTACAGATAGGCAACATAATGTGGTAGATCAAGAAGAGTTAGCCTTGGTATTAAGGAGGTTTGGCTCAAATCCTTTTTTTTTGACACATTCTGACTGTGTTTCCCTCTACATACATTTAAAATCTCAGCCCTTAGGTAACTTTTTAGAACTCACAGTTAGAGAATAGAAACTGGTAGCTGCCCATAGAGAGTTTCCCCTGGACCATTGTGTGGTATGTGTATGTGTGTGTGTGTGTGTGTGTGTGTGTGTGTGTGTGAGAGAGAGAGAGAGAGAGAGAGAGAGAGAGAGAGAAAGAGATTTATCTATATCTTTTTATGGTAATGATGATGATTTAACTTCAAGAGTTAAAATGTACTTAATGGTATTAATAGTTATATTAATAGCAATAATAATAATACCATAAAAACATTCAGATTATTTTTAAGATACTTAATATGAACCATTTTAAAGTAGGAATTCCCTCTTCCTTTTAAGTTAGAGGTTTTCTTGGTCTGGGATCCATACAAATTTAGTATTTTGATTACTGTATTTCAATGTAATTGCTTTCCTTTATAATTTTAAGCATTTCATTTTATGCATTTAAGATAATTATTCATGGAAGGGAAAAATATGGCTTCATCAGATTGCCAAAAGGATATGATACAAAACAGGTGAGAAATTCTTGCTTTAGAAGAATGCCAAGCATAAAGGAAGAGGTCTATCCCAAAATAAAGAAAAGAAGTCATCAGGAAGAGGTGGTCTACATGGAGTCGATAGGCATATCAAGTTCCAACAAATTGGGTGCTCCTTATATATTCCCTTTCAAATATCTTGGGGACGGAGTTTTCGTCCTGTTTTTTGACCTTTTCAAATGCAGCTGGGAAGCACTTCCAAAGACTGAGTAGTTTTTAGAACCAAGATAAGTGAACCTACAATAAAGACAGAGGAACCATCTGGCAGAGAGCAAACTTTGTCCATTGTGGGACACCAGCTGTTCTGGGAACCTCTTTTAAAGACTTCTTTTCCAACTCTCATGATATTTTAGCTTCATGTTGAGATATTTCTTGTCACAGAATTCCTATTTCAATATCCCTAATTTAGGAAGAAGACTAGATCATAGTTACCAGGTCTCACTATCAGGGCATTGCAGGCCTGGCACTTCCTAGGTCTGACTTTTCAAAGCTTGTCTTTCTGTTTCAGGAGTCATTTAGATTGCTGTTCCTTGGGATATAATTTAAAATCCCACCAATAAAACTGATTTGGATAATCATTTAATTAATGTTCCATCGGTCAATTAACAAGGTTTTTTTATGTATTTACCATATCTAAGGTCCTCTTATATTTGCTGTGGATATAAATATTGGCAAAAACCTCCTGTCCTCATGAAACTTACATTTAATTGGACAGTCAGTAAGCAAAACAACTGTGTTTATATAAAGTGCATGTAAATATATGTGAAGTCCATGTGAATATATGTAAAGTACATGCATGTGTTTATACACACAAATACATAGATAGGGTAAGTTAAGGGGAAAGTACTAGCCTCAATTTTGCAGAAAGTGGGATTAGAGCTGAGTTTTGAGGGAAGCTAGGGGAGGTTGAAGATAGAGTCAAGAAGAAAAAGCATTCCAAGGATAGGAGACAGCCAATGAAATTGTATAAAATCAGGAAATGGTGTGTTGACTGAAAAGAAAAAGACCAGTATCCTTGGTCCCTTTTCTCAACACACTGAACAAATTATTTTGTAAATACTTACACCTTCTCTAATTGTACCAAACACAGAAGTTACTGTGTATCAAGAGCCTAATAAAATCTATAGCTAAATGAGATCTCATGAATTATTAAGTTGAACCCATCTCCTACCCCCACTTTTGTAAATGTGAAAACTAAACCTCAGAGAGGGTCAAGTCATTTGTCTCTCTTCCTTAGAAGAAATGATAGAATTTGAAAGCACATCATTAGACTCCAAATTATATCTCTGTTATACCATATAAGAACAGCCATATTTAATTTTGTTATCCACATGCTTATCCCGCCCCCACTATATCACAAGAGGCCTTATGAACCTTTTTGTATTTGTCCTATTATAAGAGAAAAATGCCATTGGTGTTAGAAGAGAATCAGTTTCTTATATTGTCCTCTAAACTAATTATTCTACATCTTGAAAATATTTTCTCTGCCTAGTAGTGTATAAGACTTTGTTCTCAATACAATTTCCACATGTAAGAATTCTGTGGCTTATTATACATATGTGAAATGTTCATATACTCTCCAAAGAATTGAAATTGAAAATCTTCAAAAGGCCAATAGATGTGTAATGATCTTGAGCAGGAAACAACACATTATAAAGACATGAGGAATTATGAAAGAAAGGAAAAGTAAAGAATGACATTAAATTCATATATAGTAAAAATAAGCACCTCTCTGCCCCTCCCCTTCTAATGGTTAGATTTGATGCAAGGGCTTCTAGGTGGCACAGTGGATAGAGTTCCAGGTCTGGATTCAGGAACGCTCATTTTCCTGAGCTCAAACACGACTTCAAATACTAGTTGTTTGTCCCTGGCCAAGTCATTTATGTTTTCCTCAGTTTCTTCATCCATTGTGTGCTGGAGGAGGAAATGACAAGCCGTTACGATATCTTTTCCATGCAAACCCCAGATAGGGTCACAAAGAGTCAGACATGACTGAATTGACTGAACGACAAACACAAAACAACTTGATGTAAAAACACAGAGTGGACCATTATGCTCATATGCTCTGTGTGCCAGAAGCAGTTTAGGTGGCATAGTATATTGAGTGCTGGACTTGGAGTCCTAAAGATTTAAGTTCAAATCCTGCCTCAGGCATTTACTAGTTGTGTGACCCAGGATAAGTCACATGATTTCCATTTCAGTTTCCTCAATTATAGAATGGGGATAATGACAGCATCACCTCCCAGGGTAGTTGTGAATGAACATCAAATGAAATGTTTTTAGAATGCCTGACCCTTAATGAATGCTTGTTCCCCTCTTTCCTTTTCTCTTCCTTCTGTAACCTCAAGATATCAAAAGAAAGGGTAGGGATGTCTCCTGATTGTTGGGGGGTACTCCTTGTGACAAAATTGTAGAAGAATATGGACAACGTTCATATGGAATAATTCGGTCTAGATCATTGTGATGGTTATTTTAAGAGGGAATGTTTTTTTCAGTCAAAACACTGATGAATTAGATTAATTGAATACGTGCATATAATATCCATGTGTGTGCCTATCTTGAATGAAATGGAGAATTGAAGACACTGCCCAGATAAATGGAGCAAAAATGTTGCTATTGAGGCTAAAAGCTTCCCTCCCTTGCCTGGTTGATCCAAATTGTCTGCTCATGTGGAATACATTCATCAGATTATTGTTTTATGCACCAATTCACTTGACTTGTACAACATCTTGAATCAGGGCATGATGCCTTGGATCAGCAAAGGGCCCCACATGCTGGGTGGAGGCTGCATGACTCAGTGGGTTTAACAACTCTCTGCCAAAGAAGTTTCTGCAAGGTCCACCCCGTTTTATTACTGACATGATTTTGTTGAGACAGACATGGTTATTTTTTATATCTATCTAATGTTAAAAGGGGTAGAACAAGAAATAAATCTGTACACTTGCTGAACAATAGGCAAACAGAAATTGAATGATGAAATGGACCATGTTTTCTCGCCTGAGAGCAATAAACAGAAAGTAAATGTTTTGTGTATAGACAAAACAAAATATTCCATAACAGTCAACTATTGTGAAAACTAGAATGAATTCTGTGAATTGTATATCTTCCCTTCTATCATTGAAAAGCACCATTTACCTTAAGTGAACACTTTTGTGACTTGGTTTAGAGTGGGGGGAGCGGTGAAGTCTCATAAATAAACCTGTATGGTTGCAAAGTTCATTTTGTTTGGACCAGTCAGTTCTGCCTCATGTAGCAGAATATAATATTGTATTTTCCCTTTTGAAATCAGATAAGATACAATGTTGTAGTAAACAGAACTTCAAGATCTTGACCCCCTTATTCTACTTAAGATTTATTCTATTTGCAAAATATTCCCTTTATTCTATAGAGAGAAAATAAGTCAACCCTATTTTCTGCCTCTCTCCCTTTCTTTCTCTAAAGCATGAACAAGTCAACTTCAGGAAGGAAATATCTATTTACAGTGGCATATAGAAAAAAAAAACACACACACACACAGAAGAAATGCATTCCTAATTCTTCCTTGAATTGTTGCCACTGCTGTAGTAGAGGATTTGATTAAACAAAAACAAATCATTTCATCTAACTGATTGAAAATAAACAACAGACATCCTTTAATATCTAATTTTTCTCAATCATTGTAAATTAGGACACTCCTTTAATAAAACAGCCTTCAATTTTGCTGATGAAAGTAAGCAAACAAATCATATTACTCCACCCCCTGATTAAAGATTCCATTGCTATTATCTAATTATTGGGAAATATAGGCTAAATAAAGAATTCCAGCAAAGGAGTAGCTGATAAATATAGGCCATAAGTGGCCTGAGGATGTGATGGAAATAAACACCACTAATTATACTTCAGCATCAGGATAGAACTTCATTCAGAGAGTCCTTACTAAGGAGTCATTTAGTTCATTTTCAAGGCATCTCAATTGGGTAAAAAGGACCATAAGCATCAATCTCCTAGTTTTCCATCTGGATCAGCAATGTTGTAGAACAAAGAGTCGAAGAGCCACGTTCGAGGATAAGGTAGCTTGGTGCAGAGGTTGTATGAATCAGAAAGTTACTCATTGACTCCCAACAAGTAGAGTCTCTAAGATGCAAATCTTAGTAGAAATATTTCCTGTATCCTCAACATCAGACTACTTGCATCAGATCTTTTATTTAAAAGCCCTGGGTTTAAAAAAAATTAACTATATGAGTGATGTAGAGGATTTAATAGATAACTGAGTAATTTAGGTAAAAACAAACAAAAAACATACCCTAATTCTCAAGTGTTCTCTGTACCAGATTTCCGGTATTGTTGAATCAATCTGATCCTTTACTGTAAAAATGAGACCCTAGAAGGAGAGAACAGAAAAAAGAATAAGCAATTATTATATACAGCACACTGTGCCAAGATGTAACAATACCTATAGTATCTGAGTCAGGATTTGAGTTCTGGTCTTTACAGTTCAAAGTCCAACACTCTATCCATCATGCTACTTAGCTGCCATAGAAGGAAAATTATTGAAAAAGTATGAATTCAAGACCCTGTCAACTCTTTTTCATTCTTCTGAAGTTACTAAAGTCATTCCCATATGTTCCCCATTCCTAGCTTTATTCATAACCCATGACTATGTCTCTTGCTTTGTCATAGTTTACTGAGAATATCAAGGCTATCATTTATATACTCTCCTTATCTCCGTCTCTCTCTCCACACACACACACACACACACACACACACACACACACACACGTATATATGTATATATACGTGTATATATGTATATATGCGTGTATATATACACGTATATATGTGTATATGTATATATGTGCATATATGTATATATACAATGTGTGTGTATATATGTATACATAATACACATTGTAATATATTATATAATATAAATTATATATGTTGTATAGCTATATAAATGTGTATATTTAAATATTGCATATATATATATACTATTATTGCACATTTTTTTGACCTCTCTTTTCTACACTGGAATTTCTTCCCATGTTTTCTCTCTCTCCTATGTCAGATGAAGCATGCCTCCTTCTTGCCAAGATTCATCATGCCACCTATCAATCCAATGCCTTGGCTTCCCTTTTCTAGTAATTATTACTATTATTTTAATTATCCCTCCTCTCCTGTATTTTTTGTTTTTTCCTCTCCTCTCTGTCTTCCAAGGAGCTCACCCATGTGGGCAGAGGGAAGTTTATTCCTTTATTGGCTAAATAATTTCTTCTTCCTCATATGACTTTCAAATCTCTTCTTTCCATTTGATAACAAAGGATAGCTCTCCTTCAAGTTCCCCTCCACATGCAATTCCAGGCTACATTTTAATATATGTAGGTATTCCCTATCTGGCTCTATTTCCCTCTCCAGCTGTCTGTCTGTCTTTTAGACACTGTACATTTCTTCCTTTCCTCTGGCTAACTATTTCCTATATTTGGCATTCCTTACCTTCTGAACTTTATCTCCAAACATGTCTTGTTTTCTTCAAAACTCTTGTTAAATGCCACCCTCTCCGTATAGCTTTCTGTGGCCCTGACTCCTGAAATTACCTTGTATTTATTCTGTTTTTATTTTGTATGCTTACTTACTTGCCTGTTGAGGCACATAATAGAAAGGAGGCTTCTTGAGGGCAGAGATTGTTTCTTTATGTGTGTTTGTATTCCCAGTGCCTGGCATACTGACTGGTACTTAGATGTACATAATTAGTGTGCAATGATTCATTTTCTTTTCTTTTCAAAGCTTGATTCTTGAAATAATAATATCCATTTGCTGTTTTCACCTTTTTTTCATAGTTCCTGCTTAAATTTCTACCTCCTGACTTTTCTTCTCATTGAAAGTTCTCTGGAAAATTATTGTTATGCAAATTTAGAAAAGTTCAGGCAAATGGCACACAGCAGCACTAGTTTATGGTCTAAATGGTTTATTTTTATATACTCATTACCCAGTACAACATGGGATGGTGTGATCAAATGGATAATCGTTCACTGATAGAGTTGTGTGCAGCTTCCTTTCTCCATTATAACTAACAGAGTGACCTTCAGGGTACTGGCCTGAAGAAGCAGTGGGATGTGTGCTCCATTTAAAGGCCTGGAGCCCCTGGGGAAGTAACTTTACTGTGGATTTTCATACAAAGGGCAAGTCTACTATGTCAGCTGTTCCACTGCAAGTGGGGTAAGAGAACACTGACCACTCACAATTGGGGTTCTCTACTAAAGCCTCTTCCATAAAACAGTGAAGCACAAACACCTTTAGGATGAGAAAGGTGTAATTAATTATAAATGTGCTTAATCAAGAAGCTTGCAGGAAAATATCAGCATCCAGTTCCAACTAGAACCAGATTCAGTTAATCCTTAAGCTTACCAGCATTATGTAGTAGCAGCCAGTCCAAGGAAAGAGGGGCCATAGACTGCTTTGGTTATTTACCATCAATCACATCCTGGTTGCAAGATTTATTGGTGTTTCCTTCAAGCTTCTTTTGCATTTCTGAAAAGTTTGACACATGGTATTTTTTTCTCTAGCTTCTCATCCCCATATACTTCAAAAGAAAACTAGATTGTGAAATAACTGATGTGAACATACTATCCGGCTATGCCAACCACAAAGCATCCATGCCCACCCATTCTATTCTTTGCAGGTGCACGACCCAAGACAAAAAAGGCCCTTCTTCACTTTCTCCTGATAAAAGTGGAGCATATGAGTTCCAATTTTTTCTCTTCATGTTACTGACACAGAAATACTGGGATTCCACAAATTTCTCACCATGACCTCTTTCTATTCCTTAAATGGTCACATTCACTCTGTGACTTCAACTTGACTTAAGATTTTTTGATCTCATCAAATAAGGTTATTTGATATTTTCAATCCCCCAAAAAAGTTCCCATGCCCAAGAAGCAGCTGTTCCTTTTTTCCATTCTTTTTTATGCTTGGCTTGAAGCTATTTTCCTTAGCTCTTGATCATACATCTGTTACATAATAAACACTCCCAGGTAACTACAGGAAGAGACAAACAGTATTTTGTCACACAAAGTTGGCCAGAAGCTGTGTCAATCTAATGTTCTATAGGATTTGAAAGCACTCTTTTACTATAAAACAAATATGCAGAATAGTTTGCATTCAAGAAAACTATTGTCAGCTAATAATTCCAAAGTAGGCTGGCTTAGCAGGTTTCCTGTGCAGGATAAACGTGATTTCAGGGCTTCCT
Source organism: Bettongia penicillata ogilbyi (assembly GCA_023548195.1). NCBI lineage: Eukaryota > Metazoa > Chordata > Mammalia > Diprotodontia > Potoroidae > Bettongia > Bettongia penicillata. Next base: position 3,448,234 of record JAJHZJ010000470.1, read on the forward strand.
TGATAGTAGGAACTCAGAATACAATTCAGAAACAAAGCAGTAGGGAGTTAGCAAAAAGCCTTCCTTCTTAGTGAGCCTATTTTAATATACTGGTGTCCTTATTTATTGTTCCCAAGCCCTTTAAATCTTGGAATGTCTGTTGAAGTTAGAAGAGTGATAGCTTATAGTCAGAGAAAAGGTTTGAACTTTGCCTCTGCTACTTATGATCATTATTATTTATCATTATATTCAATAAATTATGATTCATTTGACTGTTCTGGGTTTTAGTTTCCACCTCCTTAAAATGATAAGGTTGGAATATATGACCTCTTAAGTCACCTCTAGATTCATTTTAGAGTTGTGATTCTTTATGAAGCATTCGAAAACACCAGTTTCACAATGTATCTTGGGGATGGAGTCACGACAGAGTAGAAGCATGGATGTGTTCCTGGTCTTCCTCCAAAGCCCCTAAATACCTGTAAAATGACTCTAAACAAATTCTAGAGCAGCAGACACCATAAAATGACAGTGAAATTGTTTTCCTGATCAAGACATCCAGGAAAGCTGACAGGAAGGGTCTATTGCACAGGTCTCTGAATGGAGCAGAGCTCAGCCCAGTTTGGGTCATGCTGCTAGAGAAAGGACTGGAGTAGGCTTCAGGGCACAGAACTATGGGCAGCTGCTTTGGTTTCCAGATTTCTCTATCCACAAACCCCAAAGAGAGCTTCAAGGTAAGTGAGAAAGCTCTTTTGCCTGGGTGAGAGGAGAGCCTGGTCTGGACCCCAGCCCAAGCCTAGCTCTAGAGCAGCTGCAGCCACTGCTGGAGCAGTGACTGCTTCTGGAGTTCTCTCTCTACAAAGTGTGGGAGAATAAAGCAGCTGATCTAGGTCTCAGTCCTGAGTGACAGTCCTGGGGTGATTAGGAGGGCTGGAGTGGCGGAGCTTGTAGCATCTGTGGAAAGGGAATCCTACTCACAGTTTCAGTGCATAATTTGCTTTTTGTTGCTCACAGACCAGAGTGCAGGTCAAGGAGACACCCTTCCCTTGACTATGCCACTGTGGAAGCACTGAAATCTTACAAGTCCCTAGAGAGGAGCTGGATAAAACCTCTGAAGCCTAAGGTAATATATTCTCCACTTGACAAAGGACTCAAAAGTCAAGTAATTGGCTGGGGAAAATGCTCAAAAAGGGAAAAATAAAACTATAGAAGTTGAATTTCTTGGTGAAAACGTATTTTCTTCCATCTTTTCAGGTGAGGAAGAGCGAACTACAATGAGAGGAAGACCACAATATATAGTTGGAAGAAGACAACAAGGTCAAGGCTTCCATATCAAAAGACTCCCAAAGATATGTGATGGCTTCAGGCCATGGAAGAGCTCAAAAAAGATTTTGAAAATGAAGAGAGGTGGAGTAAAAATTGGAAAGAGAAATAAGAGGAATGCAAAAATGTCATGAAAAACAAGTCAACATCTTCCTAAAGGAGACCAAAAGAAAATATTGAAGAAAATAACACCTTTAAAAGTAAACTAGCATAAATGGCAAAAGAGAACCAAAACGTCAATTAGGAGAAGAATTTCTAAAAAAGCATGATGGATCAAATGGAAAAGGAGGTCAAAATGCTCAATGAAGAAAAAATTCCTTAACAATTAGAATGGAGCATTTGCAAGCTAATGACTTCATGAGAAATGAAGAAATTGTTTATTTTTTCAGTTTTTTTTAAATTTTATTTATTTAACTTTTTACATTCGTTTTCACAAAATTTTGAGTTCCAAATTTTCTCCCCATTTGTCTCCTCCACCCACCCCAATACACCGGGCATTCTAATTTCCCCTGTCACCAATCTGTCCTCTCTTCTATCATGCCTCCCTTCCATTGTCTCCATCTTCTCTTTTGTCCTGTAGGGTCAGATAACTTTCTATTCCCCACTGCCTGTATTTCTTATTTCCTAGTAGCAAGAACAATGCTCAACAGTTGTTCCTAAAACTTTGAGTTCCAACTTCTCCCCATCACTCCCTCCCCACCCATTCCCTTTGGGAAGGCAGGCAATTCAATATAGGCCATATCTGTGTAGTTTTGCAAATGACTTCCACAATAGTCGTGTTGTGTAAGACTAACTATATTTCCCTCCATCTTATCCTGCCTCCCATTGCTTCTATTCTCTCTTTTGATCTGATCCCTCCCCAAGAGTGTTGACTTCAAATTGCTCCTTCCTCCCATTGCCCTCCCTTCCATCATCCCCTCTACTCTGCTTATCCCCTTCTCACCTACTTTCCTGCATTGTAAGATATGTTTTCTTACCAAAATGAGCGTGCAATTTATTCCTTCCTTTAGTTGATTGTGATGAGAGTAAACTTCATGTTTTTCTCTCAGCTCTTCTCTTTTTCCCTCCACTAAAAAGTCTCCTGCTTGCCTCTTCTATGAGAGATAGTTTGTCCCATTCCATTTCTCCCTCTCTCCTTCCAATACATTTCTCTCTCACTGCTTAACTTCATTTTTGTAAGATATGGTCCCATCCTATTCAATTCCATGCCTTTTCAGTGAGGGTGGGAGAGAAGGGAGGGAGGAAGAGAATATAGAGCTCAAAGCTTTAATAATGAATGTTAAAATTCGTTTTAGCATGCAACAGGGAAATAAGATGTACAGGCAATGGTGTATAGGAATCTATTTTGCCATACAGGAAAATAGAGGGGAGAAGGATGAAAAAAGCTTTGTTAATAGAAGGGAGGACAGACTGGAGGAAGGGGTGGATGAGGTGAATGTTGTCCTTTGTTGGGGGTTGGGGAGAGATGGGGGAGAAAGTTTTGAATTCAAGTTCTTGTGGAAGTGAATGCTGAAAACTGGAAAATAAATAATTAATTAAAGAGTATATCAACATAATTTTGTGATGTAGGTAACTCAATTGATTATACTGATGGGGGAAAGCTTTAACAGAAAAGGTGTGAAATAGCAAGTGAGTGAGTGAATGGAAAAGCATTTATTAAGTGTGATAAGCACTGTAATAAGCAATCAGCATATGGATAGAAAAATAAGAAAATCCTTACTTTCAAATTCACATTCTACTTGGTAAAGAACATATCTGTAGGAATGTTGAGAAGTGACTTAGATGGTAATGTCCAGGAGTCTGAAGGTCATAGTGGCATGACAAATGATCAGACCCACTGGAATAGAAGGTGTCATGGCCTTGTGTTCCTCCATATTATTCACATTATTCAAGTATTATGATCATCCATATCATACCATTCTATGCTCATGACTGGTGGGAACAGGGGAGTGTTCTTGAGGACATAGTAGTTTAGTAACTGAGTTTCCACTGTGGGAGGGGAGGAAGAAGGAATTTGGGGGAGGAATTGAGGGAGAAAGCATATTAGCTCATTATCAGAGATAATGAATGTAAGATCTTATGTAGCATGCTCCACTGGAGTTTTGAATATTTGGTAAGAATTTTGGCATGGACCAGATGGTTAGAGGAATGGATTGACTCCCTTTAGGGTCTGCTCTACTGGGACCTGACACACTTGGTGGTATGATCCATTTCTTTATAAACTGCCTTTCTTACAACACCTTCCCTAATTTCCTTCAATTATCCGTACTTTTGTCAACATGTCTCAAAGTTGCTCTTTCTGATGCTTAGATAAGTTGCTGCAGACACTAGATTTCCCTGAGATTGCATGAATAATCAAGATTTGATGGCAAATAGTTTTATTTTTTTTTTAAATCAGACACAATGTTAAAAAAATTGCCACTTTTTACCATGGAAGTATCCGTTGTTTTTCTCTTCACATCTCTTTGTCCTCAACTCAAAATTCTCTCAAGGTTTTCTAAGAATAGTTGAAAAAATATAGGAAGTATTTATAAATGCTACCCATATCCTGTTCTCTTATTAAAAAATGGCAATTTATTATAAATTAATATTAAATATCTATACAATAAATATAATTTGTATAATGCTTTATAGCTTATAAATCCCATTCCTCAGCAAAACAACAACCAAACACAGACACAGCTTTTGACAAATAAACATTCTGCCAATGAGGAAACTGAGACTGGGAGAATTTGAATAATTTCTCACATCTGTGAAATGAGTAAGTAACAGGGCAGAAGATTTTTTACTTAAGTCTTCTGCCTCTGAGTCCTGTGACTTTTCTACTACTTCACACTAATAGCGTAACACATGATATGTCTCATGTCAGATGGCACAATATAACTGGGACAGACATGATCCTCACAGTCCAGCAGTCATGGGCTTGCTTTCTTGGTCTCTCTATTGTAGCAACTCTAGATTTCCAGAAAAAGACTACAAATTCTAGGTAGCTTTTCTCAAAAGCTTTCTTGGTCCTAGGGGTAACCTGGTTGTAGAATAAATATACTCCCCCTACTTACTGATTTACCTTCCAAGCCCTTAATGATGTACTTCCATTTACACAAAATCAGCCATTTACAAATTATGAAGTATTCAGATTTACAACATAAAATTTATTTAAAATCAAATGAGAACAATAAGATCATAGTATGAGTATATTCAAATAAATTCAGGATACATAAATACATTATAATTAACACCTAAAACTGGTTTATATCCACCCAGCAATATAATTAGTATCAATAGGATCACTGATAAAGAGTAGACTTTCCTGATGAGCACTTGAGAAAAGAAAACTCAGGTGCTAGGTAGCTCTCAACTCTGGAATGCAGGATTTAATGTATCTGGTCTATTCAAGAGTAGATACACCATATGATCACTTTCCTCATTTTACTATTGCCCTTGTTGGCTACTCTCTGGACAAATTTTTAAATCTGAATACTTCATAAGTGGTAAATCTTTTCTGTTTCTTAAACTGATGAAACATTTTCAAGCTCTTTATCTCTATTGCAATGTAAATGAATATATTATCTGAAATAAATTATAAATGAAATAAAACGCACTTTATTTATTAGATGTTAGTGAAACCTGTGGTCTTTCTAATATGGTGTCTTAGTGTCATACTGTACAGCCAAGAGCTTGGGTGTTTCCTACTTTACTGTTGTTGTTTAGATCATATTGGATGACTTGGGTAGCTGGAATTTTGAATGTTTTGGGAATTCAAAAACTTTCTTTATAAGCTATGGTATATCAACCTTCTTTAATGAAGCATAAAATTAATGTTTGAGTGGCAGGGGTTAAATCTGATGGCCTTCTAAGATGCTTTTCAATGCTGAGATTTTATGATCCTCTTATTCACACATGAACTGTTTCAGATTTTAAAAATAATTTTAAAAATCTGGCATAGTAGCCAGAGTATTGGGTTTAATCAGTAAAACTTGGTTCAGTTTCTGCTTCTCACTGTTACTCAATGAAAATCATTAATTTCTCTGGAGCTCATACGAGTCACTAAATCTCTAAGTTGTAGATAGAGGTATGCATTAGTGGAAATAATCTTCACCCCCTTGTGACAAAATCACCTTACTTTTACTGTAGGATAGATTTAAATTTATTTTCTAACAGTTACATCAAATGTCAGTATAACCAGAAACTAAATGACTATAATTCAAAGGAGAGTTCAATAACTTGATATTGACATAAAAAGAATGTGATGCCATATACATTTCACTACAAATGAAATAGGCTATGATACTTTATAATACCTGGTGTTATATGACTTATTGAAAGTTTATCTGATGATTCATTAGGGTGAAGTAATCAGAAGATAAAATGTAAATTTATACTGTTAACTTTAATACTTCCTTTCATTCCCACATTTAGCCATTGAAGAGATGTTTGAATGTCTCCTCTGTGTTCTTCTCTGAGGTGCTGAGGAGGACATAATAAATAAGGCAAAAATGATTATTATATGAGATATAATAATATGATAAACATGACAAAATAATTATATACAGAATAGTAGGTAGGAATGAAGAAGTATATTCTTGTGTAGGAATAATTGAAAAGGTGGCTATTCAGCAAACATGAATATTTGGTGGGTGAGAATTTTCCAGGCAGACAAAGTAAAAAAAAAAGACATGAAGACAGAAAAAGTCTAAGTTACATCTGAATGTCAAGAAAACTAGACTATTTGATAGCAGCATATAGGATATATAGATGAGATATAATGTCTAATAATAATAGATAAGTCCAAACTCAAAACTGAAAATGAAAGTCCCCAAGCTTTTCAAATTTTGCTAGTTCCTTCTGTAGCTTCTGATGGGAATGTAGAAAATTTGGCTTTTAGCACAAATCTGCATGGTACAAAACTAGATAATTTACCACTTATCACCCCGGCCCAAGATTTCATCCATCAACTCACAGCAAAAGATACAATGAGACAATACTGCTTTTGGCCACTCTAAGAACTTTCACCAAATTCAGTGGGTAAGTGGGAGTCATGGAAGGTTTCCAAGCAGAGACATGATTAGAATAGTGCTACTAAGAATATTTATCCTGGAGAGACAGGGTGAATAGTAAACAAAGGAAAAACATATTTCACGGAATAATGAGATTAATGGAAGTTTTATATGTATTTCTCCGTGTCTGTTAATTTTTTTTCTTTTGTTTTTAGAGTGTAAAACTAAACAGTTTGTTGGTAGAGGGGATGGACTCTTGGAGAAGGAAGCTGAGGGTTTAAAGAAAGAAGTAGCAATTGATAAATAGAAAGGTGGGAGGAAATGGGCTACATAAGGGAAGGAGTTAGCTTTGGAAATGAAAGAGAGGATGGTGGGCCAAGATATCAAGAATTACTTTTACGTAGAAGATGGAAGTTATAGAAGTTCATGTGAGATGGCCTTGATCTCAATTGACAGGATTTGGCATAATAAGTGAAGAGTGAGAGGAACTGGGTATGGGGAGGCTTTTATTATTATTATTTTCTTTTCTTTCAGTGTTCTACAACCACTTCCATATGTCTATTTTTTTCCTATCCCTCCCCTTCCTTCCTCCCTAGCTCACCATTCCCTCCTTGAGATGGCGTACGATTATATGTAGGTTCAACAAATACATTTTCACCTTGGTCATGTTACATAGAAGAATTAAAGTGAATGGGAGAAATCATACAAGAAAACAAAATATAGTACAAAAAAAATGGTCTGCTTCATTCTGTTATCGAATTTCATAGTTCTTTCTCTGGCTGTGGAAAACATTTTGCCTTGAGAGACCATTGGAAATTTTTTTTAAGTTCTTTCATTGCAATGAAGTACTAAGACTACTAGAAAAATTCTTCACACACTATGGTTGTTGCTGTGCACAAGGTTTTCTCCTGGTTCTGCTTCTTTCACTCAGAATCAGTTCATATGTCTTTCCAGGTCTCTCTGAAGTCTGCCTGTTCATCATTTGTTACAGCACAACAGTATTCCATTACATTCATATACCAAAATTTATTCAGTCATTCCTCAATCGATGGGCATCCCTTTGATTTCCAGGTTTTGGCCACCACAAACAGAGCTACTATAAATATTTTTTTACATGTGGCACCCTTTCCGCTTTTTATGATCTCTTGTGGATACAGTCCTAGAAGCAGTATTGCTGTATCAAAGGGTATGCACATTTTTGTAGCCCTTTGGGCATAGGTCCAAATTGCTCTCCAGAATGGTTGCGTCAGCTCACAATGAATTAGTGTTGCAACTGTCCCATATCTTCTCCAACATTTATCATCTTCCTGTTTTATCATTTTAGCCAATCTGATAGGTGTGATGTGATAACTCTGAGTTGTTTTGATTTGCATCTCTCTAATCAATAGTGATTTAGAGCATTTTTTCATATGACTATAGATAGCTTTAATTTCTTCCTCTGAAAACTGCCTGTTCATAGCCTTTGACCATTTATCAATTGGGGAATGACTTGTATTCTTGTATATTTGACTAATTTCTCTATATATTTTAGAAATAATTTATATAATCTATATAATTTAGAATTATAATTTAGATCTAAATAATTTAGAAATGATTAAAAATTAGAATAGTGATGTGAAAATGTAATATGAAGTAAATAAGAGGTGTGGATTAGGGCTGCTGAGTATCATTTGAAGTTATGATAATCTGTAGTTATCTCAGTCAGCGATTTTATATCTTTCTCTATCAACTATTGTATCCCATATTTGAAACAGGAAAAAAAATAGGTTATGGATTTGTTAAATAACCAATTTGCCATATTTTGTAAAATGAAAGTGTCCAAGTGGAAGGGTAGCATTTTAGGGTAATAATAACTAGAAATCAAAAGGAATGACCTTGTGATTCCTTGACTTCCAGTTTCTAGATCTTTTCTTATGATTTTAACTGCCATCATTCCCTTGAAGTTTAAATAAAAATATTGGTTCAAAAGAAGTAGTCTAGAGGTTGGAAGCCAAGATGATACTGAAGAGATCATTCAGGAATGATAGTGGATTTAGGGGAATTGGAGGTTGGGGTCACAGAAGGGAATTTCAGAATGTCATATTTTGAAGGTAAAACTGTCTGGAAATTTGATAAAGTAAGTGGCTGAATTGTAATGGACATTAACATCAGTGCAACTGAGGTTTTAGAACTATGAAGCCAGGCATAAGGGAAGCATGGTCAGTCAACATTCTCCTCCTTATCAACAAACAGACAGATTCTAAATACATGTTCTACAAATACAAATCCTGGAATATGTTTTAAGATCCAACTAAGTGCAACAATGTAACAATGCAACAATGTAACATTAACATTGTTTCAGTCAAAATTATCACCTACAGTAGCCTAGGCGAAATACTAACCCATTATACGGAAAATAAATATTTTAGAAGATATAGTTATATTAAACACATATGACCTCTAAACTACATAGAACAAAATGTTCTCAAATCATAGAGACCTATAGGCAGAAATCAAAGCTATGTGGAAACAGGAACAAATATACACCCCACATGCTCTTTTGTCTGTGACTAGAATTGTCCCCAAAGATGCTCTTAATGAATCTGCAGAAGATAAGCCTGCATTCCAATCACAGAAATCAATTCTTTTGTAAGCATTAATGAACAACAGAAAAGTAACGACTTATCTTAGGGCCATTTCTATTTAAACGTCATCGAACGTAAAGATGAAAAGACTGAAATGATTATAATCCTAACTCAAATTATATAGCATTTTAAGTTGTGCAAAGCACTCTTTATTATCTCATTTGATCCCACGGCAACCTCCAAAAAAGGTTCTATTAATATCTCCATTTAATTATATGAAAGTGTAAGTCACAGAAATAAATGGCAAGGAATGAGGTAGAGAGTACTGTGAGCTGAAATTAATTTTGCTTTTGCTTTTTCCAGTAGCAATTAAAACAGGAAGAAGGGTGCTCTTGGAGTCTCCTTTATGTTGAAAGCAGAGGTTGTTGTGAAACTTTTTTCTGTTATGGTCCTCTTTGGAAGTCTAGTAAACCCTATGGGTTTCTAATCAAATAAAATGATATTTTTAAAGCATGTAGCACAAAATCTGTTGCATATTAAGTGTTTAATAAATGTTTACTCCCTTCATTCTTTTGCTTCCCCCAAACAGAAAAAAAATGATGTTAAATAAAGTATACAAAATTAAAACAAAACTCATTTTATGGAATTATAGTCATTAAGGTATCAATTTAAAAAAAAACAAAAAACTACAAATTGAGAGACTCCAGGTTAAGAAATTCAGCTCTAAAGGATTAGTTGTTAGAGCTATATGCTCTTTCATCTTTAAGAGTGACCCCTATGAGTAATTAAACCTCTGGCATATTTCCTGTAGGGAAGAGCAATTAACTCAATGAAGGCAAAGTTAGTGCCAGATTTGAAAATTATATCCCAATCATTAAGCATTAGGGGATGCCTAATCCCATATTAAATGAGATAAGTAAAGTGTGGCCATGGGGCTGGGCTATGGTTCAGGCTTCCTTAGTTGGTCAAGAGTAGTGCACATGATACTCTCAGGGCACTGATTTTCAAATGGAGCACAGTTCCAGAACAGCTTCAGTGATTCTTTCTCATGTCAGTTTGTGCTTGAGAACACAGACAACTGGGTAATATAGCTTCTTGTCAGGAAGAGGTGAGGTAAAATTTTATCTGAGCCACTTAGTAACAATGTGACTTTCCATAGGTCACTTTGTGTTTTTCTGCCTCAGTTTTCTCACCTGTAAAATGTGGAAAATATTGGCACCTTCCTTCCAGTGATGCTGTGATGGTCAATTAAGATAATATATATATAAAGTGCTTTGTGAACCTTGAAGTACTATATAAGTAGTAGCTATTTTTATTAAATAAACATAATTAAGAACTCTTTTGCCTTCACATTCTAATTAAACAAATGAATAGTGAAAGAGAGGGAAATGATGAGTGAAGACATTGAGAACTTTTACAAATATGTCAGTCAAGGCACTCAACTTAACTGTCCAGGTTATCTGGGATCAAGATGGCTGGAAACTTGAGGGGAGTAAAGAATAAGAACTGAGCATATCAACAAAATAATTTCTTTTTTTAAATGGATTTTGTTTTCGATATTCATTACCACAAAACTTTGAGTTCCAAATTTTCTCCTCATCTCTCCCCTCCTCCCACCCCAAAACAATGAGCTTTCTGATTACACCTTCCACCAATCTGCCATCCCTTCTAACACCACTGCCTTCCCATACCCAAATCTTCTCTTTTGTCCTGTAGGGCAAGATAAATTACTATACCCTATTACCTGTATTTCTTATGTTTCTAATTGTTGTATGCAAAAACAATTCTCAACATTTGTTCCTAAAACTGAATTTCAACTTCTCTTCCTTCTTCCCTCCCCACCTATCCCCCACTGAGAAGGCAGGCAATTCAATATAGGTTATATATGTGTAGTTTTGCAAATGACTTCCATAATAGTCATGTTGTATAAGACTATATTTCCCTCTGTCCTATCCTGCTCACAATTTCTTCTATTCTTTCTTTTGACTTTGTCTCTCCCCAAGGGTGTTAACTTCTAATTGCTTCCTCCTCTCATTTGCCCTCTCTTCCATTATCCCCCTCTCCCTGCTTATTCCCTTTTTCCATACTTTCCTGTAATGTAAGATAGGTTTTCATACCAAACTGAGTATACATATTGTTCCTTCCTTGAGCCAAATGTGATGAGAGTAAGCTTCACTTTTTCCCCTCTCACCTTTCCCCCTTTCCCCTCCACTGAAAAAGCTTTTTCTTGCCTTTTTTATGAGATAATTTCCTGCATTCCATTTCTCCCTTTCTCCTTCCAATATATTCCTCTATCACCCCTTGATTTTAGTTTTTTACTTATGATGCATTCTTATTTAACTCACCCTGTGCTCTCTGTCTCTGTCATTCTGTCTGTCTCTCTGTCTGTCTGTCTGTCTGTCTGTCTGTCTGTCTCTCTCTCTCTCTCTCTATATATATATATATATATATGTATATGTATATATATATATATATATATATCTGTGTATGTGCATAATCCTATCAACTACTCAGATACTGAGAAAAGTTTCAACAATTACAAATATTATCTTTTCATGAAGGAATGTAAACAGCTCCATTTTAGTTAAGTTCCTTATGATTTCTTTTTCCTGTTTAGCATTTCATGCTTCTCTTGATTCTTGTGTTTGAAAGTCAAATTTTCTTTTCAGCTCTGGTCTTTTCATTAAGAATATTTGAAAGTCCTCTACTTCATTGAATGACCATGTCCCCCCTGAAGTATTATACTCAGTTTTCCTAGGTGGTGATTCTTTGTTTTAATCCTAGCTCCTTTGACTTCTGGAAAATCATATTCTATGCCCTTGAACCATTAATGTAAAAGATGCTAGATTTTGTGTTATCCTGATTTTATTTGCACAATACCAGATTTTTTTTCTTTTTAGCTGCTTGCAATATTTTCTCCTTGACCTGGGAACTCTGGAATTTGGCTACAATGTTCCTAGGAGCTTCCCTTTTTGAATCACTTTCAGGAGGTGATCAGTGGATTCTTTTTCAATATTTTTTGTCTTCTGGTTCTAGAAGATCAGGGCAGTTTTCCTTTATAATTTCGCAAAATATGATGTCTAGACTCTTTTTTGATCATGGCTTTCAGGTAGTCCCATAATTTTTAATTGTCTCTCCTGAATCTATTTTTTTAGGTCAGTTGTTCTTTCAATCGATATTTCACATTATCTTCCATGTTTTTCATTCATTTGGTTTTGTTTTGTAATTTCTTGGTTTCTCATAAAGTCATTAACCTCCATCTGTTCCATTCTAATTTTTAAAGAACTATTTTCTTCAGTGAGCTTTTGAACCTCTTTTTCCACGTGACCAATTCTGCTTTTTAAAGAATTCTTCTCCTCCTTGGTTTTTTGGACCTCTTTTGTGAATTGGGTTACCATATTTTTAAAGGTGTTATTTTCTTCAGCATTTTTTTGGGTCTCCTTTAGCAAACTGTTGACCCTCTTTTCCTGATTTTCTTGCATCACTCTCATTTCTTTTCCAAAATTTTCTTCCTCCTCACTTACTTGATTTTCAAAATCCTTTTTGAGTTCTTCCATGGCCTGAGACCATTGAATATTTATTTTGGATGTTTGGGATGCAGAAGTCTTGGCTGTTATGTCTTCCCCTGATGGGAAGTATTTTTCTTCCTCATCTGAAGGATGGGAGAAAACACCTGTTCACCAAGAAAGAAACTTTCTATAGTATTTTCCCCCCTTTTTGGACATTTCCCCAACCAATTACTTGATTTTTGGGTCCTTTGTCAAGAGTAGGGTATTCTCTGGGGACCTATAAGTTGTCAGTTCCTCCAAGGTGGCACAATCAAGCCTGAACCCTGGTCTGGGAGCAAGCAGAATCTTTTCTGTCCAGAATCTGTGAGTAGTAGAATTCCCTCTCTACAACCATCTCCAGGTCTGCCACTCTAGCACTCAGGACTGAGATTCAGAGCAGCTACTCAATTTCCTCAGGAGCTTTAAACTGAGGACTTCAACAATGGAAGCTGGTTACTGACTGCTTCAGCCACCACAACTTCTGCTGAGAGCTGCTGTTGCTGCTGCTATCTCTGCCACTGCTTGGGGCTGGAGCTTGGGGGGGACCCTGTTCCTCCTCCCTTCTTGCCCAGTTGTAAAAGCCCTTCCACTGACCTTTGCACCTTCCTTTTTTGCCTATGGATTCAGGGATCTGAGAACCTCTGCTGCTTCTGGGATTACCACCCCTGAGGCCTACTCTGGTCCTGCTCCTCCCAGCATGGCCAAGGCTAGACTGTGTTCCGCTCTGTGTCTGGTGAGACATACCTTTCCTGGCTGTCTAGATCACCCTGAGCTGGAAATCTCCTTCCTCTCTGTCATTCTGTGGCTTCTGCTGCTTTAGAATTTGTTGAGAGTCATTCTTTACAGGTATTTTATGGGCTGTGGGGGAAGAGCAACTAGAGTATGTACATCTTTCTATTCTACCATCTTGGCTCTGCCCTCAACAAAATAATTTCAAGCAATTGTTGAGCCATCATGGCATTTATGAAGTGAATTCCTGCATAATCACTTGATTCTTTGATAAAGTATCCACTTTATTTGTATTCTACTTTATTAGAGTTATTTCAGTTCACATGAAAGAGCTTTTCTTAAGACCCTACTAGATGTAGGGTAAGTCTATGAAGTGGTCCAATAGATAGAGGATCAGGCCCGGAGTCATGACAACATGTTCTTGAGTTAAAATCCAGCCTCAGATACTCACTGTGTGACCTTGGGCAAGTCACTTAACACTGTTTCAGTTCCTCATGCATAAAATGAGCTGGAGAAGGAAATGGCAAAGCACTTAGCTAACTTTGCCTAGAAAACCCTAAATGGGATGACAAAAAGTTAGACACCACTGAACAATAGCAACAGGAAGTGAAGAACCAAGAACAAAAACTCACAGGCCCCTCCATTCAAGGAGCTCATTCTACTGTTGGAATATAACATGGACATCTATTCATAAATATAAAGCATGTTCAAAATAAAATAACAGAGCAAGGGAAGAATCAATAATGGCTTCATGAAGGAAATGGCACCTGAGCAGTATCCTGAAGACAGGAATTCTACAAAGTGTGGGCCAGCCCTTGCAAAAGCATGATAGCAGTAGATGAAATGCTGAGTGCAGGGGAGCATGTTATACACACAAATGGATCAGAAAATTAAGTGTAAGGGAATATGATGGGTATTATATTCTACAGTTTTAGAATCATTCAAAACTAGCTGTTATCCTTTTAGGATCCTGCAATTTAGAATTATTCAGGTCCAATTCCCTCATTTTAAAAATAAAGAAAATGATTCTCAGAAACTAAATAATTTTCTTAAGAACACATAGCAATGATTCAAATTCAAGTTTGCTGAAAATGGAGTCTATCATTTTTACATGGCACCACTCTCATTTCTTATAGAATAGGCACTAATAAACTTGAATACGTAAGAATCCTGGTTTCCACTGCCATTGAAATTCATTGCAAGTGTAAGATCCTAAGTAGGATTTAGATAAGAATAAGCTCCATTCAAAACTGGGACACATATTTTAGCACAGGTCACACAGGCTATATTCTTTAGCTGCCCTCCGTAGTAGTTTTCCCTCATGTGTTCTCCCAAAGCCCAAATCTGTCTGTACAGGCATCACTGACACTAATGATGTTAATGGTTTAAGTGCTGTGTGGATAATTGAGGAAATTAGAGAGAGGATGACATTTTCCCCATTTGTAACAGAACTCAGAATACAATTTGCCCTTAGTGTAGGAGCAATCTATTAATATGGAAGAAGAGAAGGAGAAAAAGGAACTTAGCTCTTTAGGCATGTTTTTGAACTTGCAACAAATACAGTTGTGCAAATGAGTTTGGACTGAGGTCCCAGTCTGTGTCAGTCCATAGCCAAGGAAGAATTTAAATTGCACCTGAAAGCATGAATCACAGAATGAACCTTGCTCCAGGTCTGTAAATGCAGTCATTAGATCGATCATCTCACTGACATTTGTCAATGTGGAGAGACTAGTAGAACTCTCTAGGCAGATGGATTTCTTGTACCTATATTCATAATCAGTCATTTCTTTGAACTATCCTGGGGAAAAAAGTATTGTGGTCAGAAATTAAATCCATTTGAAAAGTATTTCCTTTTAAATATTTAAGAATCCTGCAATTTCTAGGAAAAAATAGATCAAAGACGTAAATGATAGAACTGATAGAATTCTAAGTAAATAGTGAACACAAAGGAATATGTTTCTTCACTATTTTGATTCTTTGATTCATCTAGCATAATTTTTATTTACTCTGCAGATAGAATCAGTTAAAAAAGAGTAGAGAAGATAAATCATATGCCATTGACAAAGAGCTCAATTCATAATTGAGTGTTTATTATATGTCAGATATTGTATTAAGCAGTGGAATATTTTAAAAATATCAGTCATTGTAGATAGATAGATAGATAGATAATAGATAGATAGACAGGTAAATAAATAGATAGACAGATCTCACAACAACCCAGTGAGGTAAGTGCTATTATTATCCCCATTTACATATGGCAAATCTGAGCCTTATGTGTTTGATTTACCTGCTCAGGATTTCAGAGCTATCAATTGTGTGTTAGGATTTGAACTCACATCCTCCTGATTCCAAATGAGGTCTTTTGCCATTATACCAGATCACCTGTCAAATGAATTTCCCTCTCTTCTCCTTCCAATTGTTTGCACTCTATATGTCATTACATGTTCAATTCCAATGCCTTCTCTCCCGAGAAGGCTGCCCTGATCTCTGTATTCTTAAATGAAACATCCCTCAGGTTTCTTAGGACATTACAATTTTCTTATGCTCTCATTATATTGTACTTTTTTTGGTAATAACTTGTATGTATGTCTCTATTTTAGATATTTTTAGGGAAAATATTTACACCCAACAGAGTGAATTCTATAAGATGCAATGGGAGCTGGTGGCAGCACACGTCAGCCTTCCATAAGAGGGAAGACATAGCCAGAAGATCAACAAATCTCAGAACTAGGTTGTAGCTGAGATGAGAACTAGTCCAACATGTTCTGGAATAAGAATCTCTTTTTCAAAATCTTCAATAAGATTCAACAAAAATTCAATCTTTGATTGAAAAATACACTTTTGAATTTAGCGTCATTTCAGACTACGTACTATGTCCAAGCTTTGATTATGTTTCAATATTATATTCTTTGCTTAAAAAGAATCTTTAAATAAAGAATGGTAGTTTTCAGTACTACATATAGGACTTTCTGCTAACAATGAGACTGTTACATATGGAGAAGTAAATTGAGTTGCATCAGATTCCATTTCTGGTTATTTTTTCCTAATTACTTTCATAAAGAAAAGGTGAAAACTGTAAAAGGTAATGGAGTAAAATTATTAAATGTTGCTATAAATCTGATTTTGTATACAAGCAAGATAGGTAAAGTCTAGCTAACATAAAGTAACTTTCTATTTTCCATTTCAAAATAGGAGAATTATGTCGCTTTGTAATCTTTGCTCTTCAAAGTTTCAGGTATCACATCCTTTCTTGGGTTTACTTTTTCTTAGCCTGTTATCTTTGTACTTACTTAGGAATTGTGAGACCTTGGGAAAAACACTTAGCCTTTTTGGACCTCTTTAGTTATTTGTAAGAGAAAAGATTGGGAGTTGATTGTCTAAATGAATGAAGGTCATCTCTAAATTTTATGAACCTATCCTTTGAAAACTTGAATTTAATTCAAAACATGAGACCTCAGAATTAAAAAGAAAATAGCAACAACATCCAAGCTTTTCATTTGCAAATGACTGAAAATTAATAAGCAAAATTTTGTAGGGAACATAGACCGCAGGTTATAGAATTTCAGGTTTACAAGGTACTTGGGAAACCATTTTCTCTAACCTCTACACACAAAAGAGTCCCCCACACTACATACTAGACAGATGGTCACCTAGACTTTCCTTGAAAATTTCTAGTGAGGGGAAATTCAGCCTATTCCACATTTGGATAGCTATACTTGTTAGGATGGTTTTTCTCATAACAAACCTCAATTTGACTCCTAACAACTTCCAACAATGTGCTAAACTTTTTGATTCTTAGGACTTCTTTTACCCATATTACTACTTTTCTTTGCAAAAAAATGAAACAGTCTGATAGAAATCTGAAACAACTTTTTGTTGAGCATTGACATGAGGAGAGGAAAGAAAGATGATTCAAGAATAAATGAGTCAGAAACAGATGCTTCAAATTAAATTTTTCTTAAAACCCTTAAGTGCTCAGGGTAAATCATATCTGTTCAGCTCTCTGGGGATTCTACTGATTTGTTGATCTTCTACATAATCCAATCGGAGTGAAAATGTTATTTCAACCTTGGGGTGGGATTAGCCACAGAGGAAACATCTATTCATTGTGGCACAACAGAAAAAGTCAGGGGGCAACATGTCCTTGATTTCCCTTGACTCTGTTAACTGGGTCATGGAGACATGAGTGATTATTTATTTTAGTGAAAGAATCATGACCTAATGGTAAGCCCTGCCCAATATTTCAGATGCTTTTTCGGAGACAGACAATAAACCATGGGATGATTTATTCATGGGCTTTCTAATATTTGAATTTTAAAAGTTGCTGTCTGTTTATTTTGGATAATACTTGACAAAATTCTTTAGACTATATCCTTTTAGAGATGACTACACTAATTTAAATGCAAATTGTTTTGCCTAATGTTATTCCCAGTTAGGTTGATTGAACAGATATAATTTGTTAATTGAAATGGAATATATTTGCACCATGTGCAAATCTTATCTCTATACCAATAAAAACATATTTATAATACTCATTCTCTTATAGTAGAAATAATTTTATAATTTTAGTGGTTACCAGAACATTGGCATCAGGAGACAAGAATTCTAGCCCTGTCTTCACAATGCTTCCCCACAAGCAGCTCAGATCTTTACTTTCCTTCTCTGTAGAATGAGGGGACTCATCCATATGGACCCTATGAACTCTTCTGCCTTCTAGAATTTCATCATTTTTGGTCTAGGATTTTTCACTCAACAAAAGACTTTCTGGCTTTATAAATGCATCAGTATGTCAAAGACCTGTGAACTTGTTCATTTACACACTTCTATTAATATAGCTCATCTCTAAGTTTTGCTCTTACAGAGTTGCCTAATGCATAGAAGGACTAAGTGACTTACTGAAAGGGCATAGTTAAAAGGCATGGCAGGTAAGACTTGAATGCAGGACTTCCTGGCGCTATCTGTTTTGCCACAAAACTTTGATGTTTTTATCCCTGATATAAAATTAATGTTTAATTAATTTAGTGTTTATTATTTATTATTAAATAATTATTTATTATTTTTTCTCCTTTGCCAAAACAGAAACATTATTTCCATAGGCAAATAAATGACTTTGGCCTCTAAATTCAATAGAAGAGGAAAATGTATATTCCTATTATAGAAAAAAATTACCTTCATATGAAATCTTTTCATTCTTATCTTTCTAGGCCTTAGCTTCCTCATTTGGAAGGTAAAGATATTGAACTAGAAGAACTCTCAAGTTTTGTTTAGCTCTAATTTTTTTTTTATCCCGTGATAAAATGTGAAAAGAGCTTACGTGGCATTAGACTGCTATCCTGATGGGATGTGGCTCATCTGACGTAGGTAAAATTTTTCAGAGTACAAGTAGGAGGATGATCCTCAGGGATATTTTTGAATTTAAAATACTACACAAAGATCGGGGTTTTTTCAAGCCTGTCAAGTGAGACTGGAGATTTGTATGACCTCTAAATTGAAAGCTGCTTTTTTATGTTTTGGCTATTCAGAATGTGAAACAAAACAAAACAAAATATATCCACTGAAACTCAGTTGAACACATTGGTTAAATGTTTCCTATGTGCCCAGTTTTGTGATACAAATTGTTGTGTTTGTCCTTCATTTTTGAAGAAGACTGTGAAATCAGAGGAATGATGACATGGCTTGTATTTGACTTTGTTTTGAGTGAGGGAGGGCTGTGCAGGTCACCAGCCTCACTTTCTCCTCCTCAGCCATCTGGATCCAGTGACCAGATATTCATGAGGATGACTGGAGATAGCCCAGTATGCAATGGGAGATCTTGGCCTCTTTAGGCTAAGACCCATTCAGGTACTCAGAGTATCCTCAAGGAGTATATAGAATTCAACATAGAAGTATACACAAATAAGAATAGCCCAAAAGATCTAATAGCTACAATAAAAATAGAACAAAACATTGTTACTTGAAGAAATCAAAGCTATCAATAGTCACAGGGAAAAAACAAATGCTCTAAATAGCTATTGATTAGAAAAATACAAATTAAGACTCTGAGATACCATCTCATATGTATCAAGTTGGTTAGCATAACAGTAAAGATGACAAATACTGGAGGGGATATGGAAAAATGGGACAATAATGCATTATTGCTGGAGTTGTGAACTAGTTTCAACATTCTGGAGAGTATTATAAAAACCCTATAAAACTTTGCATACCCTTTGACCCAACAATACCACTACTAGATCTGCATGCCAAAGTGATCAAAGAAAAGAGAAAATGGATCTATTCATACAGAGATTTTTGTAACAGTTATTTTTGGAGTTGCAAAAAATTGGAAATTGGGGGGATACATATCAATTGGGGAACATCTGAACAAATTGTGGTATATGATTGTGTTGGAATACAATTTGCTAATAGGAAATGACAAGCAAGGTAGTTTCAGAAAAACCTGGGAAGACTTACATGAGCTGATGCAAAGTGAAGTCAGTAGAACCAGGAGAGCATTGTACACAGTAATAGTAAGGTTATATGATAATCAACTGTGAATGACAGCTATTCTCAGCAATATAATGATTCTCAACAATTCCAAAGGAAACATAATAAAAAATACTATCCACCTCCAGAAAGAGAACTAATGAACTGTGAATGCAGATTGAAGCATTTTAAAAAAAAGATTCTTTACTTTTATTGGGCTTTATTTTATACATTTT
Organism: Bettongia penicillata ogilbyi; assembly: GCA_023548195.1. Classification (NCBI taxonomy): domain Eukaryota; kingdom Metazoa; phylum Chordata; class Mammalia; order Diprotodontia; family Potoroidae; genus Bettongia; species Bettongia penicillata. Next base: position 3,468,069 of record JAJHZJ010000470.1, read on the forward strand.
CTTGCAATATGGTGACTACGGTAATAGGTTTTGCATGACATGTATAATTTATATCATAATGGTTGCTTTCTCATAGAGTGTGGGAGGGGAACAAGGAAAAACAGAATTTGGAATTCAAATTTTTAACCAAATGAATGTTAAAAAGTTTTTACATGTAATTGGGAAATATTTAAGGAACTACATTATAATATATTTTTTTAAAGTGATTATTATCAGAGGACAAAGTATTTTTCGGATACTCAAATTTACTATTCAAGTTACCCTGTAATAGTACATGGATTTTCAGGACTTTAGATGGGTAACTTACTAACAGTCTTAAAAAAATACAGCCCATACCACTTGGAGACATATCTTAAGGATATATAAACCTGATTACCATCTAAATTCAGGTTACTTCCTGTCATAAAAAGTGGAATGGGGAAAAATATTTTGGGGATATGGAATTCCCACTGAATACACAGAGATAATCAAAATAATATAGACTCAGAAAATCTGACCAATGTTCTCTGAAACAAGCTGGTCAATGCTCTCATTTTATAGATGAGGAAAGTGTGGCACAGGGTAGACAAAGGACTTTCCCAAGAACCCAAAGGTAGAAAATTTGAGATTAAAATTCCAGTCCTTAGATTGCCAACCCTGCATTCTTCCCATAATATTAAATGATATGAATTGTGATTATACGAAAAGAGCACAGATTATTGCTGAGTGAGCTGTCTTCTATTTCCACGTAACATCGTTTCTCCCTTCTTTGATTTCTATTTTCATGACTTTGGGAATGGAATGTATTGTTAATGTCCCTCTGACCCACTCTTGAAGCCTTTGACTTTGACCTGGATAACTTAAACATCTCTTCATTTATTTATGTCATTAATTCATTTATTAGTTCTTTTACTCATTCATTTACCTGTCTGTTGTTTCATTTATTTATTCATTCACTCAAACATTTATTTGCCTGCTTATTTATCCATCAAGATGTCTAACTACCTGTTTATAAAAATTGTTGCCAAATCAGGATCAGTTCATTTGACAGCCTATATATTCCATTTTTTCTCATTCCAAAGTCACAATTCTTTTTACTCCACCTTTCAGACTATTTTATATTTTCAATGTGGAATAGTTCTGAATATAACTCCATTTATGCTAAGATCTGAAAGTAAGTCACATTTCTTCCAGTTTCCTGATTCTGGCATTAATGTTGGGCAACTTTCCATGACTCAGATTAATTTACTAGAAAGCTGACACCAAGTTTGCAAAGTAGTTTTTAAAAAAATTGCTGGGTTCTGTATATTTTCCCCCTTGAATTGGAACATTTAGAGTCTCCTCTGTGCTTCCCACTGTCAGTTAACATTTACACAAAGAAAGGGAAGAGACAGTCCCTCATCTCAAAGAGCTTATAACCTAGTATGGGAGACAACACATGTGAGCACAGGCACTCCCCCCCCCCCCACAGATGTCTATACCCACAGATATCTCTTTATATCTGTATATCTATATCTTTACATATCTCTATATCTACAGATATAGAATAAATCTGAGATTAGCAACCTTATGAAAAATGGGATATGAGTTGATCTTCTTGGCCACAGGGCAAAGAGAAAATAGCAGGCGTACTATAACAAAATATTTCCTAACAAGGAGCTATCAAAAAATGTCATAGATTATGCCAGAGGGTTCAGTAATAATTCAATAAATACTTATTAAGCACCTACTCTCTGCAGGCATGAAGCTAAGTTCTGGGGATACAAATAAGAAAAAGGCATAACCTTCCCTCAAGGAGGTTATAATCTAGTTGGAGAAGGTAATACATAAAACAAAGGTGAAAAAAGAGATGGGGAGGGGGAGAATACACAGCATCAGAGAATCATGGTGGTTCAGTCAAATAGAAGTGGTGTAGATGGTGAGAAATGAGAAATTGACTGAGCTTGTGCGCCCTCTTTATATGGTAGTTTGGGGAGGCTTTTTTTTTTTTTTTAATTGCTCTGCTCTCCAGTCCTCCATTCACGGCAGAGGCTATTGAGGAACTGTAACCAAAGCTGTCTCTGTCTCTGGGAGGATGAGTTTCCTGGTGGTAAGTTTTTTTGGGGGACATAATGGTGGTCAAGATGAATCTAAAAAGTTCAGCACATCGTAACCTTTAAAGATGAAAATCTAACTTATTTATTGACTCTAGTGTATTATAAAAGAAGATAAATGACTATTTTTCATTTGACATGAAATATTTGAAAAAATTCACTGCTCTAAGTGTAAAAGATATTTAAGGGGGAAAAACAGGGAAGGGAGAATTATTTATCACTATCAAATTTTGTTTTGTTAGTTTTGGTCAATTTTCTAGCCTGTCTAAACCTTTTTAAATCTCTATTCTGTCATCCGAAGTGTTATTTGGTCCTCCCGATTTTGTGTCATCTGATAATTTTGCTACTCTGGGAGAATGAAGAACCCAATCTGTGGGCTTTGCATACAGCACTTAGTGCCTGACCAAATGGGGGGCAATATCAGAGCTGTGACTAGGCTGTCTCATAATATAAAAATCAGAGGGCATTGACAATACCTGCAGTCCTGCCGTATAGAAAGTAACTGAGTTTAGCAAATAATTAGCAAGAATGAGTTAAAATAAAAAGCTTTTGGATGTTTCCCCAGAGGCTGTACCCCGTTTCTGTCCTGCTTGGTGCTGCTTTCCTTCTCCATGGCAGTATTTGGGCTGCATTTAATGAAGCTTTCCCTCATCACAAAATATTTTCTCATCACAACTCTAAGAAACAAGGTTGTGTAATGGAAAGAAGACATTAGGATTCTAGAAAAGTGTGTTACTGTACCAGCTACACTATTAACAAAATGTGTGACTTTGGCAGACTTGTGTAAGATTTTGAGTGAATTGTTGGAATCCAGAATCTTCTACCTTGAGAAGAAATATGGATAATATAGTCAAATTTAAGTCCTGACTCGACATACGCTGGCTTAGTCACGCTGGTCTAGTCATGTGACCTCTTACTGCTCAAGGCAAATCTCTTGAGACTGTAAATTTCAGAGAAAGTGCCTGAGGGTGTTTCTTGTTAATCAAATCATAGGACCAATCTCTATCCCTATCTCCTACTTACTATTTTTCTGACTAAACAAATCCATTAGCCTTTTGTGTATATCACTTTCCTCATTTGTTAATTGAAGAAATTGATCTAATGAGCCTTATTTTCTTCTCCATCTCTAATCACATAAAGCCATTTTCCAAAGTTATTACCTCTTTGGACCTCCATTGCTAATCTGAAAAAAAATTGGAGATTAGATTAAATGATAGGATTCCTACGAGTTTCTTTTTTTTGAGTAGTAAAACAAGATGCATCACATAAATAAGAAGATATATTAATGCTCATAACTTCAGTTTCAGTAGGAGTGACAATCAGTAGCTCAAAGGTAATGTGTGTCATGGAAAATAAAACACTGAACTTAGAATCTATAGACTTGAGTTCAAATATTGACTTTACAATTTAATATTAATACAATTCACTTCTATGAGTTTTAGGTTCTTCCTGTGTAAAATGTAATCATAATTCCTATACTACTTACATAAGGACTTGTGAGAAAAGTTTCACAAATCTTAAAGTGCTATACGCTAAGGAAAAATAACAGGAACTGTGGAGGAAGAAGAAATTAAATGGAAATGAGAAGATAGGAACAAGATGATGGAAATATAGACAACCTTTTTCAAGAATTCATATCCACTGTGATATAATAGTCTGACTCTATGTCTTCCCTCTTGGTCTCTGTCTGTCTCTCTGTATCTGTTTCTGTCTCTGTGTCTCTGTCTTTGTCTCCTTATCTTTTTCCTCTCCTCTCCTCTCCTCTCCTCTCCTCTCCTCTCCTCTCCTCTCCTCTCCTCTCCTCTCCTCTCCTCTCCTCTCCTCTCCTCTCCTCTCCTCTCCTCTCCTCTTCTCCCACCTCTCTCTCCCCTCCCTTCCCTCCCTCCCCTCTCTTTCCTTCCCCTTCTCTCGGCAGCCTGCCTTTGACATCAAACCAGCTCCTCTTTCTTCCTAACATTCCATTCTCCTGTCCCACATTGGAAAATTGTATGCGCCATGCTTCTACAGTCAGAATTTCACCAAATAATTAGTAGTCTGACCTTGAATCTGTCTCTTTCCCTATGTTCCTTGCCTGCCTTGGTGAATTGCCCTGATATGAAGGTGCATAAGGATTCTGGCATCTTATATTTCTATTAAGAGGAGGGACAAGATCTTGGTGTAGTCTGGGAATGATGGATCAGAGGGTCATCACTAATGAATGTTGCAGCTTGAAAATCCTTTTGCCAAATTTCATAGACCTCCCAGGCTCCATTTAAGCATTAAACTTTTCCCTGTATAAATTCAAATTCCACCTTTTGGCATTAGCAGCCTGTCTGATTCTTTTATGAAATCACCTTTCCAGCTACCAATGGTCTTAAAATGTCTCTTCCAGGCCACAATTCATATAGTGCATTGGGTGGGGTGAAGCTCATTATTTCAGAATTTTTTCTGCCTTCTTTTATTTGAAACAATAGCTTCTAACTTCATGTAATATTTGGAAAGTCTGCCTTCCTTCAACTGGTCAGAAAGAAATGATGTTTATTTTATAATTTAAAAAAATAGTTTTTTGTTGCTTTTCTCTAGTTTATTTCCTTCTTATGCTTTTAGTTTTTTACTTTTGTTTTTTGGCAAGAGAGAAGAGAAAACTAAGAAAAAAGGAAGAAAAATGTTTTTAACTACAGAGTCAGAATGTGCTGCAGCAGGAATCCACCAGCTGTCCTTGAAATGTGCATTATTTACATGGATAGCCTTTTAACTCAGCTCTACAGTCAGGAAAATAATGTACCATTGCCATACCATCCATCAGCAACACAGGGATAAATGATCTGAAGGTGGAAATGGTCATTTAACCCTCTGGATGGATCAGGATAGAAAAGGAACAGTCAGAGAAATTGTGACCAGAAGAAAAAAAAGGCCTCAAATAGGGAAAAATATTCTCTCCTTTTATTATTATTTTTGGCAGTGATGAAGTGTCAGTTTTAGCCAGTTATAGTAAATGAGCATTCCTGCTTAAAAGGAGACATATTTTTGGGAATCATTTTCTAGCTTCTTGGATTATTTTTAACTTACATGATAGTAGAATATTTCAGTTTTGAGACAGATAATTGACATTCTCACACAGCTCCAGGGCAGAAAGGGTCAAGGGAAAAAAAGAGACTGGTTAAACAGCAAACACAAAGCAGGAAGGATTATTTTTATACATAACAATTAGCAGAGGGCCAAAGTGAAGCAGGAGAAGAGTAACACCTTCCTGGTCCTCCATGCTGAATAACTCAGGTACCTTATACTGAAAGTCAGGTACTTGACTAACTCTTAGCTCTTTCAGGATACTTTCATTTATCATTATCAAAGCCATTATACATAACATCACTCAGATTTGCATGTTAATCAAGGAGGATGTAGAAACAGGTACTTTGTGGCAGGTCTTTGTCTTCTGTGCTTGATTCTGAAAGAACAAATACAAAAAGAAAATATTCCCTGTCCCCAAGGAGCTATATTCAACTGGGGGAAACAGTTATACCTCTGTAGGAACACATGTTATATATGTGCAAAATTAATATATCGATTCACATTTTAAGAGGAAGTTCTAGCAACAGAAGGAGTTAGAAAAGCACTAGGGTCACTCAACTGGTGCCGTGGATAGAGCCCTGGTGTCAGGAGGACCTGGGCTTAAATCTGGCCACAGATACTTACTAGCTGGTAACCCTAGGCAAGTCACTTAACCACAATTGCTAATAAGAAAAAGATAAATGTTCCTGCATGGTTACAGAAAACAGTCCCACATTTGACCAGATGAATTTGGTGGCTGAAGGATTATCCTGTCCATTTTACAGATGAGGAAAGTCAGGATACATGTTAAGTTAAAGCAGTGATGAGGCCAGAATCAACAACCATTTATAGAGCATTCCATAATTTTGCATTATGCACTGCATGAAAAGAGAATTCAAAGTAAAATTCAAAGCAGTTCAAATGTCTAGTCCCTCTTATCATTCCATGAATTATACCCTGCAAAACCTCAGCTTTGGATCACTTCCATCTCCATTTGCCACACTTCTCTCCTATACATGTACTGCCAAAAAAAAGTTGGAGAAAATCATCCAACTGTTCTGACTGGATCCACTACAAATTTATATTATGCCATCTCAGCTGGAACCTCACTACTGTAAGGTGATTCTCTACCTGCCTCATCAACTTGCTATTCCACTCTTCACAGAGGATCTTCGAAAAGTTATTTATTCCTTCTCAAATCTTCCATGGCTCCTCCTGTTTCCCCCAAAAGATGAGACTCTTGGCTACAGTTTTATAGAAATATTAAGCCCATTCGCCATGAGTGCCCTCTTCTCTTTTCTCCCCTCTTTGTCATATTACTCACACTTTCTATTATCTCTTTCTTTGTGCTTGTCACACACAATGAGGCAGATTTATTCATCAAAGCTAACCTTGTGCTTGTTCAAAGAATCTCATTCACTCCCATGTCCTCCAACAGATTACCCATTCTGTCATCTCCACGCGTTCATTTGTTTTCAATATCTCCTTTTCTACTGATTCATTCCCTGCTGCCTATAAACATACTCTTCCTGAGTAAACCCTCCTTTAAATGTTCTGTCCCTACTATTATCCTACCTCCTTTACCCTTCATAGCTAAATTACTTAAAAAGGCTTTCTACAACAAATGACTCCACTTTATCTCATTGCTCTGTCTTTTCATTCACTCATTCCCTTATGATCTGGCTTTTGATCTTATCATTCCAGCAAAGCTACCCTCTTCAAAGTTGCCAGTCATCTCTTAGTTGCCAAATTCAACGACCTTTTCTGAATCCTCATTCTCCTTGGCTTCTCTGCAGTCTTTGACACTGTTGATCACTCTCCCCTCCTAGAAACTCTACTATCATCTTGCTCTTGTTCTATCTATCTGACCACTCCTTTATAGACTCCTTTACTGGATTCTCATTCAGATGATGACATTTAGGGAAAGGTCCTTCACATGGTTCTATCCTGGGTTATCTTTTCTTTTCTTTTTTTTTTTAATATAAATTTGTTTATTTAACTTTTTACATTCATTTTCACAAAATTATGGGTTCCAAATTTTGTTCCTGTTTATCCCCTCCCCCACCCCAATACACCGGGCATTCTAATTTCCCCTATTACCAATCTGCCCTCTCTTCTATCCTCCCTCCCTTCTCTTGTCCCCATCTTCTCTTTTGTCCTGTAGGAGCCAATGACTTTCTATTCCCCTTTAACTATATGTCTTATTTCCTAGTAGGAAAAACAATACTAAACAGTTGTTCCTAAAACTTTGAGTTCCAAATTCTCCCCATCCCTCCCTCCCCACCCATTCCCTTTGGGAAGGCAGGTCATTCAATATAGGCCATATTTGTGTAGTTTTGCAAATGACTTCTATAATAGTCATGATGGGTAAGGCTAACTGTATTTCCCTCCATTCTATCCTGTACCCCATTGTTTCTATTCTGTCTTTTGATCCTGTCCCTCCCTGAGTGGTGACTTCAAATTGCTCGCTCCTCCCATTGCCCTCCCTCCCATCATCCCCCCCCCCACCCTGCTTATCTCCTTCTCCCCAACTTTCCTGTATTGTAAGATAGATTTTCATACCAAAACGACTGTGAATTTTATTCCTTCCATTAGTCGAATGTGATGAGGGTAAACCATGTTTTTGTTTTTTTTTTCTCAGCTCTCCTCTTTTTCCCTCCACTAAAAAGTCTCCTGCATGCCACTTGAATGAGAGATAATTTACCCCATTCCATTTCACCCTCTCTCCTCCCACTACATTTCTCTCTCACCATTTATCATAATTTCTTTTAAAATATGGTCCCATCCTATTCAGTTCACTCTGTGCTCTCTGTCTCTGTATGTGCATGCATGTGTGTATGTGTGTGCATGCGCACACATGAAGATGTCTGTGTGCATATGTGTGTGTATGTGTGTGTGTGTGTGGTCCTACCAACTACCCAGATACTGAAATGTTTTAAGAGTTACAAATATTGTCTTTCCATGTAGGAATGTAAACAGTTCAACTTTGGTAAGTCCCTTATGACATCTCTTTGCTGTTTACTTTTTCATGCTTTTTCTCATTCTTGTGTTTGAAAGTCAGATTTTCTTTTCAGCTCTGGTCTTTTCATCAAGAATGCTTGAAAGTCCTCTGTTCCATTGAAAGACCATATTTTCCCCTGAAGTATTATACTTAGTTTTGCTGGGTAGGTGATTCTTGGTTTGACTCCTAGTTCCATTGACTTCTGGAATATCCTATTCCATGCCCTTCGATCTCTTAATGTAGAAGCTGATAGATCTTGTGTTATCCTGATTGTATTTCCACAATACTGGAATTGTTTCTTGCTGCTTGTGATATTTTCTCCTTGACCTGGAAATTCTGGAATTTGGCCACAATGTTCATAGTAATTTCTCTTTTTGGATCTCTTTCAGGCAGTGGATCAATTGATTCCTTCCATACTTATTTTGCCCTCTGATTCTAGAATCTCAGGGCAGTTTTCCTTGATAATTTCATGAAAGATGATGTCTAGGCTCTTTTTTTGATCATGGCTTTCAGGTAGTCCCATAATTTTTAAATTGTCTCTCCTGGATTTAATTTTCCAGGTCAGTTGTTTTTCCAAGGAGACATTTCACATTCTCTTCCATTTTTTCATTCTTTTGGTTTTGTTTTGTGATTTCTTGGTTTCTCAGAAAGTCATTAGCCTCCATCTGTTCCATTCTAATTTTGAGAGAACTATTTTCTTCAGTGAGATTTTGAACCTCTTTTTCCATTTGGCTAATTCTGCTTTTGAAAGCATTCTTCTCCTCATTGACTTTTTGAACCTCTTTTGCCAATTGAGTTAGCCTATTTTTCAAGGTGCTATTTTCTTCAGCATTTTTTTTTGGGTCTCCTTTAGCAGGGTATTGACCCATTTTTCATGCTTTTCTTGCATCTCTCTCATTTCTCTTCCCAGGTTTTCCCCCACCTGTCTAAATTGATTTTCAAAATCCCATTGGATATCTATTTTGGATGTTTGGGGTACAGAGGCCTTGGCTTCTATGTCTTTCCCTGATGGTAAGCATTGGTCTTCCTTATCAGAATTCAAAGGGGCAAACATCTGATCCCCAAGAAAGTAGCCTTCTATGGTCTTATTTTTTTTCCCTTTTCTGGGCATTTTCCCAGCCAGTTACTTGACTTGTAAGATTCCTCTCCACCCCCGCCTAGATGTGGCCCAGCTAGTGCTTGGAGTCTGAGATTGAAATGATGCTCCCTAGCGTCAGGGCTTTCAGTGGGGGGCACAGCTGCTATTCAATGTGAGCTTAAGTTGTGGTGCTTGGGTTGGGGCAGGGCCTCCTCCCAGGCTCAGTTCCCTCAAGGGGTCTATGCAGAGACCTCCGGTAACGGATCTGAGGTCCCTTCTGCTCCAGGAGTCCCGGCTGCCTCTTCTGCTGCCTCCTGAGGGGGCCTGAGTTATGGAGACATCCCCCGCTCCCCTCTCGGCTAGCCCAGAAGTCTCTCTCTCACTGAACTGTAGCACCTGTGAGTGGAGGGACCTTCGTGGCCGCCGGAGATTCTGTCCCTGAAGCCTGCTCAGATCTGCTCCTCTCGGGGCTGTGCGGCCAGGGGTGGGCTCTGCTGTCCCGTGCACGATGGACCTTTGGGGTCGGTTTTTCAGGGCTCCCTGGAATGGAGATCTCCTCCACTGCGTTGCTGCATGGCTTGCACTGCTCCAGAATTTGTGGGGAGTTCTTTTTACAGAAAATTTATGGGCTCTGAGTTCAGAGCTAGCGTAGGTAAGTCTTTCTACTCTGCCATCTTGGCTCCTCCCCCATCTTTTCTTTCTATTAAAACGACTTCACTTGTTGATTTCATCAGCTCCCATGGTTTAATTACCATTTCTATGCTGATGATTCTCAAATCTACCTATCTTGCCCCAACCTCTGTACTGACTTTCAATCTCCCATCTCCAGTGCCTTTCAGAGATCTCAAGGTGGATGTCCAGAAGCATCTTAAACTCAACATGTCCAAAATGGAACTCATTATCTTCCCCTGTAAACTGTGCCAGTCCCTCCTATCTTCCCTATTACAACATAATGCAATATCATCTTTCTAGTCCCTCATATCTGTCCCTAAGTGTCATTCTTGGCTCCTCACTCTCTCTCACCACTCCCTTTCTCTCCCCCCATGGCAGCAAGGTGCTGCCAAAGCCTGTCAATTTTACCTTTGAAAGATCTCTTGAGAAGCCTCCTTGTCTTCTCAAATATCCCCATAAATCTAATTTAGACCCTTATTGCCTCATACCTAGATTCCTGCAGTATTGGTGAGTCCATCTGTCTTAAGCCTGTCCCTACTTCAATTCATCCTTCATTCAAACACTAAAGTTATTTTCTTAAAGGTCATGTCATGTGACCATGATACTCCCCTGTTCAATAAATTTCAGGAGTTCCCTGTTGCCTTCAGGATCAAAATTTTCTGCTTAGAGTTCAAAGCCCTTCACAACTTGCCCCTTTCTATCTTTCCATTCTTCTTACTTGTTACTTCCCAACATGTAGTGTTATCTCTCACTTCTGATTATTTTGTCTTGCTATTCCCTATGTCTGTGATGCTCTTCTTTTATTTATTTCTTAATTTATTTGTTCTAGTCTTCAACATTCATTTCCACAAGATTTTGAATTCCAAATTTTCTCCCTATCTCTACCCTCCTCCTACCCCAAGACACCATGCATTCTAAATATCCTTTCCCCCCAATCTGCCCTCCTTTCTATCACACCCCTCCCTTCCCTTATCCCCATTTTCTCTCCTTTCTTGTAGGGCAAGATATATTTCTATACCCCATCATCTATATTTCTTATTTCTTAGTGTCATGCAGAAACAATTCTCAACATTTGTTCCTAAAACTTTGAGTTCAAACTTCTCTCCCTTCTTCCCTCCCCACACATTCCACTTTGAAGATAAGCAATTCAATATAAGCTATATATGTGTAATTATGCAAAACACTTCCATAATAGCCATGTTATGAAAGACTAACTACATTTCCCTCCATGATATTCTATACTCTATTTATTCTATCATATATATATAAATATATACATATATTTATAGCATAATATAATATAAATATATTATTGTTATTGTTCTATTATTTATTCTGTTCTCTCTTTACTCTTGTCCTGCCCCAAAAGTGTTCTAATTACTCCTTCCTCTCATTGGCCCTCCCTTCTATCATCCTTCATGTAGCCCCCCTTATCTCCTCCCCTACATTCCTGTAGTGTAAGATAGATTTTCAAACCAGATTGAATGTGCATGTTATTCTCTCCTTAAGCCAAATGTAAGCTTCACTTTTTCCGTCTCACCTTCCCTCCTTTTCCCCTCCATTGAAAAAGCTTTTTCTAGCCTCTTTTATGAGAGATAATTAGTCCCATTCCATTTCTCCCTTTCTCCTCCCAATATATTCCTCTCTCACCCCTTAATTTTATCTTTTTAGATATCATCCCTTCCTATTCAACTCACCCTCTGCCCTCTGTCTCTATGTATATAATCACTCCAACTACCCAAATACTGAGAAAAGTGTCAAGTCACAAATATTATCTTTCCATGTAGGAATGTAAACAGTTCAACTTTAGTACATCCCTTATGGTTGCTCTTTCAGGTTTACCTTTTCATACTTCTCTTGATTCTTGTGTTTGAAAGTCAAATTTTGTATTCAGCTCTGATGTTTCCATGAAAAATGCTTGAAAGTCCTCTATTTCATTGAATGACCATTTTTTTCCCCTGAAGTATTATACTCAGTTTTGCTCAGTAGGTAATTCTTGGTTTTAATCCTAGCTCCTTTGCCTTCTGAAATATAAAATTCCAGGCCCTTTGATTTCTTAATGTAGAAACTGCTAGATCTTGTGTTATCCTGATTGTATTTCCACAGTACTCAGAATTGTTTCTTTCAGGTTACTTGCAATATTTTCTATTTGACCTTGGAATTCTGGAATCTAGCTACAATATTCCTAAGAGTTTTTGCTTTTGGATCTCTCTCAGGGGGTGATTGGTGGATTCTTTCAATATTTACTTTACCTTCTGGTTCTAGAATATCAGGACAGTTTTCATTGATAATTTCATGAAAGATGATGTCTAGGCTCTTTTTTCCATCTTGGATTTCAGGTAGCCTCATGATTTTTAAATTGTCTCTCCTGGATCTATTTTCCAGGTTAGTTGTTTTTCCAATGAGATATTTCACATTATCTTCCATTTTTTCATTCTTTTGGTTTTGTTTTATAATTTCTTAGTTTCTCATAAAGTCATTAGTTTTTGTCTGCTCCATTCTAATTTTTAAATAACTATTTTCTTCAGTGAGCTTTTGAACCTCCTTTTCCATTTGACTAATTCTGTTTTTAAAGCATTTTTCTCTTCATTAACTTTTTGGACATATTTTGTGAATTGAGTTATCCTATTTTTCAAGGTGTTATATTCTTCTGCACTTTTTGGTGTTAGATTTAGCAGGTTATTGACTTGCTTTTCATGATTTTCTTGCATCACTCTCATTTCTTTTCCCAATTTTCCCTCCACCTCTCTCACCTGATTTTCAAAGTCCTTTTTAAGCTCTTCCATGGTCTGAGACCTTTGCGAATTAATTTGGGAAGTTTTGGAAGAAGAAGAGTTGACTTTGATGTATTCCTCAACTGGTATGCTTTGTTCTTCCCCATCTGAAAGAATGGAGGAAAATACCTGTTCACCAAGAAACTAACCTTCTATAGTTCTATAGTTATTTGTTCCCTTTTCTGGGTATTTTCCCATCCAGTTACTTGATTTTTGAGTCCTTTGTCAAGTGGCGGGTGTACTCTAGGGACCTGTAAGTTCTCACTTCTCCAAGGTGGCACAATCAAGGGAGAGGAGTTTATTCCTCTCTTGGCATGCACTCTGGTCTGGGAGCAACCACAGACTTTTCTACTGAGGATCTATGAGTAGGGTTCCCTCTCCACAACTGCCTCCTGCTCCACCACCCCAGCACTCCTCATCACCCCAGAGCTGCCACTCAGGGTTGAGATCCAGATCAGAGGCTCAATTCCCCCAGGGCCTTTAGGCCCAGGGTTCCAAAAATGGATACTCTGCTGCAGTGACTTGCACTCCCCTGGACCTAAGACTAGATCCCTACCCTGCACCCTTCTCATCCAGGTGAAAGAGTTTTTCTCATTGATCTTTGAAGCTATCTTTGGCACTTGTGGAGTGATAAATCTTGAAACCACAGCTGCTGCCCATTATTCTGCCTGCTCCCATCCTGTCCTTGCTGCTCTATGTGGCAAAGGCTGAGCTGTGCTCCACTCTGAGCCTGATGTGATAGACCTTTCCTGTTAGCCTTCCAGGCTGTCTTGGGCTAGAAATATCTTTCATTCTGTTTTGTGGCTTTTGCTGCTCTAGAGTTTGTTTAGAGTCATTTTTTATAGGTATTTTATGGACTTTGGGCATAGAGCTAAGAGCAGATCAATCCTTCTACTCTGCCATCTTCACTGCTCTCCTTTATCATCTACACCTACTGACTCCCTTGGCTTCCTTTAAATTCCAACTAAAATCTCATCTTCTGTGGAAAGTCTTTTCTAATCCCTCTTAATTCTAGTACATATATTTTATTTTGTATTTTTCTTGTATGTAGCTTATTTGTAAATATTTATTTGTTGTCCCTCACATTACATTGTCAGTTTCTTGAGAGCAGAGAGTGTCTTTTGCCTCCTTTTGTATTTTATTAGCTTAGCATTTAGTAAGTACTTAAATATTTATTGTTTGAGAAGGAAATTGAAATGGTGGAAATGGGAAGAAGAAACTACACCTATCATTAGAGCCATTCAGTTATTATGAGGTTCTTCCTATACAGGTGAATTATTCATTCATTCAAAAGACATTTAATAGGTGTATACTATGTACTGGGTACTATGCCAAAAATTGGAGTTGCAGAGGAACAAAAAATGAGAAAGGCTTTACCCAGAAGGAATTTACATGTTAATAGGCAAGACAACATGTACATAAATGGGTTCAAAGGATCATAATGTTTTGTGAGTCTTTTGGCATAAGGGATTCCCTCTTGGAAGACAGAGGCTCTCCTTTTTATCCTTGTTTTTTAGTGCTGGGTTAATGCTGTAAGGTATGTGTGCGTGTGCGTGTGTGTGTGTGAGTGTGTGTGTGTGTGTGTTTGTCCTTCATTGCCAAAGACCATGCTATCAGAGAAATGATGACATGACTTACACTTGACTTTGTTTTGAGTGAGGGAGAACTGTGCATGTCAGCAGCCTCACTTCTCCTCCAGAGACATCTGAATTCAGTGACCAGATATTCATCAGGATGACTGGAGATGACCCAGGATGAGAAAATTGGGGTTAAGTGACTTGCCCCAGGTCACACAGCTAGTGAGTGTCAAGTGTCTGAGATGAGATTTGAACTCAGGTTTTCCTGACTCCTGCACTGGTGCTCTATCCACTGTACCACCTAGCTGCCCCCAATGCTGTAAGGTACAACTGTTAAAAAGGAAATTCTTTCTCCAGGAACCAAGTACACATCTAAGGAAAGAACAATGGACCAGCCAGAGAGCTCAAGAAAAACAAGCTCCTTAATAAGTTTGATTGCTATGAATAATAACAGTGACAGCTAGTTCAATATTTAAGTTTTATTGACAAATAAGAGAGAGGAGTTGGAGAGGAAGAGGAGAAGGGGACTTGATACACAATTCAGGCTCATACATCTTAACAGAATAAAAATCATGTTAGAGTGCCACTGCACTGGGGAACACAGGAACATGGATCCATTCAAATGGTCAGTTCAGGTGGGCAGTACTGGTCCCGTGGGAATGGCATACGGGAATGGAAATATACTCCCAGGGAAGGGGAATACACTCCAAAGTATCCTTCTGAGAGTGGGATCTTGATGGCTGACTGAAGACAGCTGATGTGCATTCCAAGATTCAGGGAAGATGTAGATTTTTTGAGATACACAGGTGTGCGGCAGTCAGAGAAGAGAAACTAGTAGTTGGTAAGGTATTATTTTTGGACACTGAAACAGCAAGCACCCTGGCATGCACAGGAGGGCATGCTGCACATGTTCTAAGATCTGCATCCTTAAAAGATAACAATCTTACTTTGATCTAACACATGTATCATTCACTTAGTTCAGAGGAAAAAGTCAGCACCCTGAACTTCAGAGAAAATACAAACAGAAATTACACACAGAAAAACCAAGAGATGGGGCTTCCAACTGTCTTACCATAGGCAATACATACATTGTCACCAGAGAGAGAAGCACCAACATCTGTGTTTTCAAAGCTGCCGGCTACTTAGCGGCTGCTCAATCTCATCTGGTCTAATCACACAAAGACTTTTCCAATGATTTGAGCCCCAAAGTATACACACACACACACACACACACACACACACGTGTGTATATATATATATATAATATATGTATGTATATGTATGTATATGTGTGCATGTACACATAAATGTATATATGCATGTATATCTCTGTGTATATATGTATATATATATATACACACATGTGCATACACACACACACACTTTTCAGAGCCAGAGGGCATTATGACTTGCCATGACCCAGTGCTTCATTAATAATTAACAAAAGGTGTGGGCCTTCATACAAAATCATCCTCCCCTAATCAAACATCTCTTAATAGCCTCACCTGAGGCATATTAATGGACAGGGAAGATTTTTAACTCCTGTTACAGACACACGGCTATATTAACCTCAAAATATTAGTCAGTATTTTCCTATGGTCTAATAGTATAGAAATAGATTCTATGAACCATATAGCCTCTCTTAAGAGGAACTGGTCATGGTGATCTCAAGGCCTTATCTTACAGCACATAAAATTTCTCCAAAGTTGTTATTGCCCTCTTCTCTAATTTGAGGAATAACATTCTCTTAATCCTCATCCCTCCGATTCTCGCTCCAATATTTGATACTATTGACAATTCTTCTCGTTTTCCTTCTCCTTAGGCTTTTGTGACACTTCTGTCTCTCAGTTCTCTTTCTACTTATCCTACTGTCATTATGTTTTGCTGCTTTATACTCCATAACATTGTCACTGATTGTACATGGACACCAAGAGTATCTTGGCCCCTCCTCTCCTCTTTCTCTATACCCTTGGTGACAATATAAGATGAAGATGGAAGAAGAGGGTGCTGTGGGAAGGTTAATGAGAGAGGATTCTAATCATTTACCAAAACCATCTACTCTCTTTTCCGTCTGCTTTTCTTGACTAATAGACTATCATAGCAAAGCAGGCCTTTATATCTTCATCCTTGGACAATTAGAATAATTTCATAATTGTTCTCTCTGATTTCTTCTGTTTCTAATCTATCAGTTTCTCAGGGTCAAATTGATATTCCTCAGACACAAATCTGATGATAATACTCCTCTTCTCACAAATTTTCAAAGACTCCTTATTGCCTCTATGATAAAATATGAAATTCTTAGCCTGGTAAATGGAGTCTTCCACAATATGATTCCAACTTGCTTTCATATTATTGTTCAATGTTCCTTCTAACATTCTTCTTTTCAATAAAATTTGTCTCCTAGATTTTTTCCTGATCCATCAAATCATATTTCCCACTTTTATATAAATGACTTCTCATTCTTAGAATGCATTCCCTTCCTCTCACTTCTAACTTTTATATCCCTAGCTTCCTTAATGTACAATTTACCTAATCCTACCTGCTAACATGCTTTTACTCTGGAAATGACTGCATTAATTTGTATATTCTTTGCATTTATATATTGTTGTACTTGGCACTTTTTCCCACTTCCCATCCCCTACCCCAATACAGTATTGACTCAATAAAGACAGAAACTTTTTTTAAAAATTTCTTTGTTTTTTCTATACCCAGGAATTAGCATAGTACTTTGTACAAAATGTATGTCTAATAAATATCTAAATAAATTGAAATACTTAAAGAAAGGATGATCATATTGAAGCAGAAACACCTGTGCTCTTTTGCAGTATAGAAAAAGAACAAATACAAGTGATTGGAAGATATTTTTATATTTTTAGTCATGTCCAACTCTTCATGACCTCATTTGGGATTTTTATGGCAAAGATACTAAAATGGTGTGCCATTTCCTTTTCTAAATAATTTTATCAAAGTAGAAACTGAGACAACCAGGGTTAAGGAACTTACATAGTGTCATACAGCTAGTTGAGTTTATGATTCTGAATTTGAACTCAGGTCTTCCTGATTCCAGCTTCAGCACTCTGGGCTGGTCTTATGGCCAGAGCAAAGGATTAGTGGGATCCAATGACATTCAAAATGTTTTGATAAGTTGAGAAAGGACCACACCTGTGATGGAGCTGAGAGAATATGGGACAAAAGATCTACAACATGTAGATGAACTGTGAATTATATCATTGGAGAAAACTAAATGGATGAGAAAATGGGACCATTTAAATGGCAACTTGACTAACTAATGAAACAATATCCAACATTTATACAACCCTATAAGATTTTCAGAGAATGTCACATATATTATTGACATTTGAACTTTACTTGGAACTTGATTCTAATAACCATGAATCAAGACTCACTGGGCTTGGAGTTTTATAATTCTACATTGGGTCACTTTTTAAAATAATGAACTTTGCAATGTTAGAAATGTTCAGAAAAATAGGTTGCATTTGTAAAGGATATTGTTAATAGGTTTTAAACTGTGGGTGTGATTGGTCACAATGGCCTCAAGTTTACCTTTCCACTCTGAAAGTCTGTGATTGGAAAAAAAGGAAACAAAATGAGTCATTATTATAATGTCCCTGCACAAAAAGAAACCAACAAAAGATTTTTTGTGGTAACTACCATTGTAGATGATGAGTCATGGAGAGGATGAGTCCCTTTCCAGCTCAGCCTCTCTTCAAAACCAGAAAGAAAAAAAAAAACGAAAACAAAGCCCAAAACTATGTTTTCTTTATAAGCAGATTACTTAAGTGTCCTAATAGTATCATAAACTATCACGCAATGAAATGCAATCCTTTTCCTATGGTGACTACAACCCAGCTCACATGCCTTTTTTACCAAGAGCTAGCTGAAAATATCTTAGTGTTTCTGAAATCTTTTTTCTTCCTTTCTTCTATTATTTGAATAATCATAAAATCTGGTCAAGAAAATTGTTTTCATGAGACTGTACAATAGTGCTAGACACAGACTGGGCCCTTGATTAGTCAAAAGTTGTTATGAATCATGTTTTTTTTTTTTTCCACTGTAATGAGCATTATTGGGGAAAATAGATTCTATTTATATCAGTTTATAAATCTATTCCTATGGCAAAGTGAATAATATCAGTGGGCCATGGGGAAAAAAATAAAACAAAAACAAATAAAACAAACCAACCAACAAATAGAATTCAAGTTGAAAACCCAGGATGTTCTCTCCCCACTTCCCTTTTTCTACTGTCCTTTAGGTCCTCTTCATTCCAGTCACACTGAACTACTAGTTGTCCAGCTTCTGTCTTTAACTCTTCTGAGCATTTTCACACACTAACCCTGTTCCTGTAGGCCAGAACATGCTCATTATTTACTCTTTTTGTAATTCTCTTCCTTCAGTTTCCAGCTTGAGTTCTGCCTTCATGAAATCTTTCTTTGATCGCATGCCTAAAAGTCATGCAGGGTATATGACAGTGGTGTGAGCACTTTTCAGGGCTACTCATCTGTCTCTGGTGTCCACCTATTACACAGTCTCATCTGTAGCTCTAAGAAACTGTAACATGTGCAGCATAACTCATGTCCTGGTAAAAACATCTTGGCAGATGGGCTAAACTAGGTTGAGGGTAACAGAGAGATTCAAATCCATTGGTGAATTAAGGGGATGCCTACCACAAGGATGTGAAGACATTCCTCTGCAGAATGGGCAGATGAGAACAATTTATTCAATGTTCAGGAAGGTAGCTGAAGCAGGCACTGTTGAACTCTTAGAGTTTGGTCAGTGAAGACCTCAAACTCATCTGCTACATCCTAGGACATTGTCAGTTATTCTGACTTTTGTCTTCCTACTGGACTTCAATAATTTTGGAAGATGATATGAAACTGATGACTTTGTGCAACTCTGCCTCACTTAAAGCCAATTCATGTACAAGTCAATATATTACTGCATCATGTTACTGGTCCTCTTTGCAAATGAAGGGCAATCCACAATAGAAGTTACATATCTGTCCTTAAACTTTCTTATAGCACTTTGCCTGGTTCTCTACCTCTGCCACAATATACCTTATACTCTGGAATGTTCAGGTGGCATTCTTACTGACTCAAGAAAACTGATTTTTACATCTTCAGTGTGAGCATAAACTGGGAGTCAGCAAATATTACAATCAGGGCTTTTTTTGTTGATTGCTAAGACTTAAGAAAATGATAAAGAAAATATTAATATACTTCTTAAAAAGCTTGTCATTGAACATTTACCATCCTATCCATGCTTTAATGAAACTTATTTGTTTATACATTAAATTGTTGCTCAGTTGTGCCTGACTCTTTGTGGCTATATATGGAATTTTCTTGGCAGAGATACTGTAGTAGTTTGTCATTTGCTTCTTCAGTGGTTTTGGGCAAACAGAGGTTAAATGATTTAGAGTCAGAGAGGTTAAATGACCCAGAGTCAGTGAGTTTCTGAGGCTGAATTTGAACTCAGATCTTCCTGGTTCCAGGTCCAGTGTTCTATCCACTGAGACAACGAGTTGCCTTAACTTATATATTCCACATGTTCTAAGAAGGTCCTTGGAAGCAAAAATTATATATTTTTTCTTATGATCTCTAGGTTATACGTGGTGAGTCACACACAGTTCATTAAATTGAATGGAATGGAATGGAATTTATTCAACTCTTTTCAAGAATAAGTCTGAGGCTAGGAACACTGCATTTCTCTACTTCTTCCACAAAATTATTCACGGATGCAATCCGACTCTTGAGTAAGGGAGAAGTCCTGTTGGTTGGATACATATGAGAGAGACATCTGCTGGTGGGATTTGAGGACTTCATTTGAGTAATTTCTTTCCCATAGTTATTTCTCTGAAAATATATTTTTTCTGTCTTTGAGAAATAGTATTGGGGGATAGGAAAGAGACCATGAAAATACAGTTCTCTAGTTCAGGCAGCTCATATTATATTGACAGAGCTATAATTTATTCGCTTAAAGTGAATAAATACATGTGTACATCTTAGGGATCCATGTCAGAGATATTCACTGAACACCTCTCATCTTCCCCTCTTTCACTGGCATAAAGAGCCACATGTTTAATGAGCAGCTTTTG
Source organism: Bettongia penicillata ogilbyi (assembly GCA_023548195.1). Classification (NCBI taxonomy): domain Eukaryota; kingdom Metazoa; phylum Chordata; class Mammalia; order Diprotodontia; family Potoroidae; genus Bettongia; species Bettongia penicillata. Next base: position 3,488,382 of record JAJHZJ010000470.1, read on the forward strand.
TGGCGCATTATTACATTGATTAGGATTCGAGAATCTTAGAGCTGGAAGAGACTTTGGGTGTCATCCAGTCCAGCCTCTGTCACTCTATGGACTTATCCTTGAAAAATGATGAATAGATGATCTATGAGGAATTTAATAGAAGAGAGTTATGATCAGAGACTGCAAGAGATTGAAAAGTAAAATTCATGTTCAAACATCACGAGTTTAATAATATCAAGACCTATGTTTCATTCTGGCAAATTGCTCATTCTTAGGAAGGTTCTGTTTATGCAGATTTCTTATCAAGAAGACTGTTAAGTATGTAGAAAAGCCTAAGTCACTTCCAAGCCAAAGTCACTTTGAAGACACTAGACACATTTAAAAAGAAAAGGGAAATAATATGGCATCACTGAGAAATCAAATTTTATAAAAAGAAAAAATTCAACATCCATTCTTCTCCTCTCCCTTTTTTCTCCTATGCAATTGCATTGTGATGGAGGCATTTAGTTTTTGTTCAATACCTCTGCTAATATTAAAAATGGCAAAAATCATTCAAAAGCATTTATTTTCCTATCATTATGCAGTGACAGTTCTTAATCTGCTAAATTTAAGACAAATTTTGAAGTTGTGGTCGCTATTCTTCTATTACTGCCGTCTTCCTCCCTACACACCACATCAGGAGACAGTGCACCTCCAGGCACCCATTTCTGATTTGGCTTAGTCTGTAAAATATGGCAGAAAGATGACTGGATTCAGAGGAAGAAGATCTAAGCTCAAATCTTTGTTCAACTCCTTCCTAGCTTGTGGCCTTAAATAAGTCACCTGCCTCCTCTGGGCTTAAGTTTCCCCATCAATGGTCAGAAGAGAAGGCCTCTATCTCTTTCCTCCAGCTCTAAGCCCATGATGCTTTGAAACAAATCCAAAACTAAACTGGCCGAAGAAACAAACATCAGCTATTTGTGAATGAAGCAGCCTAAAGCGTTCAGCCACCTGAAAAAGCTTTCCGTTTTTTTATAAAAGCACTGGAGAAATAGCCAGTGATTCTATTTATTGATGTGACGTATTCCTTTGAAGAACTATGTGCAAAATAAAAAAAGAGTTTGCTTCAATCTCTTAAAACAAATTTCTTGTCCTTCAAACCCTTGGCTTATCTGCCCATTTGATCTAATTCCTTTCCCCTATAGCTCTGCTCCTGCTCCATTGCTCCCTTTATCCCTTTACTCCAGGGATGGCTTGCTACATCCATGACCTTTATTTAGTCTCGGACTGCAGCCCTCTTTGCAGAAGGAAGCCAATAAGGAAGAAGGCATCGTTGTCCAGCCCCAAGTCTGAGTTCCCACGTGAACCTCATTATAGGTCACAATGATGTTATAAAAACACTTTGCCTTAAAATATTGGCCCTGTATCTTTCTTCTACTTGTATGTCTTCAATCCTCTCAGCTCCAAATCATTTCTGTCTATGTAAGAAAGAAAATATTGTGTATTTTTCTGGAAATCAGATTTAAATTTTGAAGTGGACTTAGAGATTTTTGAGTTCCATCTTCCCTTACACATCCTTCTGCTGCTTTTACAAAAGAGGAACATATGTCCTACAGAGGTAAAACCCTTTGTTCTTCATATGGGTAGTCAGCCACAGAGCCGGAGTATTAACCTTATTTTTCTGACCACAAATTCAGTGCACTTAGCATGCTATCACACTACCTTTTCTCTGAATATAAATAGTTCAAACCCAATTCTCATTTCTAACAACTTGTATTTATCCTCTTACTAGCATTTTTGGTAAAATCATTTAACTGGTTCTTGGCTTCTGAAAGTCTTCTAATAAGGAGGGTGGCATAGCAGTTACTTAATCTGGAGGTAGAGGACCTGACTTTAAACTCCACCTCTGATGTTTTTTACTGGTGTGAAGTTGGGTAACTTCTATGGATCTCAGTTTCTTCTTCTGTAAAATAACATTAGATAGTCTCTTTGGTTCATTCTTCCCCTGTGATACATTCTCTCCCCATTCTATAGATGAAATTCCTTTTCTCTAATAACTTTCTCTTGGTCAAGTGACATCCTTTTATTCACTTTCATCCTCCTACATGCCTCATTTTGTCATTGCCTTATGGAAACTGCTTTTCTTCTAGACTTACTCTATACCAGTTTTTCTTACTAGTCTCTATTTGATTTTATTAACTGACCTCTTAGTATTCACTTTGATGGCTTTTTCATTTCCTTCCTGTCACATTTAGTGGCAGTGTGGTATAAAGTATGATAGAGAGGATAGAGAGCTAGCCTAGAACATACTTCATGTGTGACCCTGGACAAGTCACTTAATCATTTAGTATGTTAAACATATTTCTAAAATGATAACTTGTGGAGAAGGTGTGGTTTGGCACTGAAAGAGGGAGTTTGATTACTGGGAGTTCCTTATACCAATGAAATCACAAGACCAGTCCCTGTATCTATCCCTATCCCACCTTTAGTGAATGAGTTACTGTGATTCAAAGGGGTTTGACCCTCTAATGAGGAATGTCATTAATCAGGACCAGACCTGGAGGACTTACAGTCTGTTGATGGGCACACACTCAAACTCTTAATTGCTTAGAAATGACTGATAAATCTTTTACTCTGTTAGCATGTTCTTCAAGAAAGTCAGGCCTCCTTGATGCCTGAGAGTAGGAATTTAGTGTGTCTTTGCACAGTCAGCACGTAAAATATCATCTATTGAATTGAAACTAAGGATCGCCTTCAGCTTTCAAGAGATGCCGTATTAAAATGAGTCATTACTTGATATGGACCTTCAGGTACAGCTATCACTTCAGGATAATTTCAACTGAATGTGTGGAAGATGAGGACAGAGTCTGATAACTCCTCTTCATAGTGAAGGTAAACTACAGACAGAGGCCACAATAGTTAACAGGGCAAGAAACTGAGAAACCAGAGACAGGGTTTAAAGTAGAGAAGGATACTTTGAGGGAGGTGTTGTACTTCCTGGAGAAGAAATTCATAAGTGACAGAAAATAAGGACCTTCCTTAGAGGAAGAAAGGAGATTTCCTGAAAGATTGTGGCAGAAGCCTTTTTTGACAGTATCATTGGTGAGAAAGGAGCTTGCTAAAATGTGGCCATTTGTCTGAACGCTTTAAAAAAAAAAATAAACAAGCTCAGAGGATGTCATGAGATAAATGCCTTTTGGAGTAATCTAGGTTTTGTTGTTCAGTTATTTCAGTTGTGTCCAACTCTTCATGACCTGTTTTGGGGTCTTCTTGGCAAAGATATTGGAGTAGTTTGTCATTTCCTTCTCTGGTTTATTTTACAGAAGATAAAACTGTGTCAAACAGGGTTATGTGACTTGAGTCACACAGCAAGTGTCCAAGACAGGATTTGAACTCAGATCTTCCTGATGCCAAATTTCAGTTCTCTACCTATTGAGACACCTTATTGCCTAATCTAGGCTTTAGTAAACACTAAAAGATGGAGGGGATTATACAAATCTTAAATTGGAATCTAAGAAGTACCTTAGGGAATATTGCACAAATAAGGAAATTGAGTCCCAGAGACTTTAACATACCTAGGTTACTCTCAGGCCTGCACTCATAATCTTTACACCTTGGCAAGACTTGAGGGTGCCTAATTCCCATTAACCAAGACTTTCAGAACTCAGAATTACCTTCATGCCCTACTAAGGTAACAGACATGGATTTTTGGAAGACATGTAAATACACAGATTGAATGAGACAAAATATTACAGTAAAATAATTTTAAGTGTATTTTTTCTTTTTCTTTTTATATAAATTTATTTTTAGTTTTCAACATTCACTTCCATAAAATTTTGAATTTCAAATTTTCTCCTCATCTCCCCCTGCCCCAACCAGGATGGTGCATATTCTGATTGCAGTTTCCTCCAATCTGTCCTCCTGTCCATCACCACCTCCCTCTCCTGCCCTTATCCGCTTCCCTTCTATTTTCCTGTAGGGTAATATAGATTTCTATAGCCCATTGCCTATATATCTTATTTCCTAGTTGCAAGTAAAAATAACCTCTAACATTCATTTTTAATACCTTGAGTTCCACATTCGCTCCCTTCCCCCTATCCTCCCCTAACCTTATTGACAAGGCAAGCAATTCGATAAAGGCTATCCATGTGTGGTCATGCACAACACCTCTCTAACAGTGATGCTGTGAAAGACTAGCTATATTTCCCTCTATCTTGCCCCCCCTCCATTTATTCAGTTCTCTGCTTTGACTTTTCCCTCTGAAAAAAATGTTTGCTTTTGATTAGCCCTTCCCCAATATGCCATCCCTTCTATTATCCTCCCTCTCTTATCCCCTTCCCTCCTGCTTTCCTATGGGGTAAGATAAACTTCCATACCCAATCAGAAGAGTGTACTTTTCCCTCCTCAAGTCAAATACAATGAAAGGAAGACTCACTTATTCCCTCTCACCTTCATCCCCTCCATTGTAAAAACTTTTTCATGCCTTTTTTTATGTGAGATAATTTACTATATTCTCCCTCTCCCTTTCTCTTTTTCCTACTATATTCCTCTCAACTCTTACATTTATTTTTTAGATATCATCTGTTCCTATTACCCTGTGATTGCTCTCTGTCTTTCACTTTTTCTCTCTTCTCTCTCTCTTTCCATATACATACACATGCACATGTATATACACACTCATAAATATATATATATATATATATATATATATATATATATATGTATGTATGTATATATATTCCCTCCAACTATCCTAATACTGAGAAAGGTCTCATGAATTACAAATATCATCTTTCCATGTAGGAATATAATCAGTTCAACTTTAATTAGTCCCTTATGGTTTTCCTTTCCTGTTTGCCTTTTCATGTTTCTCTTGATTTTTATATTTGAAACTCAAATTTTCTATTCAGCTCTAGTCTTTTCATCAAGAATGCTTGGAAGACCTCTATTTCTTCGAAATTCCATTTTTCCCCTTGAAATATATATCTCCTTTGATCCCCTTTGATCTCTTAGTGTAGAAGCTGCTAAGTTTTATGTTATCCTGATTTTGTTTCTACAATACTTGAATTGCTTCTTTTTGGCTGCTTGTAATAATTTCTCCTTGACCTAGGAACTCTAGAATTTGGCTGCAATATTCCTAGGAGTTTTCTTTTTTCAATCCCTTTCAGGAAGTGATCAGGGAATTCTTTCCATTTCTATTTTATCCTCTGATTCTGGAATGTCATGGCAGTTTTCCTTGATAATTTCATGGAAGATGATGTCTAGACTTTATTTTTTATCCTGGCTTTCAGATGATCCAATCATTTTAAATCATCTCTCCTGGGTTTGTTTTCCAGGTCAGTTGTTTTTTCAATATGATATTTCACATTGTGTTCTATTTTTTCATTCTTTTGCTTCTGTTTTATAAATTTTTGATTTCTCATTAAGTCATTAGCTTCCATTTGCTCCATTCTAATTTTTTAAAGAATTATTTTCTTTAGTGAGCTTTTGTACCTCTTTTTCCATTTTCATTCTGCTTTTTAAGGCACTCTTCTTCTCATTGGTTTTTTGTACCTCTTTTGCCATTTGGGTTAATAATTTTAAATTATAATTTTAAAGGTGTTATTTTTTCAGCATTTTAGGGGTTTCCTTTAGCAAGGTGTTGACTCATTTTTTTCATGATTTTCTAGCATCACTCTCATTTCTCTTCCCAATTTTACCTCTACTTCTCTTACGTGATTTTCAAAATCTTTTTTGAGCTCTTTCATGAACTGAGCCCAATTCATATTATTTCATAGAGGCTTTGAGTGCAGGAGCTTTGGCTTTGTTGTTTTATTCTGGTTGTATATTTTGATCTTCCTCATCACCAGTGACACACAAAGACACTTCTTCAATGAGAAAATAGTCTGTTTCTTTTTCCTGTTTGATCATTTTCCCATACTTGACTTTTGAGCTTTGTTAAGTGTAGTACTGCAGAATCAATCTCCATTTCAGCAATGACTGCAGCTGCCCTGGGACTGGGACTGGGGCCAGGGTGGGAGTGAGGTTTAGGTTAGACCAGTTCCCCTCTCATCCTGGTGAGAGACCCTTCTTACTGATCTTTGAAGCTGTCTTTAGCATTTGTGGGTTGAAGCATCTGGAATCTGCAGCAGCCACCAAGGATGCATTCCCTTAAGGTCTGTTCCATACCATCTGTGTGGTCCCCTCCCAAAATAAGCTTCTGCTCCCAACTCAGTGTTAAACCCTTCCGGTTTACCTCCCAGTTTGTCTTGTGCTGGAAATTTGCTTCAGTCTGTCATTTTGTAGGTTCTACTACTCTAGAGTTTGTTTAGTTATTTTTAAAGATTTTTTGAGGGATTTGGAGGGAGAGCTGTAGGATATCCCTGCTTCTACTCTGTCATTTTGGTTCTGCCTCCACAAATGTACTTTCAGAACCAGCAAAACTGAGTATAATACTTCAGGGGAAAATGGTCATTCAATGCAATAGAGAACTTTCAAGTATTCTTGATGAAAAGACCATAACTGAATAGAAAATTTGACTTTCAAACACAAGAATCAAGAGAAGCATGAAAAGGTAAAGAGGAAAGAGAAAACATAAAAGACTTTCTAAATTTGAACTGTTTACATTCCTACATGGAAAGATAATATTTGTAACTCTTGAGACTTTTCTCAGTATTTTGATAGTTGGAGGGACTATACACACACATATTACATATGTATATCTACATATATATATATATATCTACATATCTATATCTATCTATCTATATACGGACAGATATATAGCTATATCTATCTATCTATATATCAATGTCTATAGATGTAGATATATAGATATATATGGACAGAAAACACAGGGTGAGTTGAATAAGAAGGGATGATACCTAAAAGAATAAAGTTAAATTGAGGGGTGAGAGAGGAATATATTATAGGAGAAATGGAATGGGGCAAATTATCATTCATCAAGGAGGCAAAAAAAAGCTTCAGTGGAGGAGAAAACAGAGGATGTGAGAGGGAAAAAGGGAAGTTTACTTTCTTCACATTTGGCTTGAGAGAATGACATGCTCACTCAGTTTGGTGTGAACGTATATCTTGCACTACAGAAGGGTTGGGGAGAAGAGAACAGGTGGGGTGAAGGAGTGATAGAAGGGAGGGCAAATTGGAGAAGAGAGTAATCAGAAATAAATACTTTCAGGGAGGGACAAGGGCAAAAGACAGAACAGAATAATTAGGGGGCAGGATAAGATGGAAGGAAATAGAGTTAGTCTTACACAACATGGCTATTATGGAAGTCTTTTGCAAAACTACACTTACACAGCTCATATTGAATTGCCTGCCTTCTCAGTAGGGATGCGTGGAGAGGGAGGAAGGGAGAGAAGTTGGAATTCAAAGTATTAGGAATGAATGTTGAGAATTATTTTCGCATACAACTGGGAAATAAGAAATACAGGCAATGGAGTATAGAAACCTATCTTGCCCTACAAGAAAAGAGAGAAGATGGGGATAAGGGAAGGAGGGGATATGACAGAAGGGAGAGCAGATTGGGAGGAGGGGTAATCAGAATGCAAGGTATTATGGGGTTCAGGGAGGGGAGAGACAAGGAGAACATTTGGAACTCAAAGTTTTGTGGAAATGAATGATGAAAACTAAAAATAAATAAACATTAAAAAACTAAAAATAATGTACTTTCAGTAATGTAATATAGTGGTTAGAGTCAGGATGACCTGGGTTTCAGTCACATCTGAGACATTTATTAGCTGTGTGATTTTGGGCAAGTCATTTAACTGTTCTGAGCATTAGTCTCTTCACTTGAAATGGGAAAAATAATAGCTTCTCCCTTGGAGGATTTTTATGAGGATACAATGAGGAAATTGATATAAATTATTTCTAAATCAGAAAATGAAAACATCAGATATTTCTCTTACTGAGTGCAAGGATTGTTTTCTCTTTATTTTTTGGTGTTTGTATAATTGGCACCTTGCACAACATCTGACAGGTAGTAAATACTTAAAGTACCTGTTGATTAACTTGATTCATTTATTGCTCTTTTTTCTATGACTTTCTGCTCATAAGAGTTCAATTCATAGCAAAAACTCCAAGAAAAAACCCTAATAGCATCCTGAGATCAAGATGGTGGTTGTTGTTTTCCTACAAATAAATGCAAATTCAATGTTCTTGAGGGCAAATATTATTATTTTATGGTCTTTGCATGCCCACCATCCAAATCAGTGCCTGGCACATGGAAGGCATTAAACAATCTTTTTGAATGAATAAAATAGATAACCATCAATGCTGTATGTCTTGGATACTGCATATTCACTTTGAATAAACCTCTACCTTTCTCACCCCAAAACCTGGCAAGAGACTTGAAATTTCCAGTGTGAAATCTTACTGTTTTTTTGAGGTCTCCCCAACTCACACAGAGAAGAAATACAGTGCTCTCTCACATTCAGATACTGAATAGCAGAGAATCCTAGACTTGCTTTGTTGCCAATGTGGTCTGGTTTGCTATCCCTCCTAAGACAGCCTAGCTATCTCCTGCTCATGGGTACATGCCATATCAGTGCTGGACTTAGCGTGGGCACCTGACTTAGTCAACTGCAACTTAGAACTCCTGAACTTAATTGATTCACCAGCCTCAGCCTCTCCATCGCCAAGGGTTACAGTTTTTTGCCACCTTCTGTTCAAGTCCTATTTTGGTGATTTTAACTAATTTTTTTCCATTTGCAATTTCTTTCTCTGAAAAATCTATATCTGAGATGGAATACTGAAATCAAGACTAACATAGACCCCTACAGGGAACTAAAGAACTTTTCTACAGTCCTTATTAAATGACTTCTTTCAATGAGCATCCCAATTACATATTTAAGGCAACTTCCCTGGAATTGGCTATTTTTGTTAGAGTGAAGAAAAAGAAAGTTGTTTACTCAAATTCTTTAACCAAGATGATTATGAAAATCTGTAAGACCACATTCTCATCCTCCCTTTTTCTTCTTTAAAAGGAAGTAAAAGTGGCAGTCATGGTAGGAAGAAGCTTGGAAATGGGTTTTATTCCTGCCTGGTATATTTCATGGATTCTAAGCTTCAGTTTCCTCAACTGTAAGATAAGAAATTTTGAATCTGTCACCTTTAAAATGTTTTCTAGGGACAGCTAGGTGGCACAGTGGATAGAGTACTGGCTCTGGAGGCAAAAAGCCCTAAGTTCAAAAAGCCCTGAGTTTAAATCTGGCTTCAGACACTAGACACTTATTAGCTGTGTGACTCTGGGCAAGTCATTTAACCTCATAGCCTCGCCCCCAAAAAAGAAATGCTTCCAATTCTAATGTTTCAAGATTCTAAGTCTTGTATACTTTTATTTAGACTGGGCGCTGCAGTCAAAAGGCTCCTTATGTCTATTGGCAATGAGACTTTCTATGCTACTTTCACAGAGAGTCCAGGAAAATTGACCAAGGAGATTCAGTTACTGATCATGTCTTGCATTTCTGGCCTTGGTTCATCTTTTCTGAAGGCAAATTATTTTTTCAGGGTAAATAGTTGATTTATATCTGTTCTATGACCAACTCACTGACAATTTTCAGCAAGATTCTCCAGCTCCCACTCCCTCCATTTATGTGATCTACTCCCCTCTGAAGAGAAAGAGAAAAAAGTTGAATCTGTCCTATGAGCCAAGAATTTCTAAGTTAACTAAATGTTTAGAAAAGCTACAATTTCCTTTTTATGAGTAAAATAAGAGGTTTGATTTGTCGGCATAATTTGGCAGCCTATTCAAGTGTGCATAATAATTCCAGAATGGAAAGAAACAAGCAGAAGATGGTAGAGGAAATATGTGTATCTTAAAACTGTATAAGATCAATGGCAATAGAAATCCTAAGTGTTTCAGGAATGATCCACTATATTATCGTCTTTGCATCAGGGTATCTCCCTTCTCAGAGCTTCTTCCTGAATGTTCCTTGATGGTGAATAGCAAACTTCATCGAGGAGCTGCTACATATCAATCCCTGAGTCAGGAACTGAAAGTTACCTAAATGGAAGGTCATATAAATTTATACCTTAAATGTTTCAGAGGTGATCTTATCCTTCCCCTTCATTTTGCAGATGAAGAAAACTTTGGACCAAGGATGTTAAGTGACTTATCTAGGGTCATACAGGTAAGTGAGGCCAACATTTAAACCTATGTCTTAGGTCCTAATGTTCTTTCCTCCGCATCATGCTGTTAAGTCACTATAGATAAAGGATGTACTATAAATATGAAGAAAAAAGAAGTCACTGGTCTACATGTTTTCATTCTATAGATATTTTGATATCTCCACAACAAAGGACTAGATCATCTGCATAATGTTATCATTCCAAAGTGAGGGAAAAACAATGTTTCACTCTCACTAATCTATACGTTCCAGGCCAAAATGATTTTATACTAGTGCCTATTCCTTCTCCCTGCTACTAAACTCTCCCTGAGGGGAAATAAGTAAATTGTTCATTCATTTTACTAAATTTTATTGATATTTTCAGTGTCTTAAATCATCATAATTATACCAAGCATCCTTCTCCTTCCCCTTGCTTGATATCCATCTCATATGACAAATAGTATGTTTTATATAGGAAAAAACATCAGCACAGTGGATGAATATAAAAATAGTCAAAAATCATGATATAATGCCTCTGCATCTTCCACCTACATGAAGAAGTAAGTTTGAGGTACCTTCTCATGAATCTTATTAGAGTTGTACTTTTACTTTTGAAAATTTCCTATGTCACTGTTCTTTCCATTTATGTTGCTGTTACTCTGTATATTTTTTCTTTGCTCTGTTTACTTGACATCAGTTTATGTAAATCTTCCCATGCTTCTCTGTATTCATCACATACACATATACTCCATTTCTTTCTCTTTTTTTTGACATCTAACTTTTTTATTTTTATTTATTTATTTAACTTTTTACATTCATTTTCACAAAATTTTGGGTTCCAAATTTTCTCCCCATTTATTCCCTCCCCCCACCCCAATACACCGAGTATTCTAATTTTCCCTATCACCAATCTGCCCTCTCTTCTATCATCCCTCTCTTCTCTTGTCCCCATCTTCTCTTTTGTCCTGTGGGGCCAGATGACTTTCTATTCCACATTAACTGTATTCCTTATTTCCTAGTAGCAAGAACAATACTCAACAGTTGCTCCTAAAACTTTGAGTTCCAAATTCTCCCCATCCCTCCCTCCCCACCCATTCCCTTTGGGAAGGCAGGCAATTCAATATAGGCGCATTTACTCCTTCCTTTAGTCGAATATGATGAGGGTAAACTTCATGTTTTTTTTTTTTCTCAGCTCTCCTCTTTTCCCCTCCACTAAAAAGTCTCCTGCTTGCCTCTTGAATGAGTATAATTTACCCTATTCCAATTCACCCTCTCTCATCCCACTACATTTCTCTCTCACCATTTACCTTAATTTCTTTTAAGATATGGTCCCATCCTATTCAATTCACTCTGTGCTCTCTGTCTCTGTGTGTGCATGCATGTGTGTATGTGTGTGTGCACGTGCATGCATGTACATATGTGTGTGCGTTTGTGTGTGTGTGTGCCTGTCTGTGTGTGGTCCCACCAACTACCCAGATACTGAAATGTTTTAAGAGTTACAAATATTGTCTTTCCATGTAGGAATGTAAACAGTTCACCTTTGGTGAGTCCCTTATGACTTCTCTTTGCTGTTTACTTTTTCATGCTTCTTCTCATTCTTGTGTTTGAAAGTCAAATTTTCTTTTCAGCTTTGGTCTTTTCATCAAGAATGCTTGAAAGTCCTCTGTTTCATTGAAAAACAATATTTTCCCCTGAAGTATTATACTCAGTTTTGCTGGGCAGGTGATTCTTGGTTTTAGTCCTAGTTCTTTTGACTTCTGGAATATCCTGTTCCATGCCCTTCGATCCCTTAATGTAGAAGCTGCTAGATCTTGTGTTATCTTGATTTTATTTCCACCATACTTGAATTGTTTCTTTCTAGCTGCTTGCAATATTTTCTCCTTGACCTGGGAATTCTGGAATTTGGCCACAATGTTCCTAGGAGTTTCTCTTTTTGGATCTCTTTCAGGTGGTGATTGATGGATTCCTTCAATACTTATTTTGCCCTCTGGTTGTAGAATGTCAGGAAAGTTTTCCTGAATAATTTCATGGAAGATGATGGCTAGGCTCTTGTTTTGATCATGGCTTTCAAGTAGTCCCATAATTTTTAAATTGTCTCTCCTGGATCTATTTTCCAGGTCAGTTGTTTTTCCAGTGAGATATTTCACATTCTCTTCCATTTTTTCATTCTTTTGGTTTTGTTTTGTGATTTCTTGGTTTCTCAGAAAGTCATTATCCTCCATCTGTTCCATTTTAATCTTGAGAGAACTATTTTCTTCAATGAGCTTTTGAACCTCTTTTTCCATTTGGCTTATTCTGCTTTTGAAAGCATTCTTCTCCTCATTGGCTTTTTGAACCTCTTTTGCAATTGAGTTAGCCTGTTTTTCAAGGTGTTATTTTCTTCAGCATTTTTTTGGGTCTCCTTTAGCAAGGTATTGACCAGGTTTTTCATTCTTTTATTGCATCTCTGTCATTTCTCTTCCCAGTTTTTCCTCTACCTGTCTAACTTGATTTTCAAAATCCTTTTTGAGCTTTTTCATGGCCTGACCCCACCGGATATCCACCTCATATGTCTGGGATACAGAGGCCCCGACCTCCATATCTTTCCCTGATGACAAGCATTGTTCCTCCCCATCAGAAATGAAAGGCCGGAACATATGTCCCCCAAGAAAGTAGCTCTCTATGGTCTTATTTTTCTTTCCTTTTCTGGGCATTTTCCCAGACAGTTACTTGACTTCTGAGATTCCTCTCTGCCCTTGCCTAGATCTTCCCAGGTAGTTCTTGGGGTCTGAGATTTAAATGCTGCTCCCCAGCTTCAGGGCTTTCAGTGGCGGAAGGGGCTTCTATTCAATTTGAGCTTAAGTTCTGGTGCTCGGGTTGTGGCAGGGCCACCCCCCAGGCTCAGTTCCCTCACGGGGTTTATGCAGAGACCTTTGGTAATGTCCCTGAGCTCCTGCCTGCTGCTCCAGGGGTCCCAGGCCGCAGCTGCCTCTGCCGCTGCCTCTGCTGCTGCCTCCTGAGGGGGCCCGAGCCACGGAGACACCCTGCTCCCCTCTCAGCCAGCCCAAAAGTCTCTCTCACTGACCTGTAGTGCCTGTGGGCGGAGGGACCTTCGCAGCCGCCGGAGATTCCATCCCTGAAGCCTGCTCGGATCTGCTCCTCTGGGGCCATGGGGCTAGGGCAGCGCAGGGGTGGGCTTCGCTTTCTGGAGTGTGACGGAACCCTGGGGACGGCTTTCCAGGGCTCTCAGGAATGGAAATCTCTTCCACTCTGTTTCTGCGTGGCTTGCAGTGCTCCAGAATTTGTGGGGAGTTCTTTTTACAGAAAATTTCTGGGCTGTGGATTCGGAGCTAGCATACGTAAGTCTTTCTACTCAGCCATCTTGGCTCTTCCCCCCCGCATTTCTTACAGTATATTAATGTTCCATTATATTCACATATCACAATTTCTTTAGCCATTCCCCAAATGATGGGCATCCTTGTTTTTTCCAATTCTTAGCTATGACAAAAAAAATACTACTATAAATATTTTGGATAATATGATGACTATCTACTTATTCATGGTGTTCATTCATTTTCGCATTCATTCAATAAATGTTCATTAGGCTCCTACTCTGTGATTAACACTGAGCATAAAAATGCAAAATGAATTAAGCCTCTACCTTTAAGCAACAGTATACTAGATGATTAGATTGCTTTTAAACCAGTCAATATACCAATTCATTGACTTGAAATTGCCTTTTCCCCATTATTTATCCATCAATTAAAAACTTGGAACCACATAATAATCAATTTCCAGGCAACAGTTTTGTGAATATCATTGCTGGATCATATGGATAAATGTAATTCTGTTCTATTTCACTAAAAAAGCTAAATACTGCATTGTTTGTCATTCAGGGATATTATCTTCTTACGTAATACCTGAGTTCATGCCAAAGGAAAGTTGAAAGAATACTTGTAAATTTCAAGAGAATTGTGTTTTCATTATACACACATATTTACACACACACACACACACACACGCACACACATATATATGCATGTAGGCATAGATGCATATTCTAATAAGATATGGATGAGTTTGGACAAGTATTGTGTGTGTATGTGTCTGTGTGTGTGTGTGTGTGTGTGTGTGTGTGTGCATATGGGTCAGCTAGCACCTTATCCTGCTATGTAATCTTCAGAATCTTCATAAGATAATTCAAATAGAAGCAATTCTGTTTCCTAGTATGGTGCTGGTATATTGTCCAGATTTTACAGGCATACAGCAATGAGGTCAGCTCTATAGACCTTAAGTTTGATAGTTTAATACCTCTTCTTTCCTGCATTTTCCTTCAGAACCACCTGAATGCTGAGCTACCTCTGGCAATATGTGCATCAACTTCATTATTGACTGGAAAATACACTACCAATGTAAATGAAATTATCCACAGCATTCAAAACTTCTCCATTTGTTGTAACCGATGGCTTCAGTTATGGATGGTGTGATGGTGGATGATAGAGCACCTGTGTTTTCTTGGTGTTAATTGTTAGGCCAAAATTAGCATAGGCAGCAGAGAACTGATCTATACTTTGTTGCATCTCAGCTTCATAGTCTGCATTGAGTGCACAATTATCTACTAACAAAAAATCGTGTACCAACACTCCTTTCACTTTGGTCTTGGATTGTCCTGTTTTCAAATTGAAGAATTTGCCACCAGTGTGGAAGCTGACCTCGAGGCCATGTTCATCCTTATTGAAAGCATTTGACAACATGGCTGAAAATATCATGCTAAAAGCATGGAAGCAAGCACACAGACTTGTTTCACTCTCTTGGTGACTAGCAAAGCCCAGGAGCATTGTATCCAGAACCCAGGCAAGTATACTGTCATGAAATTGATGTACAATGCTAATAAACTTCTCTGGGCAACTAAATTTTAACATAATTTTCCATAAGCCTTCATAACTGAAAGTATCCAAAGCCTTGGTCAGACCAACAAATGTTGTATACAGACTTCTGTTCTGATCCTGGCATTTCTCCTGGAGTTATTAGGCTGCTTCAGAGAACAGAACTCCTATCGGCTGCCCACGTTGTTCTAATACAAAACATATGCTTTGCAAAAAGGACCATTTTATGGAGAACTCACATAGGGCAAGTGTTCCTATGGTAGTCAAAAGAACCAATACAAGGGCACCCTCAAGATCTCTCTTAGAATTTTGTAATTGGCTGAGTGATATGGGAGACCCTGACATAGGACCGTTCAGCATGGCATGCCCATGTCAGAGAGAAGGTGCTGTACTTCACAAGCAAAGCAAAATTGGAGCAGCTAAAACCAAAACAAAAGATGTACAAATTTCAAGAATACACTCCAAAAGTTTACATAGACTATTTGTGTTTGATCCATGGTAGAACATTCCAAGCTTATTGGTCTTATCAGCCACAGTTGGACATACTGAAACTTGGCTCTAGCACAGTGATTTCATTTAAGTCCTTTCTGAAAATGAAGGACAACAACCACATATGTTGCATTAGTTAGTGAGAGGTCTTCCTCCTGAGTTCAAATCCTGCCTCAGAAACTTGCTGACTTTGTGTGTGATCCTAGAAAACTCACTTAATTTTGTTTACCTCAGTTTTCCTTTCTATATAAAAAGTTAGAGAAGGAAATGACAAATCGTTCCAGTATCCTTGCCAAGAAAACCCTAAATGGGACCACCAAGAGTTGGATGCAACTGAAAAATGACCGAACAAGAACATGTACATGTGTGTGTATGTGTGTAAAGTTAGTACTTGGCCAACTATTTCTAGTTCCTGTATTAGGGGTTACACTTGTATATAAATGAATGAATGAATGTGAATACATCCACATACATCTATTTGGATAATTAAATAGCCTTCTGGCCATAATCCTTTTCAAATTTATCTTAGCCCTTTGTAGTAAGAGGGAAATCAGAGTCTATCTCTCAGATCCTTTGTGAAATTTTTCCAGTGTGGTGGGACCTGCTAAAAGGAAGATTGTCTGAGTGGAGCTTTTGAAAGTACATAATCTCATCCATTTCATGAGAGATATCTAAACTAAACTTTAGTGGGGGGAAATGTAAGGATAAGTATAATACACTGATATACCACAGTCTATCTGCTGATTCATTTCAGAGTATTCCCTTAAAAATGTATTCATAAGAAATATAAAATTTCCTCAGGAAAGCATCAAAGAGGTTTATTTTTTTTTAGATTTTCAAGATGGCAACTAAAAAACCATCTTGCTAAGCAAGAAGATAATCACGTTCTCCAAGAAAGAGAGGTTTCCAAATTTATTTATTAAAAAAAGTGTTTGATGTTGAAAATTGAGAAATGGGTAAAAGTAAAGATATTATGTGTTTGTTATTGTTTTCAGAAGGAGTTTTAAAAATGTAAAACAGTTGCCAAAAGGCAACCACAATCAATAGCCTTTAACAAATCTCAACATCTTAAGTGGAAACTCATTGTCAACTACAAATATATGCCACATTAATGATAAGTGAACAGTAGATGGTTTCACCAAGCAAAATCAGGCATTCATAATACTAACAATAAACCATGAAGATAGATTCTAGTTCTACTGTAATGTTCACAAGCCAATATATGAGATATGGCCATCAGATTAGGGGGAACTAGTAACTGGAGAGCAAAGAACACCAGAAAGAACAGAGGTGCTCAGGGTCAGGTACCACATAATCAGTGGTAGTTATTATACCTTTGTCCTTAATGTCTTGTCTTGGTTTTTTTAATTTATAGGATCATAGGATAAACAAAACATTATGGGGTCATAGGATCATACATTTAGAGATGTATGTCAGTTTTCTTACATTGCTCAGCTATGTGGTATCAACAGTAATAATAACATTGAAACAAATTCTCTATATTAGCTTGTTATGAAACAAAAAAGTTGACCTCCGATTCCAATAGTTTTGTCAGTAGCTTCAATTAATCTTCCAAGGGAATGTGCTTCATCTGATCAAAATTTGATTGTGAAAGAATATTGATATTCAACAGGCTTGAAAATTCTTAAACTAAGGGAAATTTTGGCAATGTGTTATAAAACTACATTACAAACATTTATGTGGTGATGAAAAAAATAGAAAACAGTTGTGTACAAAAAATCTGAAAAAATCAGAATCATTTCATTTAGTTCTAATCTTTATCACTGTCTCATCAAAATCACAGTCTGGTCTTATCCATGTAGCTCAGTATGAGGAGAGGTCTCAAAGAGGATCACAAGAGGTCTGTGGACTCCCCACTGCTACCCTCAACTCCCTAAAGCTACTGACTATTCAGTAGTTCCATTAAAGTTTAGCAGACAAAAGATAATCTCATAAATCTTTCATTTAGAGATAAAGAAGCTGAAATGCCACAATATAAATAAAACTACTTGAATCTATCATGAACTATACTTGGAGTATACCTGCTATGTTTTAAAAATATCTACCTATCCATCCATCTTTCATTTAACAGTCTATCTACTTATATAGTTTCATAGAATTTTGAGCTTCAATTAACTTTGTAAGATTGTGCATGTGAGTGTAGAGGGGAAGCTTGTAGAAATAAATAATATGATGTAAGAACTATAATATATATATAATTATATACTATAATACATACTATGCATATAACACATAGTATATATTATAGTATATTGTATATTAGCATATACATTCACACATATATACACATATGTCTATGACATGCATTCATTATTTTTAAGGGATATAATTGATTCAGCCACTCATCTAGTTTTACCTAGTGAGTAAAGGGTAATATTTGTTCTTTGTTTAGATACATGGTATGTATATAATATCTAAGACGATCAGAGATACCTTTTAATATGAAGTCCTATGAGATCTTAAAAAACTTTTCAAATCTGTATTTTCATTTTGGTACCCAAATTTTCATTGGATAAAGTCAAAGACTCCACTCTACATTCTGTTTCATGGGGAGATAGGTCATCTTCTGACAACAGCTTTGAATGACTCCTGTATCTATATTTGTAACTATTCATATATGGCAGAGAGGCATTAATAGATATCCCTCAAGTTTCTTCTGCTCACTCTTTTCCAAGAGAGGCTTCGATTCCAACCAAGAAGGGAAACAAGAGATTGATGATAGAGCCTTGGTCTTCTGCTGTGCTCATAGAAAGAGTGCTGGAATTGTATCTGTTCCCTTAAATACTGATAGTTTAGGAGCAGTAATTTTCAGGTTCAACCTTAACTCCTAACGGTTATGCTTCATTGGAGATAAAGTCTCCTAAGATATATACAAGACTTGACTCCCTTTTTACCAAATGTCAGCTCTACAAATGATGCATGTAGCAAATAGAAAATAAACCTATTTAATCAAGTCAATAACAAACAGAAATCAGAGAAGTTATACAAATGAATATATATGTTAAAAAAAATTCACAATATGAATGCGTTCTCATGGGAGCAAGATATCTCAGTTTAACCAATAGAGTTTCAGGTCTCACACGAAGGAAAATTCTCCTGAATCTATAGTGTAGTAATCTGTGGATCACAACATGATTGAAGTGCTGGTTCTTCTACATGTCAACTTCTTCCCAGAGTCTTTGTCTGTCTTCAGGGAGAGCTTTATCAAAACTGGATGCCAGAAGACCAGGATCTCTCTTTTCCCAAGCTCTCTCTACTTTGACTTCTTATGCAGGTGTGGAGCATTAAATAATCTATCTCTACCAATGAGGAAAGTCTTATACAAAGATATTTTGAGCCTTAGAACACATAAATGCACACACACACACATAAAACACATACATACACATACACACACGGATGTATCATTTACTTTCTAAAGTTTACTGATTTTATTATTTATGATAATTATCCCCTGCCATGTATTTCCCCTGCCATCACCCTAGTTTGGACTATCATTATTTTTCAATAAAAGACTTTTGAATATGATTTGATCTCAGTGGGTCTAATCACCTCCAGTTATTTTCCTATTCCCCCACTATCCAACCCTATGACATTAATCATAATTAAAAACAAACAAATACAAAAAACATATTTCTGATCATATCCTTGGGAGGTGACTAGTGCTGGGAATGATTTGTTGCCCACAGCCAACCAGATTAAGTCCAAATTCTTGTACTTGACATTTAAGGTCAGTCTGTCCTGTACAATGGAAGGTCTGTAAAAACAGGTAATATTTTCTTTTTCTTCTTGTTATTTGTTTGTTAATTTGTTTTGTTTTTTGCCTTTGTATCTGCAGCGATTCCCTTGAGTATGGCACAGAGTTATCAAACATAGCCCACAGCTGAGCACAGCCTAAACTAGATTGAAATACAATTGCAAAATATTTAAGAAAATATATAAAAATAGAATAAACATAGATCATATTACATCTTAAAATAGCCAGTTTATAGTCTGCAGGGATCCTTTTGTGTGGATTACTGATATACATTTCTATCTGAGTTTGAACTCACTGGTGTGGATAAAGTCAGGAAGATGTGTTTTAATTCTACATTTGACATGTATTGTGTAGAATTGTGGGGAAATCACTCAACCTTTCAGTGTCTCAGGCAATGCTCAAAGTCTATGAGTTTTAAAATATTTGCAAATACGCAATGGTAAAACATTCTCTACACTAATGAAATTAAAAGGCTTATCCAAATCCTCAGGGTTTAATATAGTACCCAACATATTTTAGATTTTTTAAATATATGCTTGCTGAATGAATTACAACAGACAAACCAACATTAATGAACATGCATTTGTGAATTATCACAAATTATATGTTGGGTCTTGTGCTAGACACTGGAGATAGGAAGACAAAAAGGAAACAGTGGCTATCCCCAAGAAACTTTTATTGTAAGGGGGAAGACAAACTACTTATATAAGTATATATTGTACACTTTACAAAGTAAATGATAAAATATAACTTGGTGTAGAGGGAAAGCACTGGTAGGCATGGGAATCAAAAGAAATCATATATTGAGGTAAATGGTTGAGTTGAGTATTGAAGGAAAGCAGAAATTCCAAGAGCCAGAAGTGGGAAAGGAGTGTGATTCGAGGCCTGGAGGAAGTCACTGCCAAGGCTCCTTGACAAGCATGTGGAATAGCAAAAAAGCCAATATGTTTGGAACATAGAGTATTGCATAATCAGACTAGAAAGGTAGGAAGGGCTTAGGTTGAGGCATACTTTTAACTCCTGAGGACTTCTATTTTGCCCCTTCAGGTGATAGGGACCCCCTTGTATTTGCTGAGATGTCAGAAAAATAAGGGTCAGATCACAGAGATGATTGCTTGGAAGATAGATTTGAGAAGGAAGAATCTAAAAGTGGTAAAAGTTATTGGAAGCCATTGAGAGCAGGAGGGTTTTGCTAAGAGATAATTAGGGCATCAACAGTAGCAAAAAATAATGGGGCAAAATTCAGAAAGGCATTCGGGAACATAGCTACAATAAGACTTGGTGAATGGATATGGATATGTGGATGGATATGTAAGAAGTCCAGTTAGGAGATTATTGCAGTATTCAAGTTGAGAGCTAACGAGGGCCTGAAATAGGAGGGAAGCTGATTTCATAAGTACGGAAGGATAGAAACAAGGCAAATGTAATTTTTGTTTGTTTGTTTGTTTTGTTTTGTTTTTGCGAATATTGGTTCTGCCACTGATTGCTTATATATACAAAAAGAGAAATAAAACAGTCCCTTCTTTCCAGGAGATGAAGAAATAATCAGTAATTTAGTCAATTGTATAGTTTTCTAAATGCAGTGTAGATATCAATGCCAAACCTGACCTGTTAAAACCCTATCCATTCTTAGTGGTCCATCTCAAATGCCACCTTCCTTTTGTTCAAGAACTTCCCAGTTTCCCAAAGGGATGTGATCTCCACTTTGATGGTCAAGAACACTATTTGTACTTTCCACTCTTTATTTCTACTCTGCATTCTTCTGCCTTGTATATTTATTTGAGTATTTGTCCTATTTCTCTAATCGGGTATTTTCTCAAGGGCAAGGATTTATCTTCTTACCTTGTCACACATTGCTTTGTACATGATACTCATTCAAAATCTTATTTAATTGAATTGAATTTTAACAAGTATTTTTCCAGTCGTCTTGTTTCTTTCCAGAACTATGGTCTTAAATTTCCAATTAAAGTCTATTTTTGAAATGCCTGTCATTTTCCATAGACTTATGAAACTAAAGTTTGTGTGAAAGATTTATTTTTTTCTCTTGAAATCTGTATCTTTTAAAAGTGCAGCAATGAAAGATGAGCCAATAAGATTATTAACACGTGGAAGACAGTGCCAGTAGTAATCAGGCTTAAGTTCCTCTAAGCTTTATACCCTTGAGAGACAGACCATTCCCTTATATAACTACATTAACTTACAATGAATTGAAAACTCATTTGGATTACACAGAGGCAGCCTGGGCAAAAAGAAAGATCACAGGCTGTGGAGTTAGGTAGTCTAAGCTCACATCCTTGCTCCATTTATTATTTACCTGATCCCTTATTTCAAGTCTCTGGACCTCTGTTTTCTCTTCTGTGAATGAGTTTTAAATGTATGTGACCCAAAAGTTATCCTCCCTACTACATTTTCCTAATGTACTGATCAACTAATCATTAAAAATGATTTCTTTTTGGATGTATTTCATTAAAGTCATGGAAAAACTTTTCTTGGGGGGAATACGTTCTGGGTACACTCACTCTGACTGTTTTTAGCCAGAGTTGGGGAGTAGGTGGGAGCCAGGAGGCATAGGGATCGGATTGCTATTCAGTCTGACTTTGGAGCTTCCCAGGAGGTAGAAAGAAGGGCAGTAGGATGAACATACCAGCTCAAGCCAGAGTCAAGTTGGCCCCCAGCTGGCCTTTCTACTAACGAACAATTCTATTGGTCATCACCACCCTGAGCTCTATGACACAGGCAATAATGCTGCTGCTTCTGGCCTTCCCCCCCCCCACCCCAGTTCCCAGCCCTCTAGCACCATGGGCTAGGTATTGTGTTTAGCATGTGATGAGGGAGGGAGTGGAAAAAGACGATATGATCCTCTCAGTCATACAGTAGCTGATATTACACGACTAAAAGTTGATTGCAAAGGAAGTGATCCCCTTCTTCTGACAAGATGTATACAAGAAGAACTAACAAAAATTAAAGATGTCACTGTAAACGTTATCCTGGAGAAATAATGCACTTTACCTTTCTCCCAAATAGTTTTGCATGGATGTAATACTGGAGAACAATAGGAACCTGGTATTTTTAGGTATGGACCACTTCTCTTTGTGACTCAACATTTTCTAACCGGAGGGTCTGTTTCCTTCCTTAGTAAATATTGTAGGATTGATCAATTGGATGAGATGGCCCCTGAGGATGCTTCCAACTTTCAAATTCTGTGATTCTTAATTTGAATGCCTTTAAGGCCCCTTTAGTACCTTCATTATTTAATGAATTATTCTTATTAACCTGATGATAAGCTCAGTTGTTTCAAATGGTGTTATCACCTTGAGGCAAAATCTCAGTCAGTGATCCTGATTGTTTGAGGGATTCCAGTGGCTCAGATACGTCTATTTTTTCCTACCCCTGCACATATATTACTCGGCTGTTCATGATTTGGTGTATGAGGGGTGGAAATATCTCAGATTCAGCCTCTCTTAGATTTATTCTATTAATTTGTGTCCTGGACCTTGGTTTCTTTCAAGTCCCAGGCATAATCCTATCTTCCAGAAGAAGCCTTTCCTTATCCTACTTGGTACAGGTCCTTTCCCTCCATTGATTATCTCCAATGTAATCTACTTTCTTTGTACGTAGTTTGCATTTTGTCTCCTGATTTAGACTATGAAGTCCTTCAGAGCAGGGACTATCCTTTGCTTTTCTTTATATGCCCAGTGCTTGACAGGTAGTAGTTGTTTAATAAATGCTTATTGTCTGATTCAATTTCAGACATTGTCCTGCTGTGTCCAGGTGACTGATCCACTTTGTGGGTCCAGTCTTTGCTTCAGACCAAATAGAACATAATATTTTAAAATTGGTTAGTTTTCCTATTGAATTGGTTTTCAGTCCTCCCATGTATTCTGTTTGACCCTAGCTGAATAGAAGTTTTAAATGTAGAAATGTCTTAACATTTACCGAATAAGGAAAAGTATTTTTAGAAGTCCCAGTGACACAGTTCAGTAAAGGCTTATGATTTCCCACTTCTTTAGTATCAACCTTTTTTTTCCTCCTTCTGAAATTAGTTTTATAAGTGAAATTCCAGAAAATAAGAAGTTCCAGGAGTTGATCAATGCAAATACAGGCTATGTCCAATTTCTGAATGATATAAATGTTTATTTATAAGTTTAGAAATCAAAGTGCCACCCCCCCACTCCAAGAAATAATGCTCTAAATTATGATCAGATTTCTAGGCTAGTCTCCAAAGTCTGATTTCATTAACTGAAATACTAGATATTTCCAATAAAATAGCTGAAAACAGTGCTATAGAGCCATCTTTAATTTGCCAACATAATAAAGTGTATTTAAAAATACGGAGAGGTTTAAAATAGTTTTATAACTATCAGTGCCCTCCCTCAACTCCAGTCCAAGTGTTAGAGCTTAGACAAAAGCTTACCTTGGGCTATGTTCATTGCTTAATTTTGGAACTACGGTTTTCGGTTGGAGAGGGAGCAGAGCCAAAGTATGGAGAATTCCCGATCCAAAAGGGAGGGAGCCAATCTCATCAGGAGAAGGTAGTTAAATGGCCAGTAACCCAAGGAAGGCCCATACTCATGCAAGCAGGAAAGACAAAACCTTCTCCTTTTTATCAATAGGATTACCTGTGGGAATAATGGGGGTAGAGAGGATTTCTGAGAGGGAGAGAAGAATAGACTGAGGAAATTCCAATGCAGTAGCAGAAAGAGAATAATGAGAGGGAGAAATGAAAAATAGTGCTAGCAGAGAGCTAAGTTTGGGGCTTGTACCACTGCTTCTAAAGCAGATAACTGAGAGCTAGAAAAGACTTTAAAGTTCTTTAGCCCAACCCTTTCATTTTACAGATGAAGAAACTGAGGACACCAAGAAGTAAAACCACTTGCTTCAAGTTGTACAGATCTCAAGTAGTGGGATCCTAGACCCCAAATCTAGTGATCCTTCTACTGTATCACAAAGTCTGTAATGTGACAACACACTATTGAAGATTCCAAATCACCAGGCCCAGAGGTACTAAAAGATAACTGAGACATGCCAGTGATCTTTGAAAAACCATGAAACATAGAAATAGCAAATCCTTTGTTTGGATTGTAAAATGTTCTATAACCTGCTTCCTTCCTACCTTTGTAGCCTCCTTACACCATTGTAATGGTACTTTAAACGGGATCTTTCACATTCATCAATAGGCCCATGTAATCTGCTTAAATCACATGGAAGCCTAAGTCACATGTGGTAGGTGGAGCTTGCTGAACAGGGAGAACAGAAGGGTGTAGCAAAAGCGGGAGGAAGTTGGTGACAGCTGTTAGGGTGGAGGGGAGAGGACACAAGCAAGCAGGTAGGCACAGCTAGTCTTATGAATGTTTGTTTGTTCTTGAGAAGGCCCCAGCAGGGTGGGGAAGCTTGGGAATGGCTAATGTGCATTGACTTCTCGGTTACTATGATGGATTTGGCTTTCGGATGTTGGGATTTGGTTTTATCATGTTTGAATAAATATTTTCTTTTGCCTTCCAAAAAAAGAATCTGTTATACTTTATGATTCAGAACTATGCTGGCATATTCTTAGTCACCATCAGTGCTGTGAATATTGCCTTGGTGATATAATCACATACCCTCACCATACCCTCAAGTACTTTCTAATACAGTAATACCGACCTCCTTTCTGTTTCCCACACACACAACACTCCATTTCCCAACTCTAGATACTTTCACTGATTGTCCCCTATGCCTGGAATTCCCTGTCACCTTGTTTCTGTCTCCTGGCTTCCCGGACTTCCTTCAAATTCCAAATAATGGCCAACCCTTTTACAGCTAAGAAACCTTTTTCAATTCCCTTTAAAACTGATTATTTCCCTCGGTTGGTTATATCCAATTTTTCCTGTTTGTTCTTTGGAATACTTTGGCTGTCTCCCCCAATAAATTGAGAACTCTTTGAGAGCAGAGATTGTCTTTTGACTTTCTTTATATACCCACTTTTTATTACATGCCTGGTCCACAACAGGTGCTTAATAAATGTTGGTTGATCGACTGATTGATTACCACAAGATGGGAGAAAGATATATGTCATAATTTTAAATAAGGAAATAAAAAAGCATCTTTAAACTTTGGCTAGTGATCTTGACTTCTATTCCTAGGAAAATTTTAGAAGAGATCATTAAAGACATTAATTGGTGAAGAGCTAGAAGTAAAGTTGTGATTACAAAGTACCAGCACAGTTTCACAAAAACAGAAACAAACAAAAAAAATGAAAACAAATTATCCTCATTTCATTTTTTGTTTGTTTATAGAGGCTCTTCTAGGCTAGTAGATGAAAGGAATTCTGAACATAATTTTCACAATTTTTTCAAAACTTTTGGTAAAGATCTCATATTATTCCTATCAAAAAGATGGAGGTACATGGCTTAAATGATACTAAAACTACCAGAATTCCAAACTGATTGAATGAGTGGACTCAAAGTATAGTTGTTAAAAGTTCAATATCAATATGGTAGGACATATATACTGGAAGACCCCAGGGATCTCATCTTGACCTGGTTTTGTTTTAGCATTTTCATCATTGATTTAAGAGATTTTCAAGCAGAGGCTGAATAATTTCTTCTCAGTTATATGTTTTAGTAGAGATTCTGCTTTTGTTATCAGTTAGGCTGGGGAGCCCCTCCTCACCCAAGTCAATTTTCACTCTCAAGGTCCATGATTCTGTGATCTCTGGCAGGCATAGGTCAGGTGCCAGTCAAATGTATTAAATAATAAACACAGTATTCTATTTCATTTTCCTTTTCTGAGCTTTTTTTTATGCAATTAAATATTTATTAACAATTTAAGGGAAGTGGTACCAGTTCCTTATTCTATGCTGACAATCTTGTTAATTCTATACATGGGGGAAAGGCATGGACAATTTTGTTTTTAAAAAAGTCTGAGCTATTTTCTTGGTGATAAATCATCTTGTTCTTTAACTTTAAACGAACAAATATCTTAAATAATCAAAAGAATATAATCAAATATTGGGACACAAATGGATTCTGAGAGACATTGTGATCCTTTCTTAGGAATATTTACAGCACAGCCAGAAATCATCAGGAGCATAGAAAAGCCCATTTTCTACCAGTTGTAATGGATTAGCAATCTATGTGATAAATAAATGGAGATCAAATTCTCCTTGTATGTATCTAATGGATTGTTTATCTTTCAAACAAAGAACTATTACAAAACATCACTGTCTCTGTCAGCATTGAAAGTCCTGTAGTAGAGAAGAATATCAATGATATTGTTGAAAATACCTTTTCTAATGGTATCAAAAATATTTCAAAAAGAAGGTTAAGCTGTTTAAATAGGGATTGTGCAATCTTATGTTGAGGCAGTAGTTGTCTTGTATTTCTCTTTTAATGAAATTTAGATAGAAATGATCCTGGGACAAGTCACTATCTTGTTATTATTCTTTTATGTATTGCAAACTGTTGTACAAGTTAATAAAATTATTGATTTTTGAATAAAAGTATAGGAATATAAAGTCAGCTTCTGTAGACTTATTGGAAACAGCTTTAGGGCAATTTCCATGTTAGACAGGGCAACATTATTGATATGGACTGATCTTTTTTCACATGATCTTTTAGTTTTTCCCTCAATCTCTATGTTTTGAAAGTTTTCCATTCTTACTTTTGAAGACTGAGTGTAGAATATGGCAGCACATATTTTACATGTCCTTGGATTTTGTTTTGTTTTGTTTTATTTTTGTTTTTTTTTCAGGAGTAGGGTGGACATCAGTGTTAAGATTGGAAGATAAGGCTTTCTCGGGGGAGGAGCCAAGATGGTGGAGTAGAAGGATTCACATATGCCAGCTCCAAACCCACAGCCCATAAAATACCTGTAAAGAAGAACTCCCAACAAATTCTGGAGCAGCAGAAGTCACACAACAACGGAGTGGAGAAGATTTCTGTTCCAGAGAGCCCTGAAAAACCAACACCAAAGGTTTGTCACACACCAGACCAGAGAAAAGCCCACCTCTGTTTTGGCCATGTGGCACTGAGAGGAACGATCAGAGCAGGCTTCAAGGGTAGAATCTCCAGAAGCGTGCAGGTCCCTCCACCCATAGGCGCCAAAGGTCAGTGAGAGAGACTTTTTGACTGGCCAAGAGGGCAGTGGGGCGTCTCCAAAACTCAGGCCCCCTCGGGAGGCAGCAGCAGAGGCAGCAGCAGACAGGAGCTCTGAAAGGAGGCAGGAGATCAGATTCATTATTGAAGGTCTCCACCTAAACCCCCTGAGGGATCTGAGCCCTGTGTGGTATCCCTGCCCCCACCTGAGCGCCTAAATTTAATCTCACACTGAATAGCAGCCCTGACACTGCTGAAAGCCCTGAGGCTGGGAAGCAGCATTTGAATCTCAGACCCCAAACACGAGCTGGGTGAATCTAGAGGCAAGGCTGGGGTGGAGAGGAATCTCAGAAGTCAATTAACTGGCTGGGAAAATGCCCAGAAAAGGGAAAAAAAATAAGACCATACAAGGTTATTTTCTTGGTGAACAGATATCTCCTCCCATCCTTTCTGATGAGGAAGAACAATGCTTACCATCAGGGAAAGACATAGAAGTCAAGGCCTCTATATCCCAAATATCCGAAATAGATATCCAATGGGCTCAGGCCATGGAAGAGCTCAAAAAGGATTTTGAAAATCAAGTTAGACAGGTGGAGGAAAAACTGGGAAGAGAAATGAGAGAGATGCAAGGAAAGCATGAAAAACGGGTCAATACCTTACTAAAGGAGACCCAACAAAATGCTGAAGAAAATAACACCTTGAAAAATAGGTTCACTCAATAGGCAAAAGAGGTCCAAAAAGCCAATGAGGAGAAGAATGCTTTCAAAAGCAGAAATAGCCAAATGGAAAGGGAGGTTCAAAAGCTCACTGAAGAAAATGGTTCTTTCAAAATTAGAATGGAATAGATGGAGGCTAAGGAATTTATGAGAAACCAAGAAATCACAAAAGAAAACCAAAACAATGAAAAAATTGAAGATAATGTGAAATATCTCATTGGAAAAAAAAACAACTGACCTGGAAAATAGATCCAGGAGAGACAACTTAAAAATTATGGGACTACCTGAAAGTCATGATCAAAAAAAGAGCCTAGACATCATCTTTCATTAAATTATCAAGGAAAACTGCCCTGAGATTCTAGAACCAGAGGGCAAAATAAATACTCAAGGAATCCACCGATCACCACCTGAAAGAGATGCAAAAAGAGAAACTTCTAGGAATATTGTGGTCAAATTCCAGAGTTCCCAGGTCAAGGAGAAAATATTGCAAGCAGCTAGAAAGAAACAATTCCAGTATTGTGGAAATGCAATCAGGATAACACAAGATCTAGCATTAAGGGATCGAAGGGCATGGAATAAGACATTCCAGAAGTCAAAGGAACTAGGACTTAAACCAAGAATCACCTACCAGGCAAAACTGAGTATAATACTTCAGGGGAAAAACTTGTCTTTCAATGAAATAGAGGACTTTCAAGCATTCTTGATGAAAAGACCAGAGCTGAAAAGAAAATTTGACTTTCAAACACAAGAATGAAAAGAAGCATGAAAAGGTAAACAGGAAACAGAAGTCATAAGGGACTTTCTGAAGTTGAACTGTTTACATTCCTACATGGAAAGACAATATTTTTAACTCTTGAAACTTTTCAGTATCTGAGTAGTTGTTGGGATTACACACACACACACACACACACACACACACACACACACACACACACACACTCACACGTGCAAGCCACACAGAGAAAGAGAACACAGAGTGAATTGAATAGGATGGGATCGTATCTTAAATAAAATGAAGTTAAGCAGTGAGAGAGAAATGTATTGGGAGGAGAGAGGGAGAAATGGGATGGGGCAAATTATCTCTCATAGAAGAGGCAGGCAGGAGACTTTCTAGCAGAGGGAAAAGGAAGGAAGCTGAGAGAAAAACATGAAGTTTACTCTCATCACATTCGACTAAAGGAATGAATAAAATACACACTCATTTAGGTATGAAAACCTATCTTAGAATGCAGAAAAGTAGGGGAGAAGGAGATAAGCAGAGTAGAGGGGATGATGGAAGGGAGGGAAATGGGAGGGGGGAGCAATTTGAAGTCAACACTCTGGGGGAGGGACAGGATCAAAAGAGAGAATAGAAACAATGGGGGGCAGGATAGGATGGAGGGAAATATAGTTAGTCTTACACAACATGACTATTGTGGAAGTCATTTGCAAAACTACACAGATATGGCCTATATTGAATTGCCTGCCTTCCCAAAGGGAAAGGGTGGGGAGGGAAGGATGGTGAGAAGTTGCAACTCAAAGCTTTAGGAACAATTGTTGAGTATTGTTCTTGCTACTAGGAATAAGAAATACAGGCACTGGGGAAGAGAAAGTTATCTGGCCCTACAGGACAAAAGAGAAGAGGGGGACAAGGTAAGGGAAGGATGATAGAGGAGAGGGTGGATTGGTGATAGGGGAAATTAGAATGCCCGGTGTATTGGGGTGGAGGGAGGGGATAAATGGGGAGAAAATTTGGAACCCAAAATTTTGTGAAAATGAATGTAAAATGTTAAATAAATAAATTTAGCTAAAAAACAAACAAACAAATATGATTGGAAGATAAGGGCAATGCTTTAGTCTGTGAAAATGTTGCAGTTTGAGTCCAAGTAATTTGTTTAGTGTGCAAGGATATTTTGTAGCTTCTACTTGTAGTGTGGAAATTTGTCATTTATTAATTCATAAAGTATAATGATCTTTTGATATATAACTCTTCACTTGTTCATACATTTATTGATATTCAATAGGCACAAGATTCTTATAAATTGTTCTGTGTTGCAATTTCTATATTTTCCTTGAGTAAGTTGGGTGGATCTATAAGATCTGATGGTCTATGAATAACCTTTCTGTAATTTTTAATGATGTTGAGCTAGTCTTTTTGTTGCTGTCACAAAATTGTGACACACAGCATTTCTATAAAGATATCACCAACATTTGTCTTTCTGTTAAACAATTCTTTATCAGGATATATTTTTGATCAAGTTAAACTATCTGATGTTTCTGGAGAGCTTTCTCATTATAATCTTAGATCTATACACTTTCACAGGGTCCCTCCAGAAGTAAATCACCTTCAGTTACATTTAATGTTGCTATTTAACTAATTTCACCCTTTACTATTGCTCTGTGACAGGATATCTATTTAATATTGCATTTTTAACCTCTTTGCATATAAATATTTGTCTTTCTTCTTCTTTCTTCTTGACAAATAAATATTCATCTTTCTTTAGCTGCCTCTAGGTAATGGTCCTATGTTTTGTAAAAATTTTAATGTTTTCTTTTTTAATTTGAATCAGTTAGCCTTTACTTTTTCTATCATGAGTCTAGTGGATAGTCTGCCCATGAATCCTTTCTCAGAAAAAAGTTTTTAAATGTATAAAACAAATTTTTTATTGTTATTCAATCATGGTCAATTCTTCTTCATGACCCTATTTGAGATTTTCTTGGCAAACACACTGGAGTAGTTTGCCATTTCCTTCTCCACTTGTTGACAGTTGTTAACACGTTTAAATGACTTTCCTAGGGTCACACAATTAAGTTAGTGTCTGAGGCCAGATTTGAACTCTTGAACATGAGTATTTATGATTCCAGGCCCAGTGTTCTATCCAATGTACTACCTAGTTGCCTGATAAAACAAAATGCATGATTATAAAGGAAACCAAACATATTGGAAAGTAATCATTTATCTATTTACTTAAAATTCATGTGTCCAAAATTAAGAATCATTGGTTTTCGATCCTTTCTACGTTCATTGTCATTTATTTCTAAAAGTGTACATTAAAGCAGTTACTGTATAGGTTTTAATTCTCCAAAATGTGTTCCCCCATTGAATTTTCACTTCAAGATCTTAGCAAGCTTCTAGTCATCTCCAGTTACAACTTTCTCCCTGACAGCCTTGCTGTTGATGAATCTTGCCTGGAAAATTCAATGTGTTTGTATCATCTTCTTATATTGGTTAATTTTAACTTCTGAATTCAATCTCAAAGCCACCAGTCTCTATTTTTTATGTCTATATAAAACATTTTATGCTTAGTGATTCTGAATGACACTTTTGATGTCACTGGAGAAAATTTTCCCATGATGAAGTAGCTTTTGGAAGTGCTTTGCAGTGGTGCTGAATCAATTGATGTTATACATATACACAATGATTTTATTCTTATCAATTTTATATTCAGTGAAACTCACATAGAGATAGTTCTGAAGTAGGTTGTCTTGCTTTTTATCTTAAACTCTTTGTCTTAAATTCTTTTAGGTTTAGTGCTCAATAAAAAACTGAAGAGGTGAGTAAAATGTGCTGTTTTGTGGTGGTTGTGATCCTATGCTACACAAAGGAATGGAAAGAATCCCCTATTTCACTCCTCCTCCAGGTATTTGGGCTGGTGTTTAGACTTACTTCTTAGACTTTCCAAAGTTGTGGTGATTTCCTTGCTTGGGTGCCAGACAATCTGTGGCCCATTTGGATGACAGGAAAATGTACTAAATTCTGGCACCTTGAGATAAGGCCATGCTCATCTCACCCTGGTTAAGACTATGCAAGGCACAATATAATGAAGGAAAACACAGCAAAAAAATGGTCTTGGATGAGTTATTGATCTACATTTATTGTAGTATCATCACTCCAAGCGCTGATCATTATACCTTAATTCACTGTATTCATTTATTAAGCAGTTTCATGGCATAAATTTATTACAAAATTTATGACTAGAGATTTAACAATTCAATTATATGTCATGTTCAGGGATAGCTGATGAATTAAAATCCAAATAACTTGACATTTACTCAATAATAATAGAATGTAATAAATCACATTAAATATAAAACTTAAATCTTACAAACTATTTTTCCCTCTATGAACAAGTAAGAGTGCAAACTTCACGCCAGTGAGAAAGTGTGGGTGCCAGGGAACTCTCTAGAGTACTGCTATGTCCATACACATTACAATATTTTCAGACCATGATCATATATTTTAAAAGGATTATGCCAGTTAAAGTAAAGGTTTGACAGGTCCTATGAAGTTAAAAAGTGTTGAAAATGGACTTGCTCACAGATAGTATGTCTGTCACCCAAGGAAAAGCGTAAGCAAATGTTAAAAGATTCATCTTTATTTGACAAGTTTTTTTCTTATTATCTATTAGCAACTCAGATATTAGAAGAGGTGATAATGAAACAAAAAAAAATTCTCCTAAGTATGAAAGTAAGATAATATCTGATATAAACTTGCCGTTTTAGTTTTTAAGAAAGTTTAGTTGGCTAACTATCTATTGTATAGATAAAATGGAAAAATCATTATCTTACTGGCACAAATCCTGCATTTCTTGCCTATGTGCCTTGAGGCATATTATCTTCTTCTCCTGGAATCAACATCACTCAGTGGACAAAACATAGAATTTGGAGTTAAAGGATCAAGGTAAAATTGCCTTTGCCAAGATTTGTGTGGCTTTGAGTGAATCAGTATCTGGACCTTACTTTCCTCAACTATCAAAAGAAGGTACTGAATTAGATGACCTCAAAGATCATTTCCATCCATAGACAGATGATCTATTATCTTATAAAAAGCTCGTTGCTATGGTGACATACAACCCTTCTTCTAAGACTCAGATCACATGTAAGATCATCCATTTTCTTTCCAGATCTGTAAAATTGGAAATGATATTTCCTTCAATTCAATTAAAATTTTTTGGCATTTATCTATCTATCTATCTATCTATCTATCTATCTATCTATCTATCTATCTATCTATCTATCTGTCTGTCTCTCTATCTGTCTATGCATCTATCTCCCCACTAGTTGATTCAGGCAAAACTCATTGCTGTTTGCATTCATCATTTCCTTCTCTCCTACACAAGCATCAGGGAGCAAGTCTACCTTGGTGCTCTGGGAACACCTTGACACCACATAATTTCTAAGTTAGTAGGAATTCCTCACTTCCCATTTTTTCATTCTCTTTTTTCCAAAGTGAGTACAATGATAATGGGTAAATTATTTCTGGCTTTCCATTTTCCTGGGGTTTAGGGAATAAAAACAAATCCTGTGCCATTTTTTTCCCTTTTGTTTTTCATTGTCATTTATCTTCTTGACCCACTGCAGAGAATACCTTGCTGATTGCAGGTGTAACACTTTAATTTCCAAGTTCCCAGGGACTCAATGCAGTGCTTACAAATATACATATTTTTCTTACCATGAAGGAAACAGAAAAAGTACATATATTCTTTCACTTGATGCATGTTCATTGGAAGCAATTAGCAAACATATATTGCCTATACTTAAAACAATGTACTATAACTAATCCTAAAATAAATTATGCTGTTATAATAGTCTACAAATTGCTTGTGAGCTTATAAAATGCTTTCATGTGAAAACATCTTCATCTGTCAAATGAGGGGGTTGATTACATGCTCTCTGAGGTACCTGATAGATCTTAAGATCTAAGTCATATGGGCTTTGGGTTCTTTACGTATAAAATGAAGGAATCAGAGAAGATGAGTGCTAGTTCCCTTCTAATTTTCACATTCTATAACTCTATGACCTCCCAGTACCCAGGTTATTTCCAGAGCTATTTCCAGGTTCAATTCACTCTGGATTTCATGAACCTATTTTCTATCACAATAGACAGGAGGTAAGAAGAATATTCTTACTTTTAGGGAGTAAGGTGAAGCAAAAAGCAAGGAAAGGTGGGAAAGATGGATTAAACATATGCAGGTACATCCAAGAACAATTTAGTGAGTAGAAAGTGGGCAGGTTACACAGTGATGTATTTTCCCTGACCTTGTCCAGAGGGTCCAGTGTGAGATGTCATAGCCAGAATACACACACACACACATGCACACACACATGCACACACACACATACCAATGTAACATGCATGCATACATATTAGAAGAAGTCGTAGAGGTCACTTAATCCAACAACTTACTATTTTACCAATGAGAAAGGGCAGCCTAGAAAGATAAGGACATGTTCAAGATGACACTATGGCTACTTAGTGACAGAGCTAGGATTAAGATCGAGTATCTTGATATCTGTGGTAATGAAACTTTATTTTGTTTTATGGACTCATTTGGCAATTTGGTAAAACCAATTGATTTATTCTCAAGGTAATGTTTTTAGATGTATAAAATAAAATACATTGACTTACATAAAAATCCAATTGTTGAAATGAAATTATCATTTTTTTCAAAACACAAAAGTTCACAGACCCCATGTTTAGAACCTGCGCTCTGTACTATGCTGCTTTCCACTGAGTTTGGAAAAATAAAAAGTGAAAAACCTCCATATGTCCATTAGATACCTCAAATTTTGCTTCTAAAATATGTAGTCCACTTTGCTGTTTAGGGATTTTGTTGACATTATTTCAAAGCCTATTCCCTCTACCACATTTCCAATTATGTTTTCCATCTAAAAATTGATTTTAGTATTTTGTGTTTTTATTTGTGTATGCATTGTTTTCTCCAAAAGAATGTAAGTTCCTTGAGAACAGGAAGAGCTTTCATTTTTGTCTTTGAAATCAGAGCACTTTGTCTACATCTACATGTAGTAGATACTCAATAAATGCTTATTGTCTGCTTTGGGAAAATAAAGGAAAACAATCAAAATTTACTTCCATTGTTAAAAGAATTACAACATGGAAAACTACATTCAAATCTACCTTGACATTGTTGAGGCCTTAAAGTTATATTCTTTGCCACAATGTTCAGCATGCAACATGCTATAAAAGAATTGGTTCAACTTAATGTATCAAAAATTAATTAAGTACCTGCGATAAGCTTCAGAGGTGGGGAACCCACAGCCTCAAGGCCAGATGAAGTCTGACTTAGAGTAAGTCCTGTGACCTTGAGGCTGCAGGTTCCCTGTCCCAGAGCTGGACATTGTGCTAGGAGCTGGAATTAAAAAGATAAACATATAACAGTTCTTGCCCTTAAGAAGTTTATTATGTACAGGGAAGGATGGCAAGAACATGTAAAAACAAGGCAATTTGAGGTGGAAAGAGAACCAGAGTATGGGTAGAGGAGGTCTTAGGGAAGGTTTAATAGTCAGTAATATGGCCTGTGAGCTGAACCTAGAAAACAATTAGGTTTGAAGGGACAGCTGTTTATTTTGGAGAATAATGTAAGGGAGACATGTTACTGTCTACAAGAATGTAAAGGGTTGACATATGAAAGAACAATTAGACGTGCTCTGGTCAGCCCTAAAATTCAGATCAAGAAGCAATGATAATGGTATGGAGAAGATAATTTTGGATAAATGTAAGGAACATTGGACAAACATGGCTTTACACCCAGAGCTATCCAAAAGTAGATAGCCTTTCTTCAGGAGGGAATATTTTCTTCCTCAATAGAGATGTTCAAGTGAAGAATAAGTAACCACTTATCAGGGATACCATTGAAGGAATTCCTTTTTAAGTATGAATTTTGTGACATAATTTGTTTTCTGCAATCCTTCAACTCCAAGAACTTTTGATTTTTGATTCTTTACTAAACTTGCAGAGTGATAAATTTATCATCATTCTTAAAATCAAACATCTCAGCATGTTTATGGGCTTTATTTATTATTTTTTCTGACTAGCTCTAAAACCATATGATTTCTACAGAAACTTGCCAAAGTCTAATTTATGGAAATATGATATAGATCATTGCTTTTAACTAAAATCTAAAGAGATCATGCTGTGAGGGGGTCATAAATACTTGTTCTATATTTCTTAATGTAGCAAAACATTCTGCTTGTGAATTACTATTTTTGATGACTAATGAATATTTTGCTGTGATCAGTTATTAAAATTAATGGAATCAATTAATCACAATTTTTAAAATTATCTATTAAAATCTAGAAAATTACCTATGTAAATCCTTACCTCAAAGTTATGGAGCTAAAAAGGGCATTAGTAATCATCTGGTTTGTTTGCAGATCCAAGATGGTAGAGCAGAAGCAGGGACCTTCTAGAACTCTCCCCTCAAACCCCTCAAAAAACCTGTCAAAATAACTGTAAACAAATTGTAAAGCAGCAGAAGCCAAAAAAAGGGCAGACTGAAGCAAATTTCTATCCCAAGACAATCAGGAAGATCGACAAGAAGGGTCTATCATACCAGTCTGGGAGCAGAACACAGTTTGGCATATACTGCCACAGACAGAGCTGGAACAGACCTTAAGGGACTGAAGTACTGGTGGCTACTTTGTTTTCCAGACTTCCCAACCCTCAAATGCCAAAGACAGCTTTGAAAGTCAGTAGAAAAGGACTCTCATCTAGTTGAAAGGGGAGCATGGGTTGGCTCCAGCGCCTGTTCTTGTCCCAGCCCAGGGCAGCTGCAGCCGCAGTTGAAGCAGAGGCTCCTTCTGGAGCTCTTCACTTAACAAAGAGCTCAGAATTCAAGTAACTGGCAGGGAAAATAAGCAAATAGGAAAAAAAAACAGACTATAGATTCTTACTTTCTCAGTAGTTATTTTCTTAAGTTATTGGTGACAAGGAAGATTAAAACATACAACCAGAAGAGGGCAATAAAGCCAAAGCTCCTGCATCCAAGGCCTCCAAAAAAATATGAATTTGTTTCAAGCCATGGAACAGCTCAAAAAGGATTTTGAAAATCAAGTACCAGGGGGTGGAGCCAAGATAGAGGAGTAGAAAGACTCACGTATGCTAGCTCCGAACCCACAGCCCATATATTTCCTGCAAGAAGAACTCCCCACAAATTCTGGAGCACTGCAAGGCATGCAGAAACACAGTGGAAAAGATTTCCCTTCCAGAGAGCCCTGGAGAGCGGTCCCCCAGAGGTCTCCAGACAGCGGAGTCCAAACCTGTGCTGCCCTGGCTGCACGGCCAGGAGGAGCAGATCCGAGCCTTCAGGGATGGAATCTCCAGCGGCCGCAAAGGTCCCTCCACCCACAGATGCTAGAGGTCAGTGAGAGAGACGTCTGAGCTGGCTGAGAAAGGAGCGGGCTGTCTCCGTGACTCAGGTCTCCTTGGGAGGCAGCAGCGGCGGCAGCAGTGGCGTTCCCCAGGACTCCCAGACCAGCAGGCAGAAGTTCAGGGTCATTACCAAAGGTCTCTGCATAAACCCCCTGAGGGAACTGAGCCTGGGAGGTGGCCCTGCCCCCACCCCAGCACCAGAATTTAAGCTCACATGGAATAGCACCCGTGCCTGCCACAGAAAGCCCATTTGAATCTCAGATCTCAAGCACTAGCTGGGCAGATCTAGGTGGGGGTGGACAGGAATCTCAGAAGTCAAGTAACTGGCTAGGAAAATGCCCAGAAAAGGGAAGAAAAATAAGACAATAGACAGCTACTTTGATGGAGTACAGATGTTCCTGCCTTTCAATTCTGATGACGAGGAACTATTCTTACCATCAGGGAAAGATGTGGAGGGTGGGGCCTCTGTATCCCAGACATCCCAGGTGGATGTCCAGTGGACTCAGGCCACAGGAGAGCTCAAAAAGAGTTTTGAAAATCAAGTTAGACAAGTAGAGGAAAAACTGGGAAGAGAAATGAGATGCAAGAAAAGCACGAAAAATGGGTCAATACCTTGGTAAAGGAGACCCAAAAAAAGGTGAAGAAAATAATACCTTGAAAAATAGGCTCATTCAATTGGCAAAAGAGGTCCAAAAAGCCAATGAGGAGAAGAATGCTTTCAAAAGCAGAATTAGCCAAATGGAAAAAGAGGTTCAAAAGCTCACTGAAGATAATAGTTCTCTCAAAATTAGAATGGAACAGATGGAGTCTAATGACTTTCTGAGAAACCAAGAAATCACAAAATAAAACCAAAAGAATGAAAAAATGGAAGAGAATGTGAAATATCTCATGGGAAAAACAATTGACCTGGAAAATAGGTCCAGGAGAGACAATTTAAAAATTATGGGACTTCCTGAAAGTCATGATCAAAAAAAAGATAAGTCATGATCAAAAAAAGAGCCTAGACATCATCTTCCATGAAATTATAAAGGAAAACTGCCCTGAGATTCTACAACCAGAGGGCAAAATAAGTGTTGAAGGAATCCATCGATCACTGCCTGAAAGAGATCCAAAAACAGAAACTCCTAGGAACATTGTGGCCAAATTCCAGAATTCCCAGGTCAAGAAGAAATTATTGCAAGCAGCTAGAAAGAAACAATTCCAGTATTGTGGAAATAAAATCAGGATAACTCAAGATCTAGCAGCTTCTACATTAAGGGATCGAAGGGTGTGGAATAGGATATTCCAGAAGTCAAAGGAACTAGGACTCAAACCAAGAATCACCTACCCAGCAAGACTGAGTATAATACTTCAGGAGAAAATATGGTCTTTCAATGAAACAGAGGACTTTCAAGCATTCTTGATGAAAAGACCAGAGCTGAAAAGAAAATTTGACTTTCAAACACAAGAATGAGAAGAAGCATGAAAAAGTAAACGGCAAAGAGAAGTCATAAGGGACTTACCAAAAGTGAACTGTTTACATTCCTACATGGAAAGACAATATTTGTAACTCTTAAAACTTTTCAGTATCTAGGTAGTTGGTGGGAGCACACACACACATACACACATGCACGCACACACAGAAACAGATTGCACAGAGTGAATTGAATAGGATGGGACCATATCTTAAAAGAAATTAAGGTAAATGGTGAGAGAGAAAGGTAGTGGGAGGAAAGAGGGTGAAATGGAATGGGGTAAATTATATGTCATTCAAGAGGCAAGCAGGAGACTTTTTAGTGGAGGGAAAAAGAGAAGAGCTGAGAAAAAAAACAAGAAGTTTACCCTCATCTCATTCGACTAAAGGAAGGAATAAAATGCACACTCACTTTGGTATGAAAACCTATCTTACAGTACAGGAAAGTGGGGGAGAAGGAGATAAGCAGTGTGGGGGGGATGATGGAAGGGAGGGCAATGGGAGGAGGGAGCAATTTGAAGTCAACACTCAGGGAGGGACAGGATCAAAAGAGAGAATAGAAACATTGGGGGGCAGGATAGGATGGAGGGAAATACAGTTAGTCTTACACATCATGACTATTATCGAAGTCATTTGCAAAACTACACAGATATGGCCTATGTTGAATTGTCTGCCTTCCCAAAGGGAATGAGTGGGGAGGGAGAGATGGGGAGAATTTGGAACTCAAAGTTTTAGGAACAATAGTTCTTGCTACTAGGAAACAAGAAATACAGTTAATGGGGAATAGAAAGTCATCTGATCCTACAGGACAAAAGAGAAGATGGGGACAAGAGAAGGGAGGGATGATAGAAGAGAGGGCAGATTGGTGATAGGGAAAATTAGATTGCTCGGTGTATTGGGGTGGGGGGAGGGGATGAAAGGGGAGAAAATTTGGAACCCAAAATTTTGTGAAGATGAATGTAAAAAGTTAAATAAATCAATTTTTATTACAAAAAATAAAATCAAGTACCAGAAGTAGAGTAAAAATTGGAAAGAGAAATGAGAGTGGTGCAAGAAAAGCATGACAATTGAGTCAATAGCTTGCTAAAGGAAACCCCTAAAAGTGCTGAAGAAAATAACAGCTTTAAAATTAGACTAACCCAAATGGCAAAAGAAGTCCAAAAAGCCAATTAGGAGAAGAGTGAGAGAGAGAACACAAGGTAAACTGAATATGAAGGAATGATGTCTGAAGATTAGTGTTGACAGGAATGTACTGGGAGAAAGAGGAAGGGAGAAGTAGAATGTAGTAAATCATGTTATATAAAAGAGCCAAGAAAGAGCTTTTACAATGGAGGGGAAGAAGGGTAGAAAAGTGGGAATAGGTGAGCCTTCCTGTCACTGGATTTGGCTTTAGGAGGTCATTACACAAGCACTCAATGGGGTATGGAAATTTATCTTGCCCTACAGGAAAGCAAGGGTAAAAGGATTAAGAGAGGGGGGAAAATATAAGGGACTATAGATTGGGGGAAGGGGCAGTCATAAGCCAATACTTTTTCAGAGGGACAAGTCAAAGAAATGAATAGAATAAATGGAGGGCAGAAGAGGATATAGAGAAATATAGTTAGTCTTTCACAAAATGACTGTTTTGGAAGTGTTTTGTATGACTGCATTTAAAACCTATATCAAATTGCTTGCCTTCTCAGTGATGGTTCATGGGCAAAGGGGAAAGGAAAGAGTGAGAAACTCAGAGCTATAAAAATGAAAGTTCAAAATTGTTTTTACATGCAACTAGGAAATCAAATATATAGGCAATGAGGTTTAGAAATCTATCTTGCCCTACAGGAAAATAGAAGGTAAGGGGGTCATATGGGGTTGGGGGGGTGATAGAAATGAAGATGAATTGGAGAAAGGGTTGTCATAATACAAGCTGTCCTGGGGTGTCAGGAAGGGAGCAATGGGGATAAAATTTGAAATTCAAAATGTTGTAGAAGTGAATATTGAAAATAAATAGATTTAAAAGAAAAAGAAATCATCTAGTCCATAAGTTCTTAACCTTTTTTATGTCAAACTCCTTTCTGGTGTCTTGTTGAAGCCTACAAACATCTTTTTATAATAATATTTCAAATGATTAACGAGAATGATGAATTTCAGGCAAAGTTAATTATCACTTTTTATGTATTCAAGTTCATAAACTCTATTGAAATCTATCCATGCAACTTGAATTCCAGGTTAAGAATCTCTGATCTCAGGAAATTCATTCATTTAATATATTTCAAAACTAGTCAAGAGAGTTTATGTGATTTATCACCCACCCCATTCATAGATTTAATTTTTTCTTTCACTTAAAATTTGAAAGATATAGTTATGTTTTATAAGCCTATCTATATTTAGATGGGCAAAGGAGTTAGGGGCCTTTAGGAAAGGGGAAAACCTATCCATATATAAATATCACACATATACCTATATTCAATATAGATATACACACATGTATGTATGTGTATAGATGTGTACATACATATGTACATGTGTGTGCATACATACACATATTGATATATTCTGATTGAGTGAGCAATCCATCCAGCAGCATAGAATTAGCTTGAAATAATATAGAATTTTTCCCCACCTACCAACTTATACCCTAGGTGATACCCTTTTCCTTTCCATGCTGGGATAGAGCCATGGCAACAGATGGTAAAATAACCTAATGAGATGCAGGATTTATTCAGTTCCACTCTTCCTCTAAAATGCATCACCCATTCCCCCTCAGTGGAAGATTTGGGAGACTACCAGCTACAGCTTAGCCATGATCTATAGAAAGCAGACTAGAAGAAGTCCTGGGGATTTGGATAGAATACCATGGGCTTCTAGCTCAGACAATGTCTGATACTTGTTTTTGCATCCCCCTTATAATCACCACCCCCTCCAACCTTTTTGGCTGAATCTCCTGAAAGCTTTGTTGTTTCCTCTCTTTTCAATGATTAAAGTTTAATTTTGAAATAGGAAAGTTATCTGCACAGTTCCTTGAGCCTTTCAGTAAGATAGATTAGAAATCTAGTAAATAAACACGGCTCAGGAAAGGAAGACAATTACTATGCATTT
Source organism: Bettongia penicillata ogilbyi (assembly GCA_023548195.1). Taxonomy (NCBI): domain Eukaryota; kingdom Metazoa; phylum Chordata; class Mammalia; order Diprotodontia; family Potoroidae; genus Bettongia; species Bettongia penicillata. The sequence goes on from JAJHZJ010000470.1 coordinate 3,530,048, forward strand.
GGGCATATTTTTAGTTGCTTTTTAAGCATTTCTCTAGTAATAAGTCTTTAATAATAGCTGGTATTTATACAGTGTCTACTAGGTGCCAGACACTGTACTTTACAAATATTATCTCAGGAAATGGAAGTGATCATGGATGTGTGAGAATACCCCAAGTATGTTCACATTTGTTCACATAAGCATCAGAAAAAGACTTGCACGAATGAGTTCTGATTGATGTGGTATCAGTGAGGTGACAGTACAAAGTACTTAAATCAGTAAGATCTTAGATTCATTAGAACAATGAATTCTTGTTTGATTAGAAGATAAATTCCTGATGACAGGGACTATATATGTCTTTCCTTGCATCCCCAATACTTAGCAAAGTGTTTGGAATATGTATAATGGCATGAACCTTGGAATAGGCACTGTGCACCTAGGGTAGGCAAATAGTAGGTGTTTAGTAGTAAATGCTTGTTTGTTTGATTTTACTCAAATTGAGTTGGGGTTTGGAGGAATATTATCTCTTTATATTCATTCTTGATGATGTAATTGATCTGACATATATCCACCAAGATGTATTTTAGACCCCTCAAACTCAACATGTCCCAAATATTTCCTCATATTTTCTACAAACCCTCCTCTATTCCTAACTTTCTATTTCTGTTGAAGGCCTTACCATTCTTACATAGGTTTAAAATTTGGATATATCCTTGATATTTCTATATAATTTGGACACATCCTTGATATTGCTCTCTCTATCATTCCTCATATCTAACCCAAATCCATTTCCAAATCTCCTTACACTTACCTCCCCAACATTTTTTTGCATCTGTTTTTTTTTTGGCACCAGGCATTGACTATATCTCAGTTCAGTCTCTCAACACCTTTTTCCTAGACTATTCCTGTTATCTCTTAATTGGTATCCCTGACAACAGGATCTTTCTTCTGCAGTCTAGCCTTATTATATTTGCCAAATTATAGTTCTTGCATTAATTTGACCAAGCCACTCCCTGCTGTGGAAAATTCAGTGGCTCTTTCTTGTCTCTAGGTTAAAATAGGAACGTTTTCTTATGACTCTCCAGGGTCCTTCACAAAGTAGTTGCTGCCTAAAATCCCAAGTTCATTGCAAATTTATTTCCTCAATATGTGCAATTATCTATTCATCTGACAAGTGCTGAAAGAATGAGGCACAAGAAAGGTAAAGTCCTTTGGGATCCAGGGATTCCTGGGGCTTGGGAGTAGGGAAAGGGGAGGAACACATGCCTAGAAAGAATGCATGCTATGAAAGTCTTGGGTAGCCAGAGTGCTGCAAAAAAGTGTTGGACAGGAAGTTCTAACAAGTGATAATGATGACGATGATTGATATTAATAATAATAAATTCATATAGAAGAAAAGGGAAGGGAAAAATTAGGGCATATGATAGGCAAATTGCCTTTCTTAAAGTTTTACCTGGGGCCAGATCTAGAGGTAACTATAATTATAAGACAAAAGTTCTATATTGATATAACTCTCACACTTATTCTTATAGTGTATGAAACCATCTGTTAATATATGAAAAATGTTTAGAGCAGTGAGAAAAAATACCCAAGGAATCAAACATTCATTAAGATTTAAAAATGTCCAAAGCTGTTTAAAATATACTTGAGCTAGGTTAAGAAAACTGGAGATATATTGATAGTAATTCCTTAGTGATTAAAATGACAGCAACAAAAAAAAAAAATCCACTAACTATAGTTGAAAGAAATTTGTCATAGTTGACTACTGCTGTTACTGTACCGCACATGCATGCACACCCACACACGTGCGCACATGCACACACACGTGTGTGCACATATTTCTACAGGGAGTTATGGTGATCTTTTCCATTTTGACCATCATAAGAAAATTTCAAAGGTTTAGAAATTGCTTAGTAGTAGAATGAACAATAGTTAACATTTATGTAGAGCTTTGTCATTAGAAATATCGAATGCTAGTGATGTTACCACCCCAATTTTACAAGTCAGGAAATTGAGGCTTAGACAAATTATCACTTCTTCCATGTTATACAGTTTATAAATACCTGAGGCAAGATTCTAACCCAAGTCTTCCTGACTGCTAATGAAGCTGGTAATAAAGCCAAATACACAAGAGAATAATTTGGTTTCTGTATAGCCTGCACAAAAAAACACTCATTTTAAATATTTTCCCATCTAGTATCCAAATTGTTCCTAGTAATTGTACACTAGGCTTTCCTATCTGAGATGGTACCAGGCTAAAGCTGAAAGAAAGTTACTAGAAGAGATCAGGGGCAACTAGGTGGTAATGGAGAGAGGGACTGGACTTGGAGTCACAAAGAGACATCACCACCATCATTCTTGTCATTATCAGCTTCTCTCTTAGCTCTTTTTTGGTGGAATCTCTGCCCTCTTTCCTCTTCCTTTTGGTTTCCCTGGTTTCCTTCAGTACTCAGCTCAAATCCCACCTTCTATAAGGGAGTTTTCCCAGGTCTTCCCAACTGCTATTACCTTCCCTATTTCAGGGAAATTGTTTATTTCACAGTTGTCTGTGTACTGTTGCCTCCATTAGAATGGCAGCTCCTTGAGGGGAGGGACTGGTTTTTTTTAACCTTTTTATTCCATGAACGGCATGTATAAGAGCTTGCTAAATGCCTGTTAACTGATGCTTTTCAAAGCAAAGAACCCCTGAAGAAATGAGGGTTTTGAATAGAGAGCACTGACAGATCTGCGTACAATTACATTTGAAGCGCCAAGGTTGTGCGGTGGATAAAGCCTCTGGCCTAGAGTCACAAAACTTGAGTTCAAATTCAGCCTCAGACACTTACTAGTTATGGGGCCTGGAGAAATCACTTAGCCCTGTTTCCCTCAGGTCCTCACCTGTAAAATGAAATGGAGAAAGAAAATCCAGTATCTTTTCCAAAAGAACTCTAAATTTGGAGAGTAAGATGGCTGAACAGCAATAGGAAGTATATTTAAACTGACTATACTGTGAAGGATGAATGGAAAGAGGGAATCTGGAGGTGAGGAGGTTATTGTAACAGTCCATGAGCAAGGCAGTAAAGGTCTCAAGTAGAGAGATATCTGATTTGTTTGTGAGAACGGAACTGACAGCCACAAAAACATATTGTGATCAATCCTATCTCATTGGACTTTGAATTCTGTAAAATTGAAATTGTCTAGATGGATCTGAAATATATTCCTTCCATAGGCTAACGATAAGAAAAAAACACATTCCAAATTGCAATCTTGCTTCTAGCAATAGACACTGATGTAGTATGGGTAAAGGTGATGCTGGCTAAATTCTAGTGGTATAGATCTTCCAATTCAACAAAGCCACTCTGTGCACAGTACTACGTTAGGGTTGGAATCCAAAGACCAACCCAAACCAACTGTCATTGCCCTCTAAGAATTTACATTACACTTGGGGTTGAGGTGGGATAAGGACACAAGTTGTTTTTTCTTCTTTTAGATAACATTTTATTTTTTCCAATTATATGTAAAGATATTTTTGTTTTCCTATTTGAAAAGAAATTTTGAGGGGATGAAACCAAGGTGGAAGAGGAGAAGCAGAGATTTGCTAGACCTCTCCCCCAAAGCCCAGCCAAACATCTGTAAAAAAATGACTCTAAACAATTTATGGAGCTTTCAGAACCTGCAGAATGATGGAATGAAGGAAATCATGAAAAACAAGTCAACTGCTTGCTGAAAGGGGACCCAAAAATGCTGAAGAAAATAACACCTTTAAAAGTAGACTAACTCAAATGGCAAAAGAGATCCAAAAAGCCAGTGAGGAGAAGAATACCTTAAAAAGCAGAATTAACCAGATGGAAAAGGAGGTCCAAAAGCTCACTGAAGAAAATAATTCCTTAAAGATTAGGATGGAGCAGATGGACATTGCTGAGTTTATGAAAAATCAAGTAATCATGAAACAAAATGAAAGGAATGAAAAAATATAGCAGACTGTGAAATATCTCCTTGGAAAAACAACTGACCTGGAAAAGAAGTTGAGGTGACATGATTTAAAAATTATTTGACTACCTAAAAGCCATGATCAAAAAAAGAGCCTAGACATCATCTTTCAAGAAATTATCAAGGAAAATGGCCCTGACAGTCTAGAAACATAGGGTAAAATAGATAATAAAAGAATCCATCACCTCCTGAAAGAGAACTCCAAAGGAAAACTCCTGGGAATATTGTAGCAAAATTGCAGAGTTCCCAGGTCAAGGAGAAAATATTTCAAGGAACCAGAAATAAACAATTTGAGTATTGTGGACACATGATCAGGAGAACACAAGATCTGGCAGCTTCTACATTAAGGTATCAGAGTGCTTGGAATATGATATCCCAGACATCAAAGGAGTTAGGATTAAAACCAAGAATCACCTACATAGCAAAATTGTGTATAATACTTGAGAGGAAATTGGTCAATCAATGAATAGAGGATTTTCAAACATTCTTGAAGAGAAGACCAGAAATGAATAGGAAATTTGATTTTCAAAAGCAAGAATCAAAAGAAGTATGTAAAGGTAAACAGGAAAGAGAAATCATAAGTGACTTACTAAAATTGAACTGTTTACATTCCTACATGGAAAGACAATATTTGTAACTTTTGAGACATTTCTCAGTATTAGAGCAGTTGGAGGGATTATAAAGGGGCACAGGATGAGTTGAGTATGAAAGGATGATGTCTAAAACAGTAAAATTGATGGGTGAGAGAGTAATAAATGTATTGGGAGGAGAAAGGGAGAAATAGAATTGGGCAAGTTATTTCTCACATAAAAAAATCAGGAAAAAGCTTATTCAACGGAGGGGAAGAAGGGGGAAGTGAGAGGGAAAGAGTGAACCTTACTCTCATCTGATTTGGCTTCAGGAGGGAAAAACATGCACACTAAATTTGGTAAGAAAATCTATCTTATGCTACAGGAAAGTAGGGGAGAAGAGCACAAGCAAGGGAGATAATAGAAGGGAGGAAAGATTGGAAAAATGGGTCATTGGAATGCACAATGCCTTGGGGTAGGCAGAGGGGAGAAAGACTTTGATCATAGAGGATAGAACTGGAAGCCCTGGTTCAAAATCCAAGACACTCCGCTGGATGTTAGAGATGAAAAGACAAAAGAAACAAAAAAAAATCCCTGCCCCCTTCAAAGAGTCTACCTTTCACTAATAGGGCCTCATCTTGAAAAAAAAAATTCTTCTTTATCTGTGAAATGGGAGATAAATGCTTTCCTTATTCTTTGCTAGGCAAGCTAGGCATTGTCTAGACAGCTAGGCAAGAGAAAAAGGAGGAAGGTGTAAGTATTCATATTCACCTCTCATGTAAGCCTTTTAGAAATCTTATCTCATTTATTTGATTCTCACTAAAACCATGAAAGGGAGATGCTGTTATTTTCCTCCTTTAACACTTGAGGAAACTGAGGTAGACAAAGTATAGGTGATTTGCCCTGGGTCACATAGCTAGTGTTACAGGCTGGAATTGAAATTGGGCCTTCCTGACTTTAGACTAACACTCTGCCCATTGTCCTACCTAGCTACCAAAGAATATGGAGTTATTAGGCTTCTCCTCAAACATCTGCAGTAATATTTGGTAAGTTGGGTCAGCATATCTACCTAGATAACATCATCTTGTGCTCACTTGCATGATCATGATTTCCAAAAGTAGCTACCTATTTTATTGAGAGTGCTTAACAATCCTTCATACAAAGAGTCCTCATAGAAAGTGTATTCTTATTCCTCCCAGCTTTTGTATGTAGTTTTTGTATGTTGCAAACATATGTTACAGTGCAGCTACACATCAATGACCATGGTCTTTTTTTGTTTATTTGACTTTTTTTCTCATCCACAAAATGGTCTTATAAAATTATGGAAAGAAAGGAATAATTGAGGGCAGTTTCTGAGGCAACAAAGTGAAATTTAATTCTTGTATTTCTCCCTCCCCCAATGACTATTATTAGGACTATTCCATTCCTTTTGGTGAAATGAAGGAAAATTTTTTTCTCCCTGGAATTTGTCCTTATTGAGTACAAATGTACACAGCAGGTTTTCAGTTTCTCTGTCCCATAGGAAAAGAAAAACAAAAATAGAAATATCAAGGAAAGTAGAAAAATGCTCAATTCCACATCTACAGCATGATTAGAAAATGGTAAGAAAATACAAGTGTTTAGAGTGTCTTTTTTATGAAAAATTGATGCAAAAGCATCCTTTCTTATTTATAGGCCTGATGCCTTGTTAAAGACTAGACTACAAACTTCTTCCTCACTTCATTTAAACTTCCAGGTGAAAACTTTAGGTGCTTCACAAGCCTTGACCATTGGAGATGGAGCCAAGTTCAGTGATCTGGACATAAAAGATCAGAGGGGGAAAAATTGATTGCATCCCCTCACTGCTGTTCATTTCTATAAACACATTTTGAAACAGGAATTCATACTATTACTACCCTTCTGTGAATAAATATAACAAAATTTCCAATTTCAGTTAAATTCAGAAGTAGTTATGCAGGTACATTAGTGATTCTGGAGAAACTCACTGTAGGCTACCTCCAGGAGGTGAGGTAGTTAAATAGGTAATATATACACAACACAGAAAACAATTGAGGTGACAAATAGAATTGTACCATCTGGGCTTAATGGGTGGAAAATGTTCTAATGAGGTCCTATGAGTTGTTGATACCTTGATCCCTTCCTTCCAATATTTTATTTCCCTCTTTAAATACATATGAAGCCTAACTTCAAATTATGTTAAAATTTGGTTGACATGTTGCCCCCCTGCTCTCAACTCTACATCCAGCTTAAATCATTGTCTTCTTACATCTACCTCTACATCTACATGTCACATCTCAATCTCAATATGTCCTTAGACTTGATATAAAGAAAAAATCTCCTTAATGATTAGATGTATCTTAAATGGAATGGTCACATTTTGGAAGTAGATCGATTCCTCCTTACTAGACATTTCTCCTAAAACCACCCCCATCCTAAATTCTCTATTTCTTTTGAGTATATGACTCACCTTCCAGCCACCTAGCTTCACAATCCCCAAGTTACACTTGAGATTTCTTTTTTCCCTATCACTCTGTGTCAAATGAAACACCAAGTCTTATGGATTTTACTTCCATACGACTGTTTGCCTCCTTCCATTTATGTGATCGTGACTGTGCTTACTAAGATATCCTCAAGGATAAAATAAAATGAAAAAAAATTCTCTGTTTAACTGTAAAAGCATTCAATCTGTCTCCAACCTATACCATTCAATTCATTTCATGTTACTTCCCATAATGTGTTATATACTCCAGTCAATAGTCTGTTCCCTATACAAAATAGCCAACTTTCTGTATCTGTCTATGTCTTTGTAAAGGTTCACCACATCTGTAATTTTCTCTATTTGCCACCATGTAGTTTTTGTATGTTGCAAACATATGTTACAGTGCAGCTACACATCAATGACCATGGTCTTTTTTTGTTTATTTGCCTTTTTTTCTCATCCACAAAATGGTCTTATAAAATTATTTGGGATACGGGACTAGTAGTAGTCATTTGGGTATACTCCAAAATGTTTTCCAGAATGGCTCGATTGCAGCACCAACAATACATTAGTGTCTGAATTTCTCACATCCTTCCAATATGTGTCATTTTCTTTTTCCGTCATATCACCAATCTGATAGATAGGAGGTGGTACTTTGGAGTAGTTTTAATAGTAGTTGGAATGTATAGGTCCTTTTAAAATTTAGTCTAAGGAGTATCATTTTCACTTCAATAGAAAAAGAGAATTTAGGATGAGAGTTTTTTAAATAATGTTTATTTTTTCAATTGCATGTAAAAATAACTTTAGCATTATTATTAAGAAAAATTTGAGTTTCTAATCCTTTTTTTCTCTCCCTCACCTCTCACTTTCTTGAGAAGGCAATTTGATAAAAGTTATATGTGTGTGGTCATACAAACATATTTTCATACTAGTCATATTTTGAAAGAAAACACAGACCAAAAAAAACAAACCAAGAAAAACAAAATAAAAAAAAATAAGTATGTTTCGATCTTCAGATTCCATCAGTTCTTTCTCTGGTGATACATTAAATTCATCATCATAAGTGCTTTAGAAACATCTTGGATCAAGGGTAAGGAATCTGTGGCCTTGAGGCCACATGTGGCCATCTAGGTCCTCAAGTATGACTCTTTGACTTATTCTAAACTTCATAGAACAAATCCCCTTGATAAAAAGATTTGTTCTGTAAAACTTGAACTCAGTCAAAAGGCTTTACCCAAGGATCTACAAGACCACATGTGGTCTCAAGGCCATGTATTACACATCCCTGTCAAACTTGAATCATTTTATTGCTAAGAATAGCTAAGTCATTCAAAGTTGATCATAACACAATATTGTTGTTGCTGTGTACAATGTTCTTCTTGTTCTGCCTGCCTTACTCTGTATCAGTTTGTGTAAGTTTTCTCATGGTTTTCTGAAAGCATCTTACTCATGCTTTCTTATAGCACAGTAGTATTCCTTCACAATCATATACCACAATTTGTTCACTCATTCCCCAATTGATGAGTATCCCTTCAGATTCTGATTCTTTGCTATCACAGAGTGCCTATATTTTTGTATATATCGGTCTTTTCCTTTCCCTCCCTCCCTTCCTCCTTCCCTTTCATCCTTCCTTCCTTCTTTTTTCCCTTTCTTTCTTTTCCTTTTTCCTTTTCTTCCTTCCTTCTTTCCTTCCTTCCTTCCTTCCTTCCTTCCTTCCTTCCTTCCTTCCTTCCTTCCTTCCTTCCTTCCTTCCTTCCTTCCTTCCTTCCTTCCTTCTTTCTTTCTTTCTGTCTTTCTTTCTGTCTTTCATCTCTTTGGGATACGGGACTAGTAGTAGTCATTTGGGTATACTCCAAAATGTTTTCCAGAATGGCTCGATTGCAGCACCAACAATACATTAGTGTCTGAATTTCTCACATCCTTCCAATATGTGTCATTTTCTTTTTCCGTCATATCACCAATCTGATAGATAGGAGGTGGTACTTTGGAGTAGTTTTAATTTGCATTTTTCTAATCAATAGGGATTTAGAACATTTTTTCTCATATGACTATAGATAGCTTTAATTTATTTTTATGAAAACTACCTGTTCATATCCTTTAACTATTTATCAGTTGGGGAATGACTCATATTTTTATAATTTTGAACTACTTCTCTATGTACTTGTGAAATGAGACGTTAGCAGAGTAACTTACTATAAAAATTTCTCCCAGTTTCCTGTTTTCCTTCTAATCTTGGCTTGTTGGGTTTTATTTGTAAGGAAAAAGTCTTTTTAATTCAATGAAATCAAAATAATCCATTTTACATCCTGTACTGTTTTCTATTTCTTATCCTTGGTTCTCTTCTGTTATGCATTCATAGATCTGATGGGTAAACTATTCCATGCTCCCCTAATTTGCTTATGGTATCACCCTTTATATCTGAATCATGTACCCATTTTAACCTTATCTTGGTTCAGATTGAGATGTTGGTCTACAATAGTTTCTGCAAAAATTACAGTTTTTGTCAAATAGTAAATTCTTGTCCCAAAAGATTGGATGTTAAGATTCATAAGACTCTAGATTACTATGGTCATTTACTATTTTCTATTGTGTACCTAATCTAGTCTGCTGATTCATCATTCTATTTCCCAGACAGTACCAGATTGTTTTGATGAGTACTACCTTGTAATATATTTTGAAATGTGGAACTGCCACATCATCTTTCTTTGCATTCTTTTTTTCATTGAGTCCCTTGACATTCTTGACATTCTGTTCTACCAGATGAATTTTGTTTTAATTTTCCTTTCTTCATAAAATAACTTTTGGTAGTCTGATTAGAATGACATTGAATAAGTAAATTAATTTAGGTCAAATGATCATTTTTATTATATTGATTTGGCTTCCCCACAAGCAATTAATATTTCTCCACTTGTTTAGATTTGACTTTATTTGTGCAAAAATTATTTTGCATTTGCATTCCTATAGTTCCTGGGTTTGTCTTGGCAGGTAGATTTTTCAGTGATTTTATTCCCTTATTTTAAATGGAATTTCTCTTTCCACTTCTTGCTGTTGGATTTTGTTGATAATATGTGTATAGAAGTGCTGATAATTTATATATTTTCTGTAACAACTATACTAAAATTGTTATTTCAAATAGCTTATTTTTTCAGTTGACTCAGATTCTTGGTGTGTGCCATCATATCATCTACAAAATATGACAGTTTTGTTTTTTCATTGCCTATTTTTTTCCTTCAGTTTCTTTTTTTGTCTTGTCTTAGTGGTGTAACTAGCTAAATGTTACAATATTTAACAGTGGTGTTAATAATAGGCATTCTAGCTTCATCTCTGATACTATTAGGAAGCTTTCTAGTTTGTCCCTGTTACAGATATTGCTTGCTGATGGTTTTAGATGGATGCCATTTATAATTTTAAGGAAAGCTCCATCCATTCCTATCATTTCTCCTATTTTTAATAGCAGTGAGTGTTGTATTTTGTCAAAAGCTTTATTTTCAGCATTTATTAGATAAATTTATTATTTTTGCCTGTTTTGTTATTCACATGATCAATTATGCTGACATTTTTCTAATATTGAGATAACCTTTCACTCTAAGTATAACTCTTATCCAGTCATAGTATATGATCTTTGCCATGCATTACTATTCTCTTCTTGCTTGATTTTATCTTTAAAAAAGTCATCAATATTCATTAGATATGCTCCTTTTCTTTTTTGTATTTTTGGCTCTTTCTGCTTAGTTATCAGCACCACTATCTGGCCTTAGAGATTTTTTTCTTAGGGAGCAGTTGAATAGCTTCCTCAATTTATTTTCTATTTTATTTTTTTTTGTTAAAGATAGTACTATTTAGGTGTCTTATTTTTTCTTCTGTTTACATGGACAATTTATAAATACATATATATGTATATATAAATATGTATATACCCACATACACATATATGTGTGTGTATGTGTGAATACACGCACACATCCATTTCACTTACATTGTTAGATTTATTGGCATACACTTGGACAAAATAGCTCCTAATAATTGGTTTCATTTCATCTTCTTGGTGGTGCATTCACCCTTTTAATATTTCATTTTCTTCTTTTTGATTTTCTTCAAATTTTGTTTTCTTCTTTTAAAACAATCAGATTAACTGAAGCTTTATTTATTTTCATAAAACCAGCTTTTAATTTTGTTTATTGTTTGATATTTTTCTTGTTTTCAATTTTATTAATCTCTCCTTAGATTTTGAGAATATCTAATTTGGTGCTTAATTTAGGATTTTTTATTTTTTTCTTCTACTCTCTTGTTTAGTAGCCTTTACAGTTTATTGCTCTGCTCTTAACCTATTTTATTGATGCAATTATTGAGAGACATACTTTTACCTTAAGCACTGCTTTGATTGCATCCTATAAATTTTGGTATGTTATTTCATTGTTGTCAATTTCTTTTAGACAATCACCGATTTCTTTGATTTGTTCTTTGACAAACTCATTCTTTAGGCTTAGTTTTCAACTAATTTTAATATATGTTTCCATGGCCCTTTAGTAAATGCAATTTTATTGCATTATGATCTGAAAAGGATTCTTTTAACATGTCTGCTTTTTTGGATTTGATTGTACAGTTTCTATGCTCTGATATATAGCAAATGTTTCTACAGATGCCATATACTGCTGAGAAGAAGACCTATTCCTTTTTATTCCCATTTGATTTTTTCCAGATTGCTATCATACTTATCTTTTCTGAAATCCTATTCATCCTCTTAATTTCTTTCTTACTTTTGAAGTATTTTTGTTTTGATTAAATATACTTACTTCTGAGAGTAGAAAGTTGAGATCACCTACCACGATACTTTTCTATCTATTTCCTGCTGTAAGTCATTTAACTTTTCCTTTAAGAATTTGGATGCTATACCATTTGGTGCATATATGTTTAATATTGTTATTACTTCACTATCTATGGTACCTATTAGCAAAATATAATTTACCTGCTTATCTCTTTTAATTAAATCGATTGTTGCTTTTGTTTTGAAATCATAATTGCTATCTCTGCTTTTTTTTTAACTTCAATTGAAACGTGACAGATTTTGCTCCAGCCCCTTAACTTTGCTCTGTCTCTCCATTTCAAGTATGCTTCTTGGAAACAACACATTGTAGGATTGTGGCTTTTAATTCACTCTGTGAATTTGTCCCATTCACATTCTCCATTGGACTTCTAACTGTGTGTTTCCCTTCATCCAATTTTCCCCTATTCATCCTTCTTTCTTTCTCTTCTCTCAAAATGTGTTATTGAAGGTGAAGCCAAGATGGCAGAATAGAAGCAGGGACCTGCTTGAGTTCTCCCCCAAAACCTATCAAAATACCTGTAAAAATGACTCTAAACAAGTTTTAGAACAGAAGAGGTCACAAAATGACAGAGTAAAACAGATTTCTAGGTCAAGTCGATCTGGAAAGCCAACAGGAAAAGTTTACTACACTGGACTTGGAGTAGATCATAGCCCAGTGTGGTCTGAGCCAATACAGACAAGACTGGAAGAGACCTCAGGGCACTGAGTCACTGGCAACTGTAGTGGTTTCCAGATTAGATTTCTCAACTCACAAATACCAAAGACAGCTTCAAAAGTCAGTGGGAAAGCTCTCTCACTTAGGTAAGAGAAGAACGTTTTCATTTTCTGGTCCCCCCCTCAACCCCAGCCCCAGAGCAGCAGCAGACACTGGTGCAGATGTGGTTGCTTCTGGACCTCTCAGCTTAAAGACAGTAGGGTAACCAGGCAGCTGATCTATGTGACAGTCCTGGGTAGCAGTTCTAGGGTGAGGAGGAGCACTGGAGTGGCAGAGCTGGTGGTGTCTGTGGAGAGAGAATCCTACTCCCAGTTCTAGGGCAGAAAAGAGGTCTTGCGGCTATTCACAGACCAGAGTGCAAGCTAAGAGAAGAGTAAGCAACTCTCTCCTTTGATCATATTATTTTAGAGGAGCTGAGAATTTATATGTCCCTAGAGTTATCTCTGAAAATAGCTGCACAATATCCCTGAAACTTGGGGCAATACACCTTACACTTAACGAGGAGTTGAAAAGTCAAGTAACTGTCTGAGAAAATGACCAAAATGGGGGGAAATGAGAATACAGAAGATTGCTTTTCAGTGAAAAGTTGTTTTCTTATGGTGAGGAAGAACAAAAAATAAAAGCAGAGAAAGATCAAAGAATACGAAGAATACAAGTGGAGGAAGACAGCAAGGTTAAAGCTCCTAAATCCAAAAACTGAAAGAAAATTGCAAAATGGCCTGAGGCCATGAAAGAGTTCAAAAAGGATTTTGAAAATCAAGTAAGAGAAGTAGAGGAAAAGTTGGAAAGAGAAATGAGAGTGATGCAATAAAATCATGAAAAATGAGTCAACAGCTTGCTAAAGGAGACCTAAATAAATGCTGAAGCAAATAACACCTTTAAAAATAGATTAACCTAAATGACAAAAGAGGTCCAAAAAGGGAACAAAGAGAAGGGTGCTGAATTGGCCAAATGAAAAAGGGGATTCATAAGTTGACTGAAGATAATAATTCTTTGAAAATTAAAATGGAGTAAAATGGAAGCTACTGACATTATGAGAAATCAAGAAATGATTTTGTGTGAAATATCTCATTGGAAAAACAAGTGATCTGGAAAATGGATCCAGGAGAGAAAATTTAAAAATTATTGGTCTACCTGAAAACAATGATCAAAAAGAGCCTAGCCATCATCTTTCCAGAAATTATCAAGAAAAAAAAAAAACTGCTCTGATATTCTAGAACAGGAGGGTAAAATAGAAATGGAAAGAATCCACTGATCACCTCCTGAAAGAGATTTCAAAAAGAAAACACTTACCAATATAGTAGTCAAATTCCAAAGTTCCCAGGTCAAGAAGAAAATATTATAAGCAGTTAAAAATAAATAATTCAAGTATTGTGGAAATGCATTAAGGATAACACAGGATTTAGTAGCTTCAACATTAAGGGATCAGAGGGCTTGGAATATTCCAAACATCAAAGGAGCTATACACATACACATGCTATATCTATATCTATATCTATCTATCTTTCTATCTTTCATCTATCTATCCATCTATAGAAAGGTGTGCAGGGTGAACTGAATATGAAGGGAGGGTAACTAAAAAAATAAAGTGTTGAGAAAAATGTACTCAAAGAAAGAGAAAGGGAGAGGTAAATTATCTCAAATAAAGGAGGCAAGAAAGAAGTTTTACAATAGAGGGGAAGAGGTGGAATGTGAGAGGGAATACTCTAAATGGATTTAGCTTAAGGAGGGAATGACAGAGAGTATGGAAATTTCAATTGAATATGGAAATCTATCTTACTCTGCAAGAAGGCTGGGGAAGGGGGGAAGGACAAGGGAAAGGATAATGAAAGGAATGGCAAACTGGGCGAAAGGGTAACAAGAAGCAAACACTATTATAGGAGGACAAGGCAAGGGAGAGAATGGAATAAATGCAAAGCAGGACAGGATAGAGGGAAATGTGGTTAGTTTTTCACAACATGACTCTCATGAAAATGTTGTGCATGGCTATACATGTATGACCTATTTTGAATCACTTGTTTTCTCAGTGAGAGTGGGTGAGGATGGTTGAAGGGAGAGAATGTGAAACTCAAACCTTAAAAATTTGTTTTTTCCTGCACTGGGAAATAAGTTGTTAGGGCAATGGGATATGGAAATATATCTTGCCCTGCAGAAAAATATAGGAGAGTGGAATGGGAAAAAGGGAGGGGTGATAGAGGAGAGAGCAGATTGAGGGAAGGCAGAGTTGGAGTGAAAATTTGGAATTCAAAATCTTGTAGAAGTGAATGATGATAACGGAAAATAAATAAATTATATTTAAACGCTAGTTTTTTTAATTACTAGATGGGGAAGGCAGGAGGGAAAGATTACTTCTTTTTAAATTCTTGTTATTTGAAAAATAAAACTAATAAATTATTTGTAAAAAAAAAGTGCTTTGCTTCTGATTACATCTTCCCCAATATATTCTCCCTTCTATCATATTCCTCTCCTCCTTTTTCTTGTCCCCCATGCCTCCTAATTCTCTGTAGGTTAAGCTAGATATTTCTGTCCTATTGAGTGTGTACGTTATTCCCTCTTATCCTCCCAAAAAGTATTAATTTATTTGTTTTTAGTTTTCAACAACACTTTCATAAGTTCTAAACTTTCTCCCTTTTTCCCTTCTCCTCCCTCTCCAATATGGCATGTGATCTTATATGGGTTCTACACATATATTTCTATTAAACACATTTTCACATTAGTCATGTTACATAGAAGCATTAAAATGAATGGGAGAAACCATGAGAAAAATAAAAATAATAAAACAAAATATAACAAAGGAGAAAATAGTCTGCTTCCTTCTGCGTTCCAACTCCATAGGTCTTTCTCTGGTTGTGGGTGGCATTTTGCCTCACAAGTCCTTTGGAAATGTTTTAGGTCCTTGCATTGCTACAAAGGGCTAATGTTCTCCTGGCCCTGCTTACTTCACTCAGCATCAGTTCATATAAGATATTCAATATTTTTGTGAAGTCTGTCTATCATTTCTCATAGCATAATAGTATTGCATTACTTTAATATACCACAACTTGTTTAACCATTCCTCAATTGATGAATATTCCCTTGATTTCCAATTCCTTGTCACCACAAAAAGAGTTGCTATAAATATTTTTTACATGTGAATCCTTTTTCTATGTTTATGACCTTTTTGGGATACAGCCCTGGAAGTGGTATTGCTATGTTAAAGGGTATGTACATTTTTATAACCCTCTGAGCATAATTCCAGATTGCTCTCCAGAATGATTAGATCAACCCACAGCTCCGCCAACAATAAATTAACATTCCAATGCTCTCAGATCTTCTCCAACATTTATCATTTTCCTGTTTTTTCACATCTGCCAATCTCATAGACAATATGTGGTACCTCAAAGTTATTTTGATTCACATCTCTCTAATCAATTATTATTCTCTTTTTCAGGCAATCCCAAGAAGAATAAGGTTTAGGATATAACTGTCCACTCCATGTTCTCTTCCACTGTAAAAGTTCTTTCTTGTCTCTTTTATATGAGCTAATTTCCACTGTTGTACATCTCTTTTTTCGTTCTACTAGTACATCCTTATTTCTCACATTAATTTTATTACTGTAATTACTATTGGGATACCATCTCATCATAGTAAACTCATCCTCATGCTTTCTGCTATCTATACTTCTTCTAAGTGTTTTAATGTTGATAAAATTCTTATGAATTGAAATATTATCTTCTTGTGTTGGAGTGCACTAAAGTGAACCTTACTTAGTCTCTTATGTTTACCTTTTTATACTTCCCTTGAGTTTTGCACTTGAAAATAAAGTTTTTTATTCAATTCTGTTCTTTTCATCAGACATGCTTGAAAGTCCTCTCTTTCATTAAATATCCATTCTTTCCTCTCCTGAAGGATATGAAAGGCCTTCACTGGACAGTACTTGGAAAATAATTTCATTTTGTTGGTTCAACAATTCCAGAATTAGTTTTGAGGTGTTATTTTAAAATTCTTTGGAAGGGAGTTTTGGAGAATTCAGGTGAAACACTGCCTTTACTGTGCCATCTTGGTTCCACATCCAAAGTGGTGGTTTTAAGGAGAAAACAATCAGATTCTCAAACCTGGAAGGAGCCTTTTCCTGATTCTTTCAGTTTTTAGAACTCTTTCAATAAAATTAAACACACACATGTGTATGTATATGTATGTATGTGTGTGTACAATTGTGTACTTGTTTATTTGTGTATTTGTCTTTTTTCTCTTCAGATATGATAAGCATTTATATAGCAAGAAATGGATTTTTGGTTTCACCTTTGAATCCCCATACTAAGTGCCACAGACATGGTAGGTCTTAATAAAGGCTTGTCGAATTGAAATGAGTTGAGCTCAGTTTAATTGAATTGGGTTTTACTGAGACAGCTAATTTATTATCCCAAGGCACTGCAACTACAGTAAAGACAGAGCTATCCCTCAGGGACATGTGAGAGAAATTAACAATCTATCCATAGTAAGAGCTTTATTTCTGCTTCTATTTCCCCATTACATTTCTCTCCCTTCTGCTAATTGTTTCCCATAGATGGGCAATGAATGAGGCAAGCATACAGGGTTAGAGGATATGACTTTTCAAGAAGGTATTAAAAAGGCTTGATGATAAATTCTCATCATCAGCAAAGAAAAATGAAAGACTATCAATGAATCAGTCAAAAAGCATTTGTTAAATATTTACTATATTACAGAGACTGTTCTAAGTTCTGGGGATACCAAGTGAAGCAAAGATAATTCCTGTCCTCAAGGAGCTAAGAGTCAAATTTGACCAAAAGAGTCAAACCAACAGATATGCATGAAGAATCAACATATAAGATGAGTAGGAAAGAACTAGAAGAATTAAAGAGATAGAATTAAGAGGTTTTTGAGAAAGGCTTTCTATAGAAGATAGGATTTTAGTTGGGCC
Source organism: Bettongia penicillata ogilbyi (assembly GCA_023548195.1). Lineage (NCBI taxonomy): Eukaryota > Metazoa > Chordata > Mammalia > Diprotodontia > Potoroidae > Bettongia > Bettongia penicillata. The sequence goes on from JAJHZJ010000470.1 coordinate 3,547,505, forward strand.
TTGAAGGAAGCTAAAAGAAGGAAGTCAATAGGTAGAAGTAAGGAAGGAGAAAATTCTAGGCAGCGTATTGAACCCAAGAAAATGCCTGGAGTAGAGAGAGATGGGATATCTTGTTTGTGAAACATCAAGGTGACCATTGTCCATAGATCACGCCTCATTGTCACTAGATCTCTTAGTCCTTCTACATATAATTGCCATGATAGTGTGCTTATGCATGTGACTTCTTTTCTTATAAAACTTCTTTTGCTGTTTCTTTTTACATGATTTCAACTATTCAAAAATATAGATCATTAGACTTAAAGCTGAAAATGACCTTAGAAATCATTTAATTAAAGGACTCATTTTACAGATGGAGAAAATGAGGCCTAAAGGGATCAAATATATTGCTCAAAAATTATTGCTCAAAATCACATTCTTAATAAATAGCAAAGTCAGAATTCAAACCACGATCCTCTGTTCATTGAGTTCTTTTGACTCTGGGTAATTCTGCATATCATTTACATACAATAAATTTTAAAATTAAATTAATAATAATACGATTTTAAAAACCATTCAACAAGAGAACATGACTCATGTCTGATTCTTATACTTTCATGCTATCAAGGAGTTAGGGAGTTGGAAAGCACGATGAAGTTCGAAAGGTACCAAAAGGAAACCAATGGGGTTGGGTTGGGGGGGATGCATCATGTCGGGCTTGTGGTCAGCAGACCTGGTTTTGAATCTTGACCTTGACTCTTATCATCTGTATATCTCAGGGTAAGCAATTTCCATTCTGCAGCCTCTGTAGATTTTATCTTCCTCCTCCTTCTTTATCATCTTTTCCTCTTCTTCCTCCTTCTTCTACTTTTTTCTTGATCTTCTCCTTCATCATTGTCATTTTCTCTCCTCTATATTCTCCTTTTCCATTGTCATTCTCTTCTATTCCTCCTCCTCTTCTTCCTCCTCATCCTTCTCCTCCAGTTTCAGATGGAGGAATTCTTTGTTCATTTGACTTTCAGTCTTTTGCTTAGAACCACAAACACATTGCTTTCCTTCTGGAATTTTATTATTTTGAAAATATTCTCCCCAGAAGTTTCATCAATTTGTTCACAAATTTTTACTTCACAAACATTCTCCTTTCCTATGACTTTAGAACTGAGAAAAGTACTCAAGCTAGGGAATACATCTTTAGATGAAGTAGCCATTTTTAAGTAAATGATAAACCCAGTCACAAACAGTTATAGCTGATCCACCTTACATGGGCTGTCACATGGGGCTGAAAGAAATATGTGACTACTGTGGAAATTGTCATTCCATATGGAAGAAAATTGTTTACCTTACAACCTATTTTTCTAAGAAACTTCATACTGGTAGGTGAATAGAGAAATTGAGAAAGATGCATATAGAGTGAGGTTTGAGGAATTTCAAAAAAAGAAATAACTTAGCAGAAGCAAGAAAAGCTTTATTGCACCCTGGCAAATCTATGAAAGAAACCTGATATATAACTTACTGAGAAGTTATCGATGTTCTTGATATATTGAACAAAAGAAAAATACCTCCATTTATAGCTTCTATCTTTCATAGGACAATTGAAGGAAAAAATGAGATTTTCTAGGGAAAATTATAAGGAAGATGAATTTAGTATTTGGAGTTCTTGACTCTGCTTTTTGCTCTAGGGATATTCAGGTAAGCCCTGAACTGCTTTTTTCCTCTGGGTTTACTGGCTACATTTCTTACTCAAAGATCAAGTTTCAAATCCAATTCACTTCAGAGTTCATAGACTGGACAAGAAGTCCCTACTCATCTAGGACAAAGTGGATTTAAATACTAAATAGTAATTATTTCTCTTTTCCCCAGGAACCCTGAAGGTCTTCTCCTCCCAGTTAGATTTTTTTTTTTTATTAAAGGGGCCATCCCCTGAGCAGCTACTTAAAGAAGCCTATTCATTGAAGGGGTGTATCTCACTCAAAGTGAGAATGCTGTAAGACCTTAGCCTGAAAGGACCAGGGTCTCACACTGCATCCAGGGCCATCTCCAGTCATCCTGATGAATATCTGGCCACTGCACCCAGATGTCTCAGGAGAAGAAAGTGAGGTTGGTGACCTTGTACAGCCCTCCCTCACTCCAATCAAAGTCAACTGTAAGTCATGTCCTCATCTTGATGTCACGGTCCCTTTGGAGAATGAAATACAAATGCAACAACAACCACGACCTGCCAGGAAAAACACATTTAGCATATCTTTTAGTTTAATTTGCATTATTAACATTTTCTCCATCACTTCCTTAATTCCAGACAACAAAACAAGAATTCAAGCCCTGATTTTTCCTTTGTTGATTTGTGATGAAAATAATAATAGTGGCAACTAACATTTACCTAGCACTTACTGTCTGCCAAGCACTGCAATAAGCACTTTAAAATTATAGGTGCTATAATTATTCCCATTTTGTATATGAGGAAACTGAGGAAAACAGAGGTAAACCGAGGTGGTTTGCCTAGGATCACACAGCTGGCAAGTACCTGAGGCCGCATTTGGATTCAGCTTGTCTTGATTCCAGACACACTACTCTACCTCACTGCCTCAGACATTGACAATGGGGAGGAGGCCGAAAGGAGCTGCTTCCAGCTCATCAGCTTTACCTTATGTTCTTGGATTTCCTTATAAGCTCTTTCAGACACAGAGTGCCCTGTTGCTTTTAACCCCCTGCACCATAATATTATCAAAGAATTTTCACTCACTCATTTAACTCGTTCATTTTCAGAGCTTTAGAGCTAGCATGAATCTTTGTCAGTGGAAATTATATTGCATTGGATTAAAAAAAAAAACAGTAAGGTAATATATCTGGTATTTGTAGAGATTCCTTTCTAGAAATGTAGTCATGAAAGGTAAGAGGAATTTTGGGAGAAAAGAAAAATGAATGGGTATGGGGGTCAAGGGAAAGTTCACTCTCCACTCCTCCAGAGATTTTAAAACTCTTACTCAATTCTTACACATCGATAATAAATGATAGAATGAAGATAAAAATCAAGGAGGGCCTTTAACTCCAAATCCGGACCTGCAAACTGAATGACTGATATGTGATCTTATCTTAGTTTGATTGAGTTTCAAAGCATTTCTTCTGTTATATATCTGCCTGGGAGATTAAAAGATAGTGTGACTGTTATAGTATAAGGTCTTTTGTGTGAAGAAGATATTTAAGAAAAACAGAAAAAAAATAATCCTCAGTAAAGTTTTTGAAGAATTACTAATGTGAAAAGAAAACCATGTCAAAATTTGTCTTGGTTTTGTAAAAATAATACTAATTAGCCATTAATGTCTGTTGCTTACCAGTTATGCCTAATTACCATGAAACACAATAACAATTATTTGTATCATCAAATATGTGTTAGAGTAATTCATTCAGCTTCATTTAGTTAACAGGCAAAAGTCTCTTGACATGTTTAATCTCCATAGTTTGTTGATCTGGTTACTGACACTCTCTTGTGCTCTTTTTCTGTCACACACAAATATAAATACACATACAATACCTATGGAAGCATATTAAAAATTTCCTATTTTTAGTTGAGATAGCAATATTTAGAAATACTCTTTATCTCTAAAACCCTTTCCAGAATTCTGGGGAAAGTCCCTTGGAAAGGTAAGTGGAAGAAAAAAAAGCATCTTTTCTTAGGGAAATTGATAAAGGGTAACACCAAACTTTACTCCTTTCCTGAGCACTTAATAGGCTAATACCCACTCTTCTCCATTAAGAATGAATTAAGATATCCAGAGAAGAGAAGAGATCCTTTGATGAATTCAAACAGTGAGGGGAATGGTTTAAGAGGAATGAGACAGTGACTTGATTTGTCCAATTCTGGAATGTTAAAAAAGATTTTATGTTGAAATGTCTCTCTTGGGAAAGACTGTGATGTTAGTTGGTATGGGTCCCTATGCCAGTTTGAACATCTCTATCTCTCTCTTCAATTTGGAAATGACTTAGACATAGATTTGTGTTAAGTTATATACAATATGTGTATATATGTGTATATATAATATATTTTGTTATGTATATACATGCATACATGCATGCATGCAGACATATTTTTCAGATGAACCTCAAAACATAATATAATGTTTAGTACTATTGTTTTCCTTTTACTTAACTCATAAGATATTTATGTACATATATACATACATACATATACATAATATATATTATAATATATATACATATGTACATATAATATATATACATACATATATATATGGAGAGAGAGAGAGAAAGAGAGAGAGAGAGAGATACACACTGCATTCCTTTGATGATGTTGCATGTTGCTTGGTTGTTGGTCATTGAGCATCATGATCACTGAAAAATAGAATTTGAAAATGAAAATGACTCAAAGGTCAATGGGGAGGAAGAGGGTGAACATGAGCAAGTTGCAATATATTAACAAAAGATAGCATTGAAAAGTATGACTGGAAAAAACAATAAGCCAATCACATAGAGAGAGTAAAAGACAACTGACATATATTTCATATGGTACATTGGCATCCTTACAATATGAAGGAAGCATGACTTCCAGAAGTTTGCCTTGTTACAAATTTATTTAAGAATATGAATAAAAGTTGTTTAGATTAGCAGGTCATTTTGGATATCAATCAATAATAACAGAAATAGATAGATATCTAGTACGTTCTAGCCACTATGTTAGATTAGTATAATAAAACATCAAAAGAAAAAAAATAGTTCTTGCTGACCAGAAGCTTAAATCTTCTTAGAATGTAGCAGACGGCCCGCATCCCTACACGGCTCGGTGATGTGGTTGAAAGCAAAGAGTCACGGGAAACGGGAAAAGATAGGCCAGTTCCGTTTATTGATCTGAGGGTTAGGGTTTCTATAGACAGAATCTGCAAAGTCTACGTGACATTCTGCTCATCTCCTGACCCAGTGATTGAATGAGTCAGGGTGACTAAATCAGTCTTATCAGATTGTGAGCCAAGGAGCATCTATTTTACATATCCCTTGTTTTCTGTAATTCTCTTGTCTCACAGAGACAACAACATCTGGGGGGGGCATGGAGAGCCATTCCAGATGGTAACGAGCACAGTCTCAAAGAACAGTTTACCAGAAGGTCTATCCTGATCTTATCAACCACACTCCACCCTGGCCCTGAACATTAGAAGAAATAATACTCATAGCTTTGAACTCATTTGAACTTCTAGGTTGAAGTATAGAGTATTCTCAAGGAATTTTGACTCTGAGACTACTGATCCTTTGAGCAGAATCTTTGCATCTTTGGGCATCAAAGTATCATCTTTTTCCAATCTCGCCAAACTAGATCTAAACCTTAAATCCCTCCATGTAAGCATATGAAAAAGAGATTAAAAAGATAATGGGATCAAAGGCATGGGAAGAATGTTAGGAAACTAGTAGCGAGAGGGAACATGAAGCAACTCATATAGAAAGTGATGTTAGATCTGACCCTTAAAGGAAACTAAGGATTTATTAGAAGAAGCAGAGGTGAGAGGAAATTTTTCCAGGCATGGATATGGGAACTGAAGAGTGCTACAAAGGTCAGTTTGACTGTAATGTAATATACATGAAAAGAAGGAAGAAGAAATAAGGTTGGAGAGGTACGTCAGGAGCAAGTATTGAGAAAGTTTAAATGTCAAGTAAGAAGTTTATAACTGATCCTGGAGATAATAGAATGTCACTGAAGTTTATTTGAGTAGGGTAGTGACACAGTCAGACCTGTGCTTAAGGACAAATGCGTAGAAGATATTTAGAGTGGAGAGACTTGAGGGATGAAGACCAATTATGAGGTTATTGAGGCAGTACATGTGAGAGTTGATTAGGGTCTGAATTAGTGTGGTTAGTGTGTGAGAAAAGAAAAGTGAATACACATGAGACAAGTGCAAGTTGAGATGGCAAGATTTGACAACTTACGTGATATGTGGAGTGAATAAATATGAGAAGTCAAGGATAATACCAGTATAGTAAACTGAGAGACTGGGAAAATTACAGTGCCCATAACAGAATTAGGAAGTGGAAAAGCAGTGATTTAGGGAAGAAGATAATAAATTCTGTTTTGGATATGTTGAGTTTGAGCTACCTCTTTTATATCCAGTTTGAAATATCCAATCAGCAATGGGTAATGTTGAACTGAAGCCCAGGAGGGAGGCTAGGGTTTGATATAAACATCTAGAATGATAATTAAACGAAGGGAGTTGTTGATGATGTGTGTGTGTGTGTGTGCATATGTGTGTGTGTGTGTGTTTGAGAGAGAGTGAGAAGAGAGAGAGAGATGGAATGCCAGAGAAGGAAGAGAAAAAGGCCCTGAATAGCATCTTAGGGAACAGCTACAATTAGCGAGTGTGACATGGGTGACTGCTAAGTAAAGGAAACCTAGAAGGAATGGACCCTCTGACACATAGGAGGAACTCCAGAAGACGAAATAATATCATGAAAGAAAGGGTAGTCATCAAAATACTACAGCATAGTGTTTTGGTAAGTGGTATATAGGGTAGGGTAGTTTCATGGTACAGTGAATAGAGTGGAGGGCCTGGAGTCATGAAGACAAATTTTTGTGAGTTCAAATATGATTGCAGATGCTAATTAGTTACATGACCCTGGGTAAATCACTTAACCCTGTTTGTCTCAGTTTCCCCATCTGTAAAATGAGCTGGAGAAGGAAATGGCAAACCACTCCAGTATCTTCTCCAAATGGTGGAAAAAGAGTTGAACACTGAAAAACAACTGAATAACCAAAAAAAAAAATATAGAATAGAATCAAACTACAAAATATTACAGAAAGATCAAGAAAGGTAAAAACTGGGAGAAAAAGCCATCAGATTTAGCAATCAAGAGATCACTGATAACATTTGAGAGGGCAGTATCAGCTGAATAATGAGGTTGGAGAACAGAATAAAAAAGGTTGATAAGTGAATGCAATGAGAGGTAATGAAGGCAGAGCCTAGCTGGATCATTAATCACTTATCCTATGCTCATCAGACTTGTATGGATGATCTCTCCTTTCACACATTTCTCAGATAACTCTAAAACATGCCTTTGCCTGCATAAATTTTTCTTTTTGTATTGCATTGTGACAAGCTCACAACCATCATATCTTTGTGGTCCTTCTGTTGAACTCCTATTTCATTTCTTCTGAGACCATGGTATTTTGTTATTTGTAATACATCATGACATGAAAATAATACTATTGGAGTAGTTGAATAAATTGTGGTATATGAATGGAATGGAATACTGTTGCTCTAGAAGAAATGATGACCCGGAAGACTTCAGAGAGGCCTGGAAAGACTTACATGAACTGATGCTGAGTGAGAGGAGCAGAGCCAAGAGTTACAGAGCAACAACCACAGTGTGCGAGGAATTTTTCTGGTAGACTCAGTACTTCATTGCAAAGCAAAGACTTAAAAAATTTCCAGTGGACTCTTGAGGCAAAATACCCTTCCACATCCAGAGAAAGAATGATGGAATGTGATCATAGAATGAAGCAGACCATTTTCTTTTGTACTATGTTCTGTTTGTCTTGTTTTATGATTTCTTCCATTCATTTTAATTCTTCTATGCAACATGACTAAGGTGAAAATGTTTTTTAATAGGAATGTATGTATAGAACCTATATAAAATTTTATGCCATCTCAGAGATGGAGTGGGGAGGGAGGCAGAAAAACTTAAGATTTATGGAAATGATTGTAGAACACTGAAAACAAATAAAATAGTTTAGTAAAAAATTTTTACGTTTCAAAAATTACAAAAAAAAAATAATACTATTAGAGGTGGAACCAAGATGACAGAGAAGAAGTAGAGACCTGACAGAGGTCTTCCCCCAGACCCCTCAAAAACCTGTAAAAATTAGATATGTAGGCAATGAGGAATAGAAATCTGTCTTACCCTCCAAGAAAATAGAATGGAAGAGGATGGGGTGGTGGTGACAGAAGGGAAGGCAGATTGGAGGAAAGGATAATCATAATACATGCTGTCCTGGGGTGGTGGGAGGGGGAGATGGAAAGAAAATTTAAAATCCATAATTTTGTGGAGGTCAAGGTTGAAAACTGAAAATAAATAAATTTTTAAAAAAGAATAAAAAAGTAATCCATAAACTTCAGTTTACTGTATAAAGACATGCTGAGCATTACAAAAAAAAAAAAAGCTGATTGCTGAAGAAAAGAAATTAATACTATTGAAAGAAATATAGACCTTTATTTCAGAGAAGAACTTGAAGTTGTCAAAAGATCCATATAATCCCCTTCTTCCCTATGTTCACTGTTGGTTTTTATCTTGTCCAAGTTTCATGTTTTTATTTTTATTTTCTATGCATATTGTCTCTCTGGTTAGATCATGAAAAATTTCTTTTATTTTAAATTGTTAATATTGGCATTAAATAAGCTTTCTTTTTAGTTGTAGACCAAAGTAATCAAAATCTTAATATTCTGAGCTCTGCATGCAATGTATATGTTTAATTTCAAATGTTCTTTGAAATTCATGTGGGTAAAAAAATATATGTGGAATTAATGGAACTTCGCAATCTTTACCACTATTAAAGTTGTAAAGAATACCCATCATATTAAATTTCTGGGAAAACATCCAGTGTAATGCAAGGTTAACATAAAGGAGCTAGGCACACATTGATGATGCTTCTGCCCACCCAGAAAATATATACAGTGCTTCTATACCCTCAGTTCTTCCTTTGTCCTTTGAATGATTTATCATGTAAATGTGAGGTGACAGTTTCAGGTATGAAATGCAAATTTGGCTCATCTTTTCTATCCTATGAATATTAAACTATATGTATGGTAATTTTTCTGGTGCTTGTAGAATGGCCTTTAGACACTGCTTTCAACACTGTTGAATGTGAACTGGTACTCATGCCTTCCACAGACTTGGATTTATTGAAACTCATAAAAATTCTCTGCAATTTGTCACACCAGTCCATTGCCTTGGACTATCCTAAGATTACGATGTCAGTAATATGCAAGGATAATCATCACTCTAAGGAGTAATTAGGACTTTCCATATCAGGTTGTGGAACCTCTCTTCTCTAGCTAAAGTAAAACAATCTTTAGTGTGGGAAGAAGACTATTTCAAAATGGTGGTAACTACTGCCACATAAGTGACAGGAGAATTCTTTTTGACATTTAACAATAGACTTCCAATTTTTTTTTTAATCTACTGTTTAGACATTGTAAGCATTAAAGTCTTATATACTGGTTCTTCTCTCACTGCAAGCATTTAACTTTTTTAGAGTGTCTGATCTTCCAAACAACAAAAAAATAGTTAAATTGGAAAACAATAATGGTTTTCCATCTTTTTACTAAACATTTCCATTTAATTCTTAGACTACCCATTTGTCTGCTTCACTTTTCTCTTTCATTCTATAACTTACTGTATATAGTTCTTTTCATCCTCATAAATGACAGAAAACCATTTGTGCATACCCATTTATCAGACAAGATGCAGAAAAAAGCACATGGACATACAGATATACTCACTAGTTTTTGCATGCTTACAGAATGAGACAGATTTTGATGATTTTATAATGAAATAATTTCAATCATTCAACATACATTTATTAAGAACTTCCTAACAGGCATTTTCTTCTACTAAAAATATATATTCATTTAGTATTTTATTTCCCCCCAGTTACATGTAAAACCAATCTTAACATTTGTTTCTAAAACTTTGAGTTCCAAATTCTCTCCCTTCTTCCAATATGCCCCCTCCCATAATTGAGAAGGCAAGTATTTTAATATAGGTTATACATGTGTAGTTGTGATGGCAAGCAAAGCAGGATGTTTTGCTGCTTTTGTTTTAGTATAATCAAGGACTCTAGGAAGCTGCTGAGAAGACCCCATGGCTTGGAAAACACAGATGTTGGTGCTTCCCTTTCTGGTAACTATGGTCAGACAGTTGTACTTGTTTGTTGATAGGCAGAGGAAGTCATGTCTCTTGATCTTTGATTTCTCTGTGTTTTCTCTAAAGTTCAGTGTGCTGACTCCCCTGAACTAGGTGAATGATGTATTTGCTTAGTTAAAGGATTAATACAAGTGCTTGATCAAAGTGATTGTGAACCCCTAAAAAGTTGCCTTTTCTTTTATGAATGCAGATCTAAGAACCTGTGGTAATGATCCCTCATCCGTGTATATTGGGGTGCTTACTGTTACAGTAGTCATGTAAAACATTTCCACAATGGCCATGCTGTGAAAGAAAACATAGACCAAAAACAAACAAATAAACTCAAGAAAAATAAAGTTAAATAAATATGCTTCAATATCCATTCAAACATTGCCAGTTCTTTCTCTGGGAATGGATGGCATTTTTCATCATCAGTCCTTCATAGCTGTTTTGAATCATCGAATTGTTGAGAACAGCTAAGTCATCCACAGCTCATCACTTCACAATACTGCTATTACTGTGTCTACAGTAGATTTCAGTTTGCATCATCCCATGCAACTCTCTCCAGGCTTTTCTGAGAACATCTTGCTCATTATTTCTTACAGTATTTCATCATAATCACATAACTCAATTTGCTTGGCCATTCTTCAATTGATGGGCAATCCCTCAGCTTCCAATTCTCTGTCCCCAGAAAGCAGCTATTATAAATATTTCTGTACATGTAAGTCATTTTCCTTTTTGTTTTTTATCACTTTTGGAATACAGACCCAGTAGTGCCACCATTATGTCAAAAGGGTATCACACATAGTTTTATAGCCATTTGGGAAGAATTCCAAACTGCTCTACAGAATGGTTGATTAAGTTTACAACTCCACCAACAGTCCATTATTGGCTCATTTTTCCCAAATTCCCTCCAACATTTCTCATTTATCTTTTCTGTCCTATTGAACAATTTAATAACTAGGAGTTGGTATCTCAGAAATGTTTTAATTTGTCTTTCTCCAATCAATAGTGACTTAGAGTATTTGGATTTTCCCATATGACTATAGATAGCTTTGACTATTTCATCTGAAAACTGATCCTTTCTTTAGACCATTTATGAATTTGGAAATGGCTCTTATTTTTATAAATTTTTCTCAGTTCTCTATATGTTTGAGAAATGAGGGCTTTATCAGAGAAACTTACTTAAGAATGTTTTCCATAGTTACTATTGCTAATTGTATTTACCTCTATCCTATTCCCTTTTTTTATTCTATTATATTTCTCCTTTCACTCTGTCCGTTCTCAAAAGTGTTTGGATGCCACTTCCCCAATCTGTCCTCCCTTTTATCACCACTTTATCCCCATTTTCTTGTCCAGTTTCCTTCCTACTGTCCTGTAAAGTAAGATAGATTTCTGTATCCCATACATCTGAATCCCAGCTTCTGTGTTACAGGATCAGAGGTCTTGGAATATGACACTCCAGAGGTCAAAGGAGATGGGATTACAAACAATAGTCACCTACCCCAAAAAACTGAGTATAATCATTCAGAGGAGTGGAACTGGATATTCAATGAGGTGGAGGACTTTCAAGCATTCTTAATGAAATGATCAGAACTGAATAGACATTTGACTTTCAAATACAAGACTCAAGAGGAGTGTAAAAAGGTGAACAGGAAAGGGAAATCATAAAGGACTTAATAAGTTTAAATTAAATGTCTCATTTTTCCCAAATTCCCTCCAACATTTCTCATTTATCTTTTCTGTCCTATTGTGCAATTTAATAACTAGGAGTTGGTACCTCAGAAATGTTTTAATTTGTCTTTCTCCAATCAATAGTGACTTAGAGTATTTGGATTTTCCATATGACTATAGGTAGCTTTGACTATTTCATCTGAAATCTGATCCTTTCTTTTGACCATTTATGAATTTGGAAATTGGGGAAAATGTTTCATTTTACCAGTCTGATCTGGACCCAAGTATGGGCATCCATATTCTTTAAGCCAATTCTGATGAGAGGAAAGTTGACTCACTTCCCCATCTTCTCTCCCTTCCTCTCCATTGTAAAAGCATTTTATTACCTCTTTTATGAGAGAAAATTCACCTTATTTTACTTCTCCCTTTCTTTTTTCTTTAAATAAATTCCTCTCTCACCCCTCAGTTTTACTTTTTAAACACTATCCCTTCATATTCAATCCACATCTGTGCCCTCTGTCTGTATGTACCCTTTCTAAATACCCTAATAATGAGAAAGGTCTTCTGAGTTTCAAATATCATCTTCCTATGTAGAAATGAAATAGTTTAAATTTTATGTCCTTTATGATTTTCCTTTCCTGTTTACCTTTTTACACTTCTCTTGAGTCTTGTATTTGAAAGCCAAATGTTTATTCAGTTCTGATCATTTCCTTAAGAATGCTTGAAAGCCCTCTACCTCATTGAATGTCCAGTTCCACTCCTCTGAATGATTATACTCAGTTTTTTGGGGTAGGTGACTGTTGTTTGTAATCCCATCTCCTTTGACCTCTGGAGTGTCATATTCCAAGACCTCTGATCCTGTAACACAGAAGCTCTTAAATCTTGTGTTATCCTGATTGTGACTGCACAATTCTTGAATTGTTTCTTCCTGGCTTCTTGCCATATTCTCTCCTTGACTTGGGATCTCTGGAATTTGGCTACAATATTCCTGAGAGTTTTAATTTTGGGATCTCTTTCATGGAGTGAATGATGGATTCTTTAAATTTCCATTTTCTCCTTTAATTCTAGAATATCATGACAATTTTCCTTGACAATTTCTTGAAACATGATGTCTAAGCTCTTTATAAATCATGGCTTTTAAGAAGTCCAGTAATTTTAAAATTATTTTTCTTAGATCTATTTTCTAGGTCAGTTGTTTTTCCAATGAGATATTTGACATTGCGTTCTATTTCTTTTCATTCTTTTGGTTTTGTTTTATTGCATCTTTATTTCTCATAAAGTCATTAGCTTCTATTTTGCTTGTTTCTAATGTTTAAGGAATTATTTATTCAGTGAGTTTTGGGCCTCCTTTTCCATTTGGCCAATTTTGTTTTTTAAGGCATTCTTCTCCTCATTGGCTTTTGGACCTCTTGCATCATTTGGTCTAATCTGTTTTTTAAGGTGTTATTTTCTTCAGTAGTGTGTGTGTGTGTGTGTGTGTGTGTGTGTGTGTGTGTGTCTCCTTTACCAAGTTATTGACTCATTTTTCATTATTTTCTTGCATCGCTCAATTTGTCTTCCTAATTTTTCCTCTACTTCTCTTATTTGATTTTCAAAATCCTTTATGAGCTCTTCCATGGTTTGAAGCCAATTCATATTTTCTTGGAGGCTTTGGATTTAAGAACTTTGACTTTGTTTTCTTCTTCCAAGTGTATGTTTTGGTCTTCCTTGCCATCATAGTAACTTTCTGTAGTAGAGATTTTTGTTTTTTTTTTCTCCATTGTTTGCTCATTTTCCCTGCCTATTCTTTTTTTTTTTTTTACTTTAAAGTCTTTTTAAAATTAGGGCTGTGCTTCCAGGATGGAGGGCCAGGGTGTCCCGAGCTTCAGGGGTTCTATGCAGATATTTTCAGAGATAGTTCTAGGGACCTCTAAATTTTTAGTTTTTTTTTCCAAATTGGTATGATCTATCCTGTGCTCTTGTATATGAGTGAGCACCAGCATCCTCTTCTGCCTACCACCTCCACTGCTGCCACAAGGTCTGGTTTGCCAGTGTTCCTCCTTTCCCTGGGACTGCCACCCAGGACTCTGATGTGCATCCAAGTATGGGCAAAGATGGAGTCCTTCCTCAGTGCAAGCAAAGAAAACACTGTAATCTCCTTTTAATCAGTTGTTCAACTCCCTTCTTGTCTGTGGGCTGAGAGCTCCAGAAGCAGCTGCTGCCACTGCTGATTCAGTCATTTCCAAGGCCTGCTCCTGGTATGCTGTACCTGGGGCTGTGCTGGTGTGGCCTGTGCTGCACTATGCTCCACTCTCACTCAGGTGGGACTAACCTTTCCTGTTGACCTTGTAAGTTATCTTTGGTGTCTGTGGACTGAGAGGTCTGGAAACCTCCATTGCTGCCAGTGATTAGGTCCTCTGAGACCTGATCCAGGTTTGATGGCATAATCAGTGTTGGCATAGCCTGTGGTAGACTATGCTTCTCTCTCACCCTAGTGCAACAGACCTTTCCTGCCAACCTTCCAAATTGTCTTGGACTGGAAATTTGTTTCATTCCATCTTTTTGTGTGTTCTACTGCTCTTGAATTTTTTAAGAGTCATTTTAAAGCAGTTATTTATAGAGGTTTGGGGGGAAAAGTCAAGAGAGTGCCCACCTCTGCTCTGCCATCTGACACTTTCTAAGGGCTGGGAAGTTCAAAGATATTGATAAAAATGTTCTCATGATGTATTTATAACTCAAATTTAACTCTATCACTAGGCTGTAGACTAAAATAATTTCATGAATTATTTGAACCTGCATTTGGTTGGGACGTCCTTTTAAGATTGATTTATCCTATGACTTCAACTGTAGCACTATGGACAAAATGTATCTCATTGGGATGGGAACTATGTAGAAATTTACATATTTGTCTTTGAATTCTTTTAAAACCACACATATTGCTGCATGTTTACTATTTCTTTTAGGTTAGAATTGCTATTAAAATTCAAATTTCAGAAATGCTTCCACCTTCATCTTCACATATATGCATATACTATATGCATGCACATGCATGCATATATATGTGTAAGTGGACACACATATACATATATACATATGCACATATATGTACATAAATATGAGAGAGAGATTCAGAGAGAGAGAGAGATTGTTTAGTTGTATGTTGGATTATTTTCTATTAGGAATATCTATTTTATTAGCCTATAATGTATCACTGGACTTTATGATGGAAAAGTTCTCTGTGGGAGGCAAGGTAATCAGGTCATCAGGTAGTGTGTACATGCTAGTGATGGCAGTAAACTCTGAATATTTTGTGGGGATACCATTCATAGCATATAAAGTTGACAGTCTTCCTATCTTCTTACCTTCTCAGTTGCCTTATTAACCTTAGCTTGTGTTGTCTTAGACAACTTTTAGAATTTTAGACTTTATCATCAAAAGGAAGAAATTTCTTGTTCGTTTTATATTACATTCAGTATATTCACATACACACACATATACATATTCATGTGTATACATATATAGTGTATATGTGAATGTGTGTGTATATCAATACATATATATTTGTATGTATAGAATTCTTGAGGGATTTGTTTTTTCCACCAGTCTCAGTAGTATGACTCAGTAGTATCTAAAAGTGAGCCAGCATTTTGATTTTCTTGCTATAAAACTTTCTCATTTCCTAAGTTACAAACATTTGAATTTTTCTTGTTCTTTTCCATTTCTTCCCTTTTCTTTGTTAACGTTTATATTGAGCCTTAAGGTTTGCAAAGTGCTTTGTTACTGCATTTGATTCTCACAAGGCCCCTGTGAGTTATGTGTTTTTATTTTCCCCATTTTACAAATAAGGAACCTGAAGCTTCGATGATAAATAACTTGCCTAGAATTGTACAGTGTCTGGGGCAAGCATCAACCTTAAGTCTTCCTGACTCTAAGTCTAGCACTATAATATTACAAGTACAAAAGCTCCAGCTGTGGGAAAACAGTATGTTTCCTTTTTACCCTGTTATAAAAGAAAAAAAAAAACACTCCCTCCATTCTTCTTTTAAATATTTTTATGCCAATAATTAAGAACTTTAGCAAAGTTTAGGGATGTAAAATAAACCAAGATAAGTCACTACTATTTCTGTATGTTACCTACAAAGTCCAGTAGCAAAAAGTAGAAAGAGAAATTTCATTGAAAATAACTGCAGACAGCATAAAATAATTCATAGCCTAATGCCAATACAAATACAAGAACTATACAAACACAGTTACAACATACTTTTCTCATAAAATAATTAAAAGATAAACAATTGGAGAAATAGTAATTGTTCATGAGGAGCTAGGAGAAAATAATAATAAAAATAAAAATGATAATTCTACCCAAATTAATTTACTTATATCAAGCTACCAAAAATAATTCCATAGATATAGAAAAAGTAATGACAAAATTTATTTGAAAAAAACAAAAGATCAAGAATACAAGAATATCAAAGGAACTGATTTAAAAAAAAAAGGAAGATGTCTGAGCAGACCAGATCTTAAACTGTATTACAAAGTGGTAACAATCAAGAATCTGGTTCTAGCTAGGAAATAGAATGGTGGAAGAATGCAATAGATGAGGTACACAATACACAGTAGTAAATGACCATAACAATTCAGGGTTTGATAAACCCAAGGATCTAAGTTTAGGGAAACAGAATTCATTATTTGACAAAATAAGCAAACAGAAAACTGGGAAAACTAGAAAGCGGTTTGCAGAAACTAGGCATTGACCAACATCTCACTCACTGTGTATAATAGATAAAGTCAAAATGGGTACATGATAAAGGATGATATCCTACGCAAATTTGGGAGCATAGAACATGACGTTTGTCAGATCTATGGATAAGGGAAGATTTATGATGAAACAAGAGATAGAGAGCATCACTGGATATAAGGTAGATAATTATGATTACACTGAATTAAAAAGTGTTTGCATAAGTCAAATCAATGCAGTTAAAATGAGAATAAAGGCAAAAAACCAGAAAATTTTATGCAAATTTCTCTGATAAAGGCCTCAGCTTTCAAATAAATAGAAATCTTAGTCAAATTTATATGAACTGATACAGAATGAGGTGGGCAGAGCTCCAAGAACTATGACAACAATATTGTAATGATGGTCAACTGTAAGGGACTTAACTATTGTTAGTATACAGTAAAACATGATAATTCTGAAAGACAAAATGGAAAATGTTATCCACATCCAGAAAAAGGAACTGGGAATCTGAATGAATATTGAAACATCATTTTATAAAAAACAACACTTTATTTTTCTCGCTTTTGTAAATATCAGTGTTCTCTTTCACAATATACAAATATAGGAATATGTTTTGTCTGACTGTATAAGTATAATCTTTATCAAAGTGCTTTCCTTCTCAAGGTGGGAGAGGAGGGAATGAGAGAAGTATTTTGGAAATCAAAAATTGTAATAAGCAAATGTTAAAAATTGCTTTCACATGTAATTGAGCAAAAATAAAAACCTTTAAAATAGTTTTGCTTTTTTTATGTTCATAGTTTTCATATTCATTTTTTAGATATAGGGTTTCATGCTGGGAGGGAACAGATCTTCATTTGAATCCACTCCAATTCTACTCATCCATGACCAATATTTTATGGAGAAAGAATTGTATTTCCTGTCTCCATTTTCTCATCACTGAAGGAAGGGAAAGGTACAATCGTTTTTTAAGTCCTTATTATGTGCTAGCAACTGTTCAAAGGGCTTTTACAAATACCATTTCATTTGCTCATCATAACACCCTGTGAAGGACATGCTATTATATGAGGAAATTGAGATACATAGAAGTTAAATCATTTGCCCATGGCCACAAACCTAGAAAGTGTGTAATCCTGAATTAAAATGTAGATCTTCCTCATTCATGACCCAGTGCCCTATTCACTGTGTCACCAAGTTCTCTTTCTCTTTTCAAATCTTTTTAGTATAATTCTTATTTTACCACTTTGCCAAAAAAATGTATATCCTATTAAAATCACTCTTATTTGCCTGGCAAACCCAAAAGTTTTATCTCAATTTTTCATCTTGTTGATTTCTCAGAATGCTTCCCATTCTTATTGGAAGTAACCTTTGGAAACGTTCCAATCTTGCCCTCCATTTTATAATGGAAAGAAATATCCACTGTTTGCATGTTAATATAAAAGTCAGTAATAAATTTTATTCTATCCACAGTTACAGGCCAAGGTAATGAGAGGTATCTGTTTGCCCATAAATCTTCAGGCAACTGGGGTTCTAAGAATCAGTTCCCAAAGATATTTATTGTAAACAAAACTCAGTTATGCTGGGTTCATAACTGCTCAGTCACTGACCTTGGGAATGTTTTGTTATGTTCCAGGGAAAGAGACTGAGCTTCCTAAACTGTTAGCCTATCATGATTGTTATTCTTCTCTAAAATAGGGAAGTTTCCCTTTCTTTGGTTTTACCTAACATCACCTTTTGTAAAGGAATATAAAACAAAGAGCGTAGAAAAGACTGTTTATATTAAAATGGAGCCTTATTATGATCTGACATTACATATGTCGAAAGGGGAAACTGCAGGGCATTCTGTATTCTTGTTCTCTAACAACACAAATGATTCTCTCTTTTCATGTCTCCATCTCCTTCTCCATCTCCTTCTCCCTCTCTGCCTCCCACTCTCTCCCTCTCCCCTATTCTAAAGCATTTTATATTGCTGCTTCTCTCTTAAGTAGTCCCTTTCCTTTGTCTCATGTCAAGCTTCAGTTTGTGGACTTCTGCTCTATATTTGTTCTTTTGTGTCAAACTACTACTCCCCCTACCACTACTACTACTATTCCCTGCTACTACTACTAGAACTGATGATAATAATAGTAATAACAAATATTTATATAACATTTAAAAATCTCCAAAGTGCTTTACAAATATTTGCTTATTTTATCCTCAGAACAACCCTAGGAAATAGGCTATCATTATTGTGAGACAGAGAGAAGTTTAGTGACCTGTCGAGGTTCAAACAGAAAAAGAGCATCTAAGGTCAGATTTAAACTTAGGTCTTCCTGATTCTAGATCTAGCACAGAAACCACCCAGTTACCTGAAATTTCTATCTTGAAATGAATTCTTCTATTTTGACTGGAATTTTTAAACTCCTTAATGTGGGTATTCTCTCCTCTACTCATGAAAATTTTATCCCAAACTTTGTCTACACATTTTGTGAAATTTTCATTTATGTACTACTAAAATTCATCCACAAAGGATCAATCAAATTGCCTTTGGCATTTCCTCAGTCCTCTCAGGAGGTGGACTGTTCTCACATGACTACTCGTTCTTTCATTCCAGTTCTGCCTCCAAGATGACTCCAAAACCTGTCTCCCACCCATCGTTTTATCCTATTTCCATTATATGATGATGTGTCCAACAAGTTTACATTGATGGCCACCATGAAACACTGAATCACACATTTAATTCTTAATCTTTCCTATCAGACACTCAACTTAGAAAAAAGACACCTTTCATTTTTTAATAGCACTGCCAATTCCCCCCCCCCCCCATTTGCTAAGCTTACTCTATAGGACTGATTGCTGATATTCTTTTTTCTGTAATTTTCTTTATTCATAGTCTTCCAGTTTTAATCATTATTTTTTAACAGAGCTTTTATGGTGTCTTTTCTCTTTACAAGGCAATATCCTACTTTGAGCCTTTATGATATTATGATAATTATGAATTATTTCATAGCTATTTTCTCTGCTTCTTGAAGTAATCTGATCTATATTTGGCTTCATACTACCCTATAAAATTAGGCAAACAGAAAATCTACAGTGTGTACTAACCTCTGGTCTTGTGGAGAATATAAAGATGGATGAGGATTCCCTATCCTTAAGGAATATAGTAGGGTACATAATGAATGGTTACATGCAAACACATATAAACACACACAACCTGTGATAAAATATTGAAAAAGATAAATGTCATATTCTTTGGAAATATAGGGAGTGAGTGATTACTTGACCTATCTGTTTCAAAGACTATCATTTTATCCTTTCTCTTATTTGAATTTTAAGCATTTAATCCTTTATTTTAAAAGCCTTTTGCAAAATGCTTTGCATTCCTCCACCATTTCTTATTACCTTCTAGGGGTATCCTTTGCTCCAAATAAATTATTTATTTTTCTTCCACACAAATAACTCGGTAATTTTGTTTCTCAACATTTGTATGTATCATCCAACAATAGTGTTTGCTCTATTAAAATTCAATCATGTAGTCATAAAAAATTCTTAACTTTTGAACTGACCTGGGAGTCTTGGGAACTGAATTTTAATTTCAGCTCAGGCACTAGCTGTCTGAGTAAGCTTGGAAAATTAACTTAACTTTTCTGGGTCTCAGTTCTTCATCTGTAATATGAGGTGATTGAACCAAATGGCCCCTGCAATGCCTTCCAGTGCTGTAAATAGGATTTTATTATAATGCAACCTTTATTTACTTGCTTTTCATTTAGGGAAAAAAATTGGAACAAGAGAGTAGGAAGGATGTGCAAATAACCGAACAATTAGAAGAAGACCAAAATTATATTCTTAAATACACATCTGACCAAATGACTTTTTATTCTCATACTTCCCATAATTCCCACACTTCCCTGAATGTAAAAATGCAAGCTTCTAAACCTGACATTTAACATTCTTTACAATATGTATTGTACATATACCTTAGCTATTCCCTACTTCAGACGTCTAAAAAGGCTATACAACAGAAAAATGTAATCAGACAGAATGTATTTGGTTCCCTGAAAAGTGCTGAAATTCCACATGACTCCTCTAGGGAACATTGTACACCTAGGAAAATGTAACCATTGAAGATACCAATAAGGCAGAGAGACAAGAGGCTTTCCTAAGGGAAAAATGCTACAAATTCCGTAGAAGTCTTAACGAGGAAGAAGAAATGAGAAAATGAAAAAAAGAGAGGAGAAGCAATCAGTTATTTTCAGTATGAATATTAACTACAGGAGGGAAAAAAGGTGTTATCTGTATGTCCAAAGGAAAGGTAGAATAAAAAATGCAGGATCGTTACTTTAGTCATTGATGCAAGTTCCTTCTCCATATGGAGACCTAAGTATATTGGATAGTAGCAAAGTCTAAACAACTGCATAGATCTCTCAGGAAAGTGGCAGCCTCATAGAAAGGGAAGAAGAATTACTTTCACTATTTATACACCAGCTTTTTGAAGGGACAAGCAGAACCTGTCATATTGGATGTTTCATTAACCTGAATACTTTCACAGGAGTTGAGGTTATTGAGAAAGATCTGAAATGAATCCCGATGCTTCTAGACAAAACTCTACAGAGAGGAAAAGAGAGAAGAACCTCAAATTAAAATTTGTATTTGCAAATGTAGAGTTACAGTTCTAGTAGCTTTGGAACTGGCACTTTCCCAGTAAATTGTAAGCTCATTGAATGAAGATGTGATTTTATTTGTTTTTATATCTTCAAGTTTTTGATAACTCCATGTTAAATTGGTAAACTGACTGTCTTCGTGAGGTCAAAAAAGAAAGTTCAAAGTGAATTTAGGAATGGTTATCTATTATTCATTATAGTGCTAATTTTCTAATAAAATATTTTTTAATGTGTCATCTGACATCAGCATTGTAGTTTTGTCAAATGAGGTCAATATATTCTTGGTAGCTGCAGGTGTAAAGTCAAGCAAGGTAAAATAGAATCAAAGTCAGTCTCTATTTTTGCAAGGGGGTGTTGAAGTTGCCTAGTTCATCTCATACCTGAATAATAATCCTTTCTCCAATGATCCTGAAAATTCTGTTTGAAAACCCCTACAGATAGAGTATTTGCCATCTTCTAAGTCAGCAATTCCAATTTTGTATATCTCTAAATGTAATAAAATTTTCCCTCAAAAAAGAAAGCTTAAATCTCCCTCTCTGTAGCTTATATTCAACATTTATTTCATAATACACACACATGTATACATATATGTATATATATGTATATGGGTGTGTGGATGTGTATATGGGTGTGTGTTGGTGTGGGTATGCATGTATACACATAGACAAACATAAATATACACACATAAAATTTGTACAAACATATGTGCACATGTATATATTTTTATCTCAGTGTATGAACTGGAACTTTTCTTACATACCAAAATTATGTTCGCATCTTCACATTTTGGGTGAGTATATGAATCACCTGGGGGATGACTGTTAAATGACTAGCGGTCTGAGAATCTAAAGGAAATGACAGTGATTATTAAGGATATTAATCAAGACTATTCAAGTAGCACTAGAGCATTTATATTTGGATATTTCTTGGTAGAATTTGAAGTCTGTTTAGTTATTCAGCAGACCCAAAATATCAATCTGTTTGTCATAATGATCAGTGTGTGAAGTAGCCAGGAAGTAAATTAATACATGTCTCAATATTCAGTCAATACTATTTTTCTGCACCTTTATCTATCTCACATGGACCCTCTAACTGACTTAGGCTGGATTAGTTTCAGTTCATACAACCAAGCACCTATTTATCAGACAACTGACAGCAAGACCTCCTTTGACTCTCAATATACTGCAAAAAGAAACCTCAGTGTGAAATCCTAATTATTGTGGACTTTGAGCATGTTAAAGGTGCCTCATGCCAACCTAATCAAAGTTATTTCTCTTTGGGAAAGCAAAAGACAACACCTGCAGTTCCTTGAGGTTTCCACAAAAATGCACAGAAATAGGAAACATGTAGCACTCAGTGATGAATACAGATCATCCCAAAATCACTAACATCTGCTAGCTGAACAGAGAAATAACGATAAATCTTTTCAATAACAAGAGAAAGGAAAATGTCACCAATATATCAAGCAGTGCCTTTCTGACACCTCTTAGTGGGAATGGGCAGGTAAGATTATTTACAATATTGGTTCGTTTTT